>PVKB01000592.1:292266-662755 GCA_004027205.1 Ctenodactylus gundi | reverse complement strand
CTGCATGTTTCCATAGACAGTCATCCCATCAGGCTTCCGGGTTGGAATGAAGCTTGAGGCTGTAGACAAAAAGAATCCTGCATTCATCTGTGTTGCTACGGTAACAGATATGGTGGACAATCGTTTCCTGGTGCATTTTGACAACTGGGATGAGAGCTATGACTATTGGTGAGACATTTTCCCATTAATGTAGGCTTTTAAAAAAATTCACTGTTCGTTCAGATAAGATGGTGCAAAATCTAAAAGCAGTAACAGTGTGAAGCCTGTAACAAAAAAATAGCACGTTGCTCCCTCTTTCCAATTTTAGATCTTTCATTTTAATTTGTTCCACATTGCATGCAATTCTGAATTACATCCTGGATGCTGCTTCTTGTTTTGTATTGTCTTCCTGCGGTGGACGTGCAATTTACATGCCCCACGTTCCCACCATAGGCCCAGCAGCATGTGCACGCACGGGCAGACTCTCACTTTCTTGCTCATGTTGAGTGTATGTTCTGATCCTTTTATGAGCTTTTTTCTCCTTATATTTTCATGCTCAATAGCTATTTAGCTGTTTTTGATAGCTTAATACAAATATTATTTGAGGAATATTATTTTTAATTCCTAATCATTTTCACATATGCCAAATAAAAAAGAAAGAACAATACTTTTTATAAAGTTATGTAATTATAAAATAGTTGTAACAAAGCCATAACCTTAGGTTGAACGAAGGGTTTTCCATACCTGGCTCATGTTTATTGATGGCGAGAGTTCACTTTGCTGATGAAAAGCATATCTGAACTGAGTTCTGTCCTGAGAACAACATTTGAAATGACACTATTTTGGAGAAGTGACCAATGAGTTTATGAAATTTGGCTAATATTTTAGTATCAAGTGAATATTGATTTATGTAAACATATCTGAATTTCTGACCTTTCAGTATGCCTATATTTAAATACTTAATGGACCCAATAACAATTTTCACTACTCTTCAGACTAAATTCTTAAAAAGCCTATCAATTTTATCAGCTTTGTTTTAAGAGAGGCACTAGATTGAATTCCATTTGTTATTCAATTTTTAAAAAATAGTTTCTACTGTATAATTTATATATACACACGTATATATGTGTGTATATGTGTGCATATGTATACACACACACACACACACGTAAGTCCATGACAACATTACACAGTCAAGTCTTCTAGAGAGCATTTTGGTTGTTCTCTCAGAGAGAGAGAGAGAGAGAGAGAGAGAGAGAGAATGTGTGTGTGTGTGTGTGTGTGTGTGTGCATGTGCGCATGCATGCATATGCAAACAAAGTGTAGTTTTACTTCTCAGGATGTCTTTTTATTCAATTTATGATAAAATTTTTTGAAATACAGGCATGTGAAAAATGGTAAGTCCCGATGTCTTAGCACAAGTGTTTACCATCTTATACCCACTGTTGTTTTGTCTGTATTCCTAACCTAAAACCTCAACTCTAAGATTATTTTGAAGCCAACTCAAGATCATATAGCTGTTCATATATAAAAAATTCATGTCTTTCCAAAGATGAGATTTTTTTTTACATTACAGCTGTATAATATGCTTAAACAATATTTCTTCCATTTGTTTTATAATTGGATTTTTAAAAAGGTTTTTAGATCCAAATAAGGCATATGCTTTTGGCTTTTTCATCTTTTTAATTCATTCATCAGTATTCCTTTCTGCTTTTCTTTCCTTTGTAAAAGAAGAGACTCAGTTGTTTTGTTTTCGTTTTCATTTTGTTTGTTCTGATCTCCCAAAGGTTCAGTTTGCTAATTGAGTCCTTACCAAGCCAGGCTTTTCTTTTCCTAGTATATACTGTGAATTGTTGGGATTTTTCTGTTTTGGTTAAAATTGTGTATAATACCTGTTTTTCGTGGGTGAATGGATGAGAAAACTTTAAATTTAAAAGTAGCATTATATGTCCTGCATGGTACATGTTCCACTCTTCTATATTGGATGGACCATGGTGATTGAAAGCCAGTGCAGTGATTTGGATCTTTGAAAATTATTTTTGTGCATTGGAATTTTTCCAGGTTGTAGTAATAAATAATTCTAAGTCAGGTATTGGAATCTGTTGAAATGAGAGTTTTTGTTTTGTTTTATTTTTTACAGTGCAGGAGAGAGAACCCAGGGCTTCAGGAATGCTTGCCAACTGTTTTTCCAGCAGGCTATACCAAAAGCTTGTTTTGTTTTTTACAGTTCTGATTCCTTTTGGAAGAATTTTATTTTAAGCCCTTTCGTGATTTAAACAAAATTCATGACAATTATTTTATTATATTGTTCTAAATGTGCAGATTATTTATTTGCTGTATTCTTTTTCAAAGTACCATTCTGACAGAAAAAAAAAGGAGGTCCAGAAGAGTTTCTCAATTCGTTTTTCAAATATTTTCAAATACTTAAACAGTAAACAGAAGTGATTGTGGGTTCTTCTTTTAAAAGGAAAAAAAAAAAACCTTGATTTCTTATAAGTTCTAATTTTGCACTTTTGTAAGCACAAACTAATGAAATTGTTTTTAGGGTGGAGTGTACTTTGAGGATTGCTTCTACACACATGAACTGATATTTTGTTAAATGTCAGAAAAAGAACACAGTGTATTTTCTTCCTCAACATGCAGTTAAGACACATTGACTATTATTTAAGTACACTGAAATTTTCTCAGGTTTATTGATATTATGTTCTTTGATCTTTGCATTTTGAATGGTTTTATCTATGTAAATTATCTAGGTGTGTAATTGAAGCCACAGACTGTCTTTCCATTCTCAATGTAAAATAGTTTTAAAATTAGTTTGTTTACTTAGATGATAATGATCCTATATCTATTTTTACAAATTTTGCCATAATGATGACATGGTGTCTCCTTCGAGTTTTCCAGTTTTGTTGTAAATGTATGTTTATAGACATTTGCAGTACTACATGGTTAGTGGCAATAATTTTCTTCTGGAGAAGATCATGATAAAATTTATATAGGATTGAAGAAGTTTTTCTTTTACAAAAGAAAAATACTGCATATGAGAAAAAAATTAACCTGAGTTTCCTTTGAGCTGGTTGGTAGCTGTTTAATTCTATTTTTTGACCATTGTTAGACTTTTACCTAGAAGAGAATTTAAAGATCCAGAAAATGAGGAGGAACCTTGACTGCCCTGCGCCCCTGTCCCTACACAAAGCCCTCTTTCCTTCCTTGTCTTCCAGCTGCCTGACAGCTGGGCTTTGGGGTAGAATCATAATTATGTAAGAGTCACCTCTCCCTCCCACCCCCCAGGCACTGAGAATGAACTTCCTTTCAAGAAACATTATTTTCATGTGACTCTGTCTTTCAGGATTCAGGAATCATGACAACAGGACTTAGCCCTAGTTGGTAGAAAGAGTGAATATAATTTCAGGTTTCAGTATGGTGTCCCATTGAGTCAGGGCAAAAATCAGCAGCAATGAACACATCTATGACAAAGAAGCTCAAGTGAGTGAATTCGAACAAACCTCACAAACCTTGGGCTAGTCTTTGCCTGATTGTCTCTCAAATGTATTGCACACTATTCTTAGAGGTCGATCTCTTTTATATTTGTAAATTGAGAGTCATGGTAATTTTGTGTGTCTCTCTAGGATTACACTGAAGAATTAGCACATAGTCAGCATATTAGAGCAGTTTCATAGTTAACACAGTAGTCACGAGTGAGTAAAAATTGGGGGCACACTGGTGTTATTAGATCGCTGAGAGGAGGTGATAGGAGACAGGTGGAACTTAGGCAGTTGTGAGGCCAGTAAGGTGGGGAAAGGGAGGTGCACAAGGTTCACTGTCTTCATGGGGCGGTAAGTCCTTACTCGTGAGGACCAGCCATTTGCTGTGGTGGCGTAGAAGGATGGGCTCAGACTCACTGGAGCTGGAGGAGGAAGTAATTGATGTTCCGATGTTGGAATGGGGTATTCCTGCCCCAGCAAAGTACTGGCTTGTCTTTTGGTCCATGAGGAGGCTCTGTTTGAGGAAGGTCAACCAATCTACTGGGTAAATTATTTAATTCTTCTAAGCTCCCTTGCCCTCTTTCCAGAAGTTACTAATAATTCATTATAATACCTACCTCATTAAAATAAAATTAATGTAAGAGTTTTAGGAGCAAATGAACCAGTGTGTGAGAGATTAGAGAGATAGGAACTTCAGAGGAGCTTAGTACTGAAAGCAAAGGGGCATTCTTGCCTTAGGGAGACGTGCATTCCAGTGAGGGGCCGTGCACTTGGAGCACTTTGAAGTTGATTTTTTGGGCAGGAGGAAAGTCTCACCGCTATAGAGAAAGAGAGTGTAAATCTCTGAGATGGGGTTATTGGTGACACCAATATACTGTCATTTCTTGTGTCTCTTTGCTTGGAGAAAAAGAAATAAAAGGAAATTTTGGCATAATGATGACATGATATCTCCTTCGAGTTTTCCAAGCTGTGTACTGAGATTTTTCAGTTCAAAGCAAACTGATGAGTATTAACAGAAGTTTCTTTGGGAGTAAGATTGGCCACGAAGTGGGGATGGAAAGGGTGACTCATGATGAGGCTTGGAGTTTATTCATACAGCGGAGAGGCCCTGAGGAGTTAGCATGTAATAGGGAGCCAGGAGAGGCAGGTACTGATTAATACATTGGCCAAGTCATGCTCTGGGCTTAGGGAGTGGGGCTAGCAAGTGTCCTGTATTCCTTCAAAGAACCTAACGCATTATTGCTTGAAACAAAGAGGCTTTGATGTTTTCCTGAAGTAAGCTCATCGAAATGTTCTTGCTGACTCTGCCTAGATCTGCAGAGCTCTGCGTGTGTGTGTGCGTGTGCGTGTGCGTGTGCGTGTGTGTGTGTGTGTGTGTGTGTGTGTGTGTGTGTGTGTGTTAGTTTTATTTAGCTTTTGGCTGTGTCCGATAAATCACGATCTCTTTCTTTTCAACCCAAGGGGCTGTTAGAATTGCTTAACGTCTTCCTGTTTTCATAAAATGATCTTCGTGTCTGCTCAGTGTATCTGCCTATCATAAACATGGGTTCTTCGTGAATTATTTACTTGGTTTCTGAATCTTTTCAAAATATACTAGCCCGGGTCTCACTGGATCTAGCAGGCTTAGTAAATACTTTGTACTTACTTTAAAAACTTTCTAAATGGACTTCTTTTATGGTATACTTTCCAACCCTCTCCCCCCACCCCCCCATAAACAAGGAGATACAGTGATCAATTATTTACAGAATGTTTCTTCACTAACTGTTTTTTGTTGCATTTCTTTCTGGTTACACTTCTGTCTTTGAACTCTAGATGGGACTAAGAGATGACTTGTTTCACAGTGGTGTCAAGAAGTAGTTCACGGCTACCAGTCTCTGAATGGAAGCTTGTTTGCTTATTGAAGAGTATAATAAGTTCATAAAACTTGGGATATTTTTAATCTTCTGTGTTGAGATGACTTCCTTGTATTTTTATTTTATATTTTATTTTATTTTATTTTTACGGTGTGGAATAGGTAGAAAAGGTCTTTATTTGGAAACAAAGGACAGAAATTAAAGCTCCTGCGGTCTGGGTGGGGGTTCCAAGTGGATTACCTCTTCCTTGTTTATTTTAAAAGGACACCTTAGTGAACATTTAGATATTGTTAAAACTTTAGCTAAAATTCAGTTAGTAAGGAAATGAGTAGCCACAATATTTTTCTTAATTGTAAGTTGTAGAGGAACACAATAAAATGAAAAGTTGGTAATATTTAAAGTTTTTGCTTTGAAATAACCATGGCTCTTAACAGATAAGTTTTAAAACTATTCTATAGTTGCATTAAATTAATAAGGGAAAATTAAATAAATGCCGTATATATTATTCCTAATGAAGTCAGACATGACTTAATACTCTTTTATAAATTAAAGGCAATGTATCGCTAGTAATAACCCATAAACAGAATGATTGAGGATGGGATGATAATAGCTGGAAATAGAGCCCTGCGCTGTTTCTACAGCAAGCCCCAGAGTCCAAGAAATTGTGTGTTAAAACATCTCTGAAAAAGCGTATTATAAGAAACCTAACACCTGCCATAGTAGCTTGGCATTGACATAGCAGTGCCTGTTTTCATTTAATTTTCCTAAAATGGTGACATATATGTCTGAAAAAAAAGTAATAGTTTGGGAGAGGGAAGGCGGAGAGCACACGTGACTAAAGAAGATAGTGAAAAAGAAATCTTTAAAGATATTTTTTACTGAAGTAAGACCTGAGAAAAATCTGCTTTACATAGTGGTTACTTTAACTCCTGGCATGTTATGTCAAGGCTGTCCTTGGGAAGGTTGCTTTGGGAGGTAGTGCCTACACACTAGTCTCATTTACTTAAAACATTTCTTAGAAAGTTCTTTGTTTTTCTCTACTCACTAGATTTTCCTTCTTCATTTTATTGACTAGACACTCCAGCCCCTGGTACTTCCTTGGTGTTCCACCTTCTGAATCTTCATCTGATGGGTTGTGATGAGGTTTTCTAGGTCTTGCAGAATGGACACAACAGATATGATTGGTAGAACAAGTGTGGATGCCTTGGCTTCCTTACACCGGCATGTCCCAGACTCTGTCCTGTAGAGCACTGGGATTCCATGGGGTGTTAATCGTTGGCCCCTCAAAGCAATGTTTCATAGTTATCTTTGGGAAATGCTATATTAAACAACGCAAAAGTAGTTTCTTTGTAGTATGATGTCGGAGTCTTTAAGATGCCCATTGTGGTTCTTTAAATGTCTAGATAGTAGCATATTGTGTTTTTTTTTTTTTTTTGAAATATTTTGTCTTTGTGACCCTGACGCACACACGGGCATGCACACATACACACATACAAGTAACTTCAGAGATAAATATATGTGCATTTCCTTCTACTTTTCCGCCTCAGACATCTCATACCCTCTTACTTCTTCCTTCTCATCTAAGTCCTTGTTTACTGTTTCGCAGAGAAAAGCAGAGGCTGGCCCCTGCCTGTGCCCCCTCTTTCCCCTTCCTTCCTGATCTGCCCATGGATGACTGGGTGATGTGCCGGCAGCCGTCTACAGGGGTTCTGCCTCTTGAGCGCAGCATTCTGTCCCGTCTCACCGGTGCATCATTCCTTCTGCGTCAGTAGGTCACCCTTTGTGTTGGACTATTTCTACAGTGCACAAATGCAAGAGGGCTTCTTGCTTAATGGTTGCTGTATTTCTGTAGCAAAAACAATGCCCTGATCAAGGAATCCATCCAGCCCTTTTTTTTTTCTTGACTAAGGTTCTTGTAAAAACTTTTTGTTTTCAAATATTTAGTAATTATAAGTTTAAAAAATTGTAAAATAATAAAGAGAATTTCCAGATGGCCTTCCCTCAGCTTCCCCCAAGTTCCCAACTTAAACGATAAGGCGAAACTTTTATGGTCTAATGCTTCATGTCTCTGGTTCCTTTTATAACAACTTTAAAAACGTATTTTCTGTATAATTTTGCATTCCCACTTAAATCTACTGGAGGCTTTTCATTTCAGATTCTTTCCAAACAGGATGCCAGTGACCTTTACATACACAAATCCACTGATCCATTCTTCTTTCTTCTTTTCTTTGATGTCAGTAGCATTTGACCTAGTTGATCTCATTTCTTCCCATTTTCCACTGAACTAGTCATTTCTACTGGGATTTCACCACCCCTGCTCACTCTTTGGATGTCTGCGCTCCACATGTGGTATTAAATGGCATCCCAGAAGCTGACTCCCAACTTTCTGCTTTGGCCTTGGTCTTGCCTTTGAACTCTAGAATGTTGCCCTCGTTTTCTGTTTGGCATTTGTCTTTCCTGCTAGTCATATGTCTGTTAAGACAATGTTTGAGAAGTCTGAGGGGAAGAAGGGGATAGAAATACAGTCTGAAAGCAGAGAAAGGGCAAGTTAAGACTAAGGCCCACTCGAAGTTCATAGTCATGAGTGGGAGGTAAGGATGTTCCGCGGGCTGTGGGACATTTTTCAGCTGTATTCAACCAGTCAGGTATAGGCGTGGAGTAGGGAGGAAGTTTGGTTGGCAAATATGTATAAAGAAATGGAAGGAAATAGAGCCAGCCTGTGCTTACCCGCAAGTAGTTATAGCATTACAGACTACGTAGACGTCTTCATTTACTGCTTGGAATGCCAGAGACATGCTTAGAGTCTTTCTTCATCCTAGAAAACGGCAGCTGCATTCCTGTTATCCATGCCCAGAGCTTAGTAATGTCTTGACTTCTCAAATTCATTCACATCCCGTATTTATTAACAAGTCATTTTGGTTCTAACTTTAAAATACATGTGTATGTGATCACTTCTTCTGTCTACACTGCCACCTCTGGGTCCAGGCCACTATGATCAACCCTTCTCTTACTGCCATAGGGCTTACTTTCTCCATGGCACTTTAAAGCACAAATCAGATTAAGCTCGTTCTGTGACTAAAACTCTCCACAGGGATGTTCTAGTTCAGTCTTGAGTAAAAATCACAAACTTGACTACGACCTGTGGGACTTTCCCATTGGACATCATTTCCTGCTGGTTTCTGCTGCCCCCGGCTGCTCCTTCCTCTTCGTGGTAATTCTGCCAGGTTCCCTCTCCATAACCTTTATGCCTCAGCTCGGCCCAGAAGAGTGTTGCCTGTATATTTGAGTGCCTCGGTTCTTTCTTCAAACCCTTCAAGCCATTCCTCAGAACCTTCCCTTGAGGAGCCGTCCTGAGCAGGCTCCATGAATGAGCACGCCTGTGCTCACACAGTCAGCTTCTTTATTTCACTTTTCTTTGCTTTCTGTTCTTTCTCCGAGGCACGTGTGCAGTTGACCCTTGCTGCTCCAGGGTTCCACAGCCACAGATGCAGCCAACTACGGATTGAAAACTCGGTGAAGCCAGAAATGGTTGCACTGTAACGAACCTGTACAGATTTTTTAAATACTCTTTATTCTTTCCCTAAACAGTATAGCAACTGCTTGCATAGCATTTCTATAGCTTGTAGCATTTACGTAGTGTTTGCAGAATAAACCAGCTTTATTTTGTACTAGGTGTTATATGTAACATAGGGATAATTTAACATACTCAGGAGGATATACAGAGGATGTATGTGAATATTACATCATTTTATATGAGAAATTTGCATGTCCTCTGATTTGGCACCTGCGAGGATCCTGGGCCTTATCCCTTGCGGATACAGAGAAGTAACTGTATTTTACTTATTTATTTATTCTCCTGTCTTCTACTGCGCTAGAAGTGCCATGAGAGTAGGAACTTTGGGTCTCCTCAGATCGCTGTGTTGGCTCGGAGATTGTCCTGGTGCCTGGTACGTCACTCTCACCTCAGTGTTTGGGTGAATGAGTGAGCAGATGACTGAAGAAACACATTGCTAGTTGAGATGAGAAATGCACAGATTAGGTTTGGTTACAGGAATACGCACACAGCAGGAAGGTCAGGAGAGGGGTGCACCGAGCAGGCGGGGTCAGGAGCAGAAGTACCACCACATTTGCATATTTCATGCATAGGCTCTATAGATCTGTGCTTGGCTGTAGCAGCAAGAGTGGAGGAGGAGGAGGTGAGGGAGAGAAGCGCCCCACTGGTACCTGGTCTCGGCCATCCAGTAGGAATGACCCGATGGGCTTTGAGAGTGATTGCGCTTCCTGACTTTCACATCATTTTAGTTTCCTTGTATGCACACAGTTCCATTTATTTTTGACATGTTTATGAACAGAAATTCTGAACTGTAATGATGTTATCTTTGTGGTTTTGCTATGTTTGAAGTTTCAGAAGATAAGCAGATTTTTTGAGAAGAAAACTGTGCATGTGAAATACATAGGGCACTTATCTAGAAAAAACCTTGATATGAGTGGGTTGGTGTCAGAAAAATCCTTTGTTTAGCATCTTTTAAAAATTAGTTAGATTAAAATGAACCACTCTAAGGTATTCATGGTGTCTAACCTTTCTAAAACTTTCACTAGTATGTGGGAATTCATGTGATGATCACAGCTTGTTATTTTATATGCCCTCCAGGTGTGAAGCATCTAGTCCACACATTCATCCAGTTGGTTGGTGTAAAGAACACAGAAGAACTCTCATTACTCCACCAGGTGTGTGTCTAATATGGGTCTAGTATTATTCATATATTTCAAGATTCAGAAAATCCTTTCTGTCAGTAAATGTTTTAAGTTTTGCCTGTCTTAGAGCCACTTCACAACTATCAACTTAGATGCAGCACAGAAGCAAGAGCTGTGCACAATACATACAGAAGTTGTATATGTTGGTTGTGTTGCACTAGTACTTTTAAAAAAAATCGACTGGCTCCTATCGTTACTCGCCTAACCCCCAATGTACCTTGATGTGTATTGAATATTGGCTCCATTTGTAGGAGTCTCAGTTTATATCAGTCTGAGATTTTAGCTTCTTTGGAAAAATAAGTTCACCTGAATTTGATTCCCCAGTACCACGTTACCTGGGCATGGGGACACATGCCTGTATTCCTAGTACTCAGAAAGCTGAGGCAGGAGGATTGCAACAAGTTTGAGACTGGTCTAGACTATGTAGTGAGTTCAGGACCAGCCTGGAGTACAAGGTGAGACCCGATCTCAGAAAGAAAGAAAATTTTAAGATGAAAAATTATCAAATGCATATCTCTGTAAATGTTCTTGATGTCACTGAACTGTAGACCTCAAAATAGTAAAAATGGCAAAATTTATGTGATATATATGTGTGTGTGTGTGTGTGTGTGTGTGTGTGTGTGTGTGTGTGTGACATTATACTACATAAACATTACTGTGTGTTTATAAAGGTTACATGTAAATATGTATACATAATGAAAAACAAAAAATCGTCAGGTTATCAAACTGGTTTACTGCACATGTGCTGACATTGTTCTTTGCTCCGTGACAAATGTAAGACCCCCTTTCTTTAGTCCCCCTTCTGTAAGGACACAGTCCTGGCTCAGGCTCGGACCCTCCTGCCACGTGGGTCCTCACCCGCGCGTTGCCCGGTGGCTCTTCTGCAAGCGCCCTTTGGGCCGCTTGTGTGGGCTCCTGTGCACGCTTTCTGTAAACATGGTGGCTTTTATTGTTCCCTTTCCAGAATCAAAATTTTCACCTTCTAACATGACTTTGTTTTTGAAAGTTTTGAATTATACCTTTCATACATTCTTGCTTTTAAGTTTAAAGTGAAAAATAAAGGTAAACCCAGTTGTCTGTCTTAATGCTTTAAGACAGCTTACTGTTAGCCCTGTTTCCCTGAAAGTGAACACACAGTCGTGCGTGCACATCAATTTTATTTAATAGAGTTCTAATATAACTTAAATTGTGCACACAGGTTCCTTAGAAATATGTTGTAATGTGTATATACAAAGACAGGGTTGTATGTTTGTTTTTTAAGCATTTTGCTTGGGAAAGTCTCAAATGTAGAGAAGTTATAAGAGTAGTACAGACCTGATCTATACGCTGACCGTAAGACTCCTTCAGGTTACTCTTGTTTATAGCAGGAGAATCAGGCCCGGCACGCAGCAGCAGGTCTCTCTAGCCTCCCTCAAATAGGCTTGCCTCAACTGTCATGACTTCAAGATGTTTAAGGGTTACACATGAGATAGACTGCAGAACGCTACCTAATTTGAATATGATTGGTATATCCTCATGTTTAGAACCAAGTTGTGCATTTGTGGTAGAAATCGTGCTGTGGTCTTGCGGCAGCCATTGACCTGAGATCAAGCTGTCTTTTTACCATTGATGGATCAAGATGATATTTGACAAGTTTCTCCACTAATGCAGCTATTTCTCCTCCGTAATTAATATGTGTTCTCTGGGTACCTAATTTGCAGTTGTGTAACTGTCCTGTATCTCACCTCAGTGCCTTGCACTAGCATCTATCTGTTCGCACTTCTTATGTGAGTTTTTATATTTATTAGTTAGATGGTGTTTTTTTTTGTAAGAATCGCAGTGTTCACTGCTACTGTGTATGTAAATAGTTAATATTCTGTTGCAAAGAATATCTTTCTCATTCTCCCATTTGTTTATCCGTTTGTTTATCCCAGTGTGGACTAGTAAGTTACAGTTTTTAGCAGTGAGTTATAATCCAGGAGTGGTGGTGTGGGTTTTTTTAATGTCTTATTTTGTGAGATTTTTAGCCAGTGGGAGTATTGCTGGTTCTGCTGCCTCTCAGTGGATGTTGGAAATATATATGTAAACACATGCAAAATATGCATTTACATTTGCTTCTGTATCTGTTTTTATATATATTGAAAACTGTGCTTTGGTGCTGTTCTCTCATTCAGATCCAACAAAATTGGCTTCATTTCAGTTTTTCTCTGGCTGTATCTTTTTCTTTTGGGAACTCTTTCTCATAGAAAAAGTGGCTTTTATTATCTCAAATATATTTGGATATTTTCTCATTCCCCTTCATGTAGCAAAATTTCCCACCCTACTGGGCCAGTTTAATTTCTCTTCATGCCTGCCTAATGAATTTTGGGCTCTGGAGGAAATGAAATGCAGCAGGAGGGAGGAAAGGATAGTTATTTGTGTATAGTCTATTAATAAAGTTTCATGATTTGGGTGTGTTTCTTCATGCAACCCAACACTATGAGGAGATAGATACCAGGAATAGTTTGCGTATTAGTGTATATAAGCCTTCCGTATTCTTTTCAATAAGTGCTTTTTTACTTTCTGTGTACTTCATATTTTGCATACTTATTTGTTGAGAATCATTTGACTTATTTTTAGATTTTTACATGTGTGTATTGTGTTTTTAAATACATATGCGATTTAACTACATTAAGAGAAAACCAGATTAAAGGATATATATGTATGATTTTTGTGTTAGACTACATTCTGAGAAAGTATATACATATATGCATAATTTCCATCTAATAGTAATAGAGAAATCATGATCAACATAGAGATAAAATTATTGCAAGTATTTCTGACTGTGCTATTAAAATTGTTGTATGTATGTGAAGATAATTTCCTAGATAATAATGGTAACAATGTATCACAATCTTGTAAGATAGTTTGTTATACTCATTATGATTTTGATTAAATCTCATAAGAGCTACATTTTCTTTGTTTCTTAGGTTATCCAAATGTGAAACATTTTTCTTGGGATAAATACTTAGAAGAAACTAATTCTTTACCTGCCCCTGCAAGAGCTTTCAAAGTGGTGAGAAAATAAATTTTGTACTTTTTGATTACTGGTGTTGATGATATCACTTATTAAGTGAAATTTAAGAACAGAAAGAGTTGAGTCTGATAACCAGAAGAGGGATGAGGAGAAAATAGAAGGCCAAGTAAGATGTTTTTTAAGGTTTTATCATTTTAAAAGTCAAACTGTTAACTGGGTTTTTTGTTGTTGGTATACAAGAAAAAAGTTGCCTTTTAGACTTTAAAATCTGTTTGAAAAATCATGCTCCTTAAGACTGTGTGGGGTTAATGGTTGAAATCTTACTGCAGACTTCTGTTTTCTACCTAATTCTGAAAGACAAATGGAACAGAAAAATGTTTTCAAATGAAAATTAGATTTATAATTTCTTTCAGTTTGTTTATGGCAAACCAAGCTATTGTTTTTAATTGCTACAGTGTTTTTATTAAACTACAAAGTTATCTGCTTTTATTATAATCGTCTCAAATCAAGGTCGTTCCATCATTCAAAACACTTAGCGAAACACGAAGTAAACTTCCCTTCTGTGCAAGGATAGAATAAAGAATGAAATGTATTCTTTTGGTTTTTGATGTCAAATATCTGGCTTTATCTTTTCTCATAAAGCTAAAGAAAAAAAGAATAAATATTATTTTAAGATCTGACATAATCTGTCATAAATGCAGTTCATTAAATCATACTTTTATGTGTAAATGTCTAAGATTTTTAATGATACAATTAATTAGTTGTGTGCCTAATATAGATGAAATAACATCAAGAATTTAAGAGCCAGGGTTGTAGCTCATTGGTAGTTAACATTCCTGCGTCTATCCTGATGCTGAAAAGAAGAATAAAATTAAGAGCAAAACCATATTCCAGAGAAGAAACTTTATAAAAGAGTTTTTTAACTTTATCTGATACTAAGTTCAGTATTTAAGAATAATGTTTAGAATTATTGCCATATTTATGTTTTGATCTCTCACTTTGAGTCTACAATAATCCAGAGCTGCATTTTGCCTTGTTTTAAACTGGATAAAATTAGAATAGGATCAGCCTACACATACCTGGTGCCACGCCAGCGGAAAACAAAGATTCCCAGGTTTAGCCCGCTGGGTGACTTGCATTGGTCGTTCTTCATTCTTTCCACACTTTCCACACTTAATTTTACAGCATTATTTTTATTATACCGGTTTTCCAGAAGAATTGGAAACTTAGAAATACAAGTAACTTACCTGTCTCCCATTACCTGTAACCTTCTCAGAGGTTTATGGTTTCTGCTGTGTGGAGGGGTAGATGGCTGTGGGTCCCTAATCAAGTAACTACAAGTTTATTTGGGAAGCCTTACCTATACACTCCTCAGCTAGGTTCTCAGTGTTTTTTTATGTGTGTTGTGATTTGTGGAATTATTATTATTATTATTATTATTATTATTATTATTATTAAATTTGGGTAAGGAAGGTGCCATTCAGAACCAGCCTGGGAATGTGAGAGTTTGAGAAGAGAGTTCCCTAAATGTCTCCCCACGTATCTTTTCACATTATTCCACTTGCCCTTCCTCTACATCTCACTGTACGAAACTTTTCTCTTGTGACAGAAACCTCCACATGGATTCCAGAAAAAAATGAAACTTGAAGCTGTAGACAAAAGGAACCCCATGTTTATTAGAGTCGCAACTGTTGCTGACACAGACGACCACCGAATAAAAGTAAGTGTTCTCTGCTGTGGGGGTTTCTGTTTTGGCCTGAAGATGTCGTGAGTGGAGACTTGGGTGCGTATTTAACTTGTGAAACCGTATAATTAAATTAGAAAAACCGTAGATACATGCAGTCAGTAGCCTGTGTGACCAAGTCCGCAATCAGCCTCAGCTTTCCTTTAGTATACCTAAGATGTCTTCGCTATAATTGTAAGTTACATGTTGAGCATGTACTTAGAATAATTGCCACACACAGTAAGCTAAAACTCTGTTCAGAGCAGCGTATGGCAGTGTGTTCTTCTATAGCATGCACCTTTTTTAAGTTAAAGGTTAATTTTTTTGTCAGATGTTACTTCAACTTGATATTCTCAGAATATCTTGTCTTAATGTCGGGCAGGTAAATGTAAATAGTTTTAAAAGTGAAGTTAGATTTTCATTATCAGCATCAGATTAGTAAAAGTCCAGCGCCTCTCACAGAGTAAGCGGATGTCGAGGAGCAAGAGTTGGGTTTGTAGTGCGGTACACAGAGTCTGGCAGTCCAAGTAGGACGTCTGAGGCTTCAGCATTCCCTCTGCTTCCATGCCGGAGTAGCACTTGGCAGTACCGATTGGAATTTCTGTTAGAGATAGCAGTAATACCAGCAGACTGTTAGCTGCGCGTGGCAGTTTACAGGGGAAGTGGCGTTCTTCCACTGTTTGACATTTACAGTAAGTGCAGGGTGGGAGACAGGTGCTGTCGTCACTGTTACTGATGAGGCAGAAACCTAGAAAATTAAAGTATTCATCACCGGCAGTGGCCCAGCTTAGTCCTGTGCCAGCAAAAACTTAATTATGTGACTATTTAAATAATAATAAATCACATTTTCAGCTGTTCCTAGTGAAATAACATATTAGGAAATACATTTTAAAACGACGTTAAAACTGTATAGATTTGGTGGTATATTTCTGTAGCAGAGAAATTTTGCCAAAGTTCTCCAGCCATTCTAAGGAGCTATTGGTGCCAGAGTCTTAGACTATTATTTATGCTTTACCCCTCATAATTTGTGTTGTGAGGATGACCGAAAGTAATATTGAAAGATAAAAGCACCAAGTAGCTCCATCCACGTGGGTCCAGTGCCTAGTCTGACTCTTCAGAGGCAGAAACCCTGTTGCTTACCACTTTTTCTCCAGTTTTCTAAAATTTTTTTTATCTTGCTATTTTTTGTTCAATTTTTGTTTTCAAGTGTTCTTTTCTTCCCTTTATGGTAACTCAGCATTTAGATCTTGCCATTTTTCTTTTCCTTTATCCTTTATTTATGAAATTTTAAACTGCTTCCTCTTGTGTCTTCAGGTGTCCTCCTTCTTGCTCTTTGTTCCACATTTGGGGAAACCTGGCAAAAGAGAACTGTTGCTTAAGGTTAATGGGGTGGCAGTGTTTTTTTTGTACATTTAAAAACGTAATATGCTAGAGACTGAAGTCATAAAAAATTTAAAAGATGAAATGCAACTATACACACTTTAATGAAATTGTTTTAATATACATTTTCACCGTGAGTACTGATTAGGATTAGTACTTTATGTATATTTCTATGTTTAAGTGCATTTGCTGCTTGTCAGAGAGAAGTTACTGGTTATACCTATACATATCAAAACTAATTTTATACCCTTTCTAGTTGTCTCCAGTTTGCCTACTAGCCTTGTTTGTAGATGAGCTATTAGATTATCTACAATGTGTCAGGAATACTAAGCCAAGACAGGTTAGTCTTAAATTGCTAGATTGAGATGAAAACTGGAAAGGGATACAGTATCTCTAGATACACAGTAGCTTCAAAATAAACATTTTTTTTTTTTCACTTTATACGTAGGAAGATTGAAAAAGACCCCCTTGATCTAAGACAATGTAAAGATTTTTGGAGACATTGCTGTATAATGTCATAATCACATTGGTGATTCTGAATTTCAAGTTCATCAGAACTACTTAGAAGTTTAGAAAGCAAATACATCTTGCAGGTTGCGTGGAACCTAAGTCAAAGCATTTCTGGGTGATCTTAGGCACTTTTTTTCTTATATTTTCAGTATTCACAGATACTGCTGGTTATATCTGTGGTAGAGGTCCATTGAGCTAGTGAAGATGGAGTTGACTTTCCCTGAACAGGTGGCTAACTTTCATGAAACTTAATTGTTTAGTTACCATAAAGGGAACATGGACATGTGAACACAACTCCAGGGTAAAAGAAACGGAATTCGTAAACAGCAAGATCAGAAAACATGGGAGTTTCATGTTTCTAACTAAAAAGGCTGAAAACCAGAATACTTGAAACTTACTTTAACATTGTAATTTACTCATTTATTGATGGCATCAGTACTATATATTTATATTTTCAGAAAATCATGAATATCATTCTTGCTGTTACTTGAGCATTCGTTTTGGTCCGAGGAAGGGCAGCAATTGTTTTGAGTTAAAGTGCTATTTTATATTCGATGTATGTGAGTGATGAGTGATTTTACTTCTGATGTTTGGATTCTAGGCCTGGCTCCTGCTCCTAACGAGCTGTGTGGCTCTCAGCCAGTTGATCTTCATAAGTCTTTTCTGATCGTTAGAGTAATACCCATATATTTTTTCAGGACTGGAATTCTATGGGACTTTAATGTTAATAAAATTGATTTCCAAGCTTGGGAAAGTAGGTTTATTCCAGTGGACATTATTTTGACTTCATAAATAGGTACTCTTAATAACAGTATACGATTTAGGATATGAACCTGCCACCGTTTATACTTAGCCATTTCCTCATAGTGGAGAGTCTGGTTACTTCCCATTGCTCTCTGCTATAAACACTGATCGGGTCTTCGGTAGTGTGCTTAAAATGGTGATTGGTATTGCCAAACAGCTCTCCAGAGATACCTCGCCAGTTAACACTTGGGTCAGTGCTCTATGAAAATGACCATTCATTCTCATACCTTCCAGCTCCAGAAATCACCAACATTGTTTGGGAGGTTGGAAAAGAATTGCCTCTGGTAGTTTTAATTTGTGGTTTTTTGGTTAAAAGTGAAATAGATTATTTTATCATACTTTTACCAAACATCTGTATTTATTTTCTTGATAAGAAGCCATTTGTATCTGCTTTCAGTCTTTTGAGGGGTGACTTTTTCTGCCTTTTATGTTGATACGCGATGTTTAATAAAGTAAGGAAGAAAGTGCTTTGTCACCTGTGTGGCAAGATTTTTTTTTTTGTGGGGGGGGGCGTGTTCTTGTGGATCTTCTCTCCTATTATAGTAATTTTTGCACTTTGCAGATTTAAATTTTTATGGAATCAAATTCATCAATTTTTATGACTGTTAAATTTGGTACCTTGTTTAGAAAGCCCATCCTACTTGGAACAAAAAAGTTCACTGTTGCATTCTTCTAAAATGTCTGTTATTCAGCCTTTAATGTTTGAGTTTTTAATCCATCTGGCATCTTTTGTCATGTGAGGAGGGAGATGAATAGAATTTTAAGACAAATGTAGTTGGAAAATTTGACTTAAAAGTGAAATATGAAAGCATTTTAGTATGTTCTTTCATCTGAAAAGGGATATTTTGATTTTTTGGTAGTATTAACTAGAACACCAATTGTCCTTCACCAGTAAAGATGGCAGTGTCGACCACTTAGTGACATGTCTTTGGAAGATATTTTTGTTATTTACAAGAATGGTATTTATTTTATATATATATATATATATATACATATATATATGTATATATATATATGTATATATATATAAATGTGTACATATATGTACATATATATGTGTATATATACATTTTTTTTTTTTTGAGAAAGGGTCTGCTCGATAGCCCAGGCTGGTCCTGAACTCACTATGTAGCCCAGGCTGGCCTTGGACTCACAGCAATCCTCCTATCTCAGCCTCCCGTGTGCTGGGATTACAGGTGTGTGCCACAATGCCTGGCATTACAAGAATGATACTTAAAAATGCATTTGGTGGAGGGGTATTTTATTAATTGAACTTTTTTACCAGGACATCGAATTATTTTTAAAAGATTTACCTGACATTTATTAGAAAGATCTGCTCTTTCTCCACTTTTTCACCCATCAAGGCTCCTTTCCTTTCCTGATTTTTAAATAACTTCGTTCATATTTATCAGTTGTTTAATATTGACGTATGACGATGTTATAGCAGTTCCTCTGCTCAGGTTGCTTAGTGTTGAAAGATAAACATAATATATATTTAGAGCTGTTGCCCCAGAATGCCTTTGCAGGGCATTTATTGATGGTTGAATAATGCATTGATGTTACTAAAAAAGACCTTTCTCTTTATTGCAAGCATAGTGTTTTAAGTAATGGAAATGATTTATTGTATATGACATCTCCTGTGTAGGTTAGAACACAGTGGTAATGGCCATGCTGTGGGCAGCATTTCTACTGCGGGGAGTTTTGTGACTGTTGATGTCCGTGTTCTGCAGGTTCACTTTGATGGCTGGAGTGCTTGCTATGACTACTGGATAGATGCTGATTCTCCAGATATTCATCCTGTAGGCTGGAGTTCCAAGACCGGTCATCCTCTGCAGCCTCCTTTGAGTAAGAGCCCAGAGGATAATTCAGGAGATGTTCCTAATCTCCAGTAGAGATAGCATGCTTCGTAGTCTCTGTCCCCCTCCCCTCTCTTTTGCTGACCACTTCTACATATATTCCTTTCTAACCATGTTTTTAATTACCATAGTCAAAATATGAAAGGAATAGTAAAGTATGTGTAGACATTATTTAGAAGTAAATGTTACCTTTTAAAATTTGTTCTGAATCATTGGAGGACAGTTTGTGAGACTGTCAGCAATGTATCAACCTCAGTGTCGTAATAATTATTTTACTCAGTAGCTTTGTAAACTGTCATCCTTGGGAGACACTGGAAAAGAGTAAAAAAAGAAACCCTCTATATTTTTACTTACGACTATATATGTATAAACTGATAAACAGTTATCTCAATGACAATTTCACTTCATTTTACTTTAATTCAGTCGAAGGAAAAGATACACAGAGAATTTAACCTTTCATGATCTCAATTTTGCCAGAAATATTACATTGTAAACATATATGTATGCAAGAAATATATAGTTTTTTTTAATTTCGTGTTCTCTTTCTGGTGACTTCCGTTTTAAGTGCTATACAAGGGTATTGAGTGTATTGTACAAGGGTACAATACATCTGCATGATACTCGTTGCAACTTAAAATAACCAAACTTTGGAACAAATACTGACGTAATAAATTGTGCTTCACACTATAGATACTACATATGAATTATAAAGAATATTAACACAGCCACAGAACGTTTTGAAAGAGTAGTTTCTGAGCTATACACATCTCTGTTGTCCCTTTTATGTAACAAAAGAAAATCAAAATTGATATGTCTGTATACATAAGTATAGTTGTATATACTTGCATGCTAAGGATTACATCCAGGAGGATAAAGTATACTTTTGCCTACATAGGCAGGGTGAGGGAAGGAGGGTCTGAAATGTAGAAGGAAGTGCCTCTTGGGATTTTGTTACTGTTGCTTTAAATTTGCTACATAGTGGTTGAAGTTTTCCTACGTGAGGTGTAGGGTTCCCCCTTCCCTACCCCGCTAATGCACGGGGGACTGGATCACGCTAGCCAAGCACTGCTGCGGAACTGCACCTTTCTTCTATAAATTATTACTTAATAAAACATTTTAATTTTCTTATTAACTCAGAATTAGATAATCTGTAATGTATGACATTGTGTAAAAACTTAAATCTGATTTTATTTCACTGTTAAAGTGAAATGTGTGAAAGTCATAGAGGAAAAAACCTTCAAAAATAATTTGTATGTGTTTGATATTTTTGTGACCTCACATATGAATTTACATATTCATTACGTACAAATTGGGGAATTGACATATATGCGTATTGTTGTTTGGTCTTTTCCCCACTTTCCCTCTCCTCTGTCTTTTCCCGTCTTCTGTCAGTCTTAGTTCCCTTCCCGTCCCCAGGAAGTCTGCTGCATGTTTCCTGTCTTCTCTCTGTTGTTTTGTTCTTTTAGTCATTCATATTTTGGATTTCTCATATACTTAAGCCAAGTAACATTTTGTAACTGGTTTACTTCACTAAGCATTATGATCTCAAGGTGCATCCGTTTTCAAGAGTTGAGACTTCTAAATAATTCTAATGTTTATAAGATCTAGTTATTTTATTTGAATGTGTAGATTCAAAAATTGGAATACTTATTTGTCCTTTTGCTTTTTTATAGCCTCTGTAGAATTAATGGAAACTTCTGAACATAGTGGATGCTTAACGCCTGGATGTAAAGGGATCGGCCATTTTAAGAAAGCAAGGCACCTGGGCCCTCACAGGTGAGTGGCTGCTATGATTCACATGCGTTTTTTTTTTTTTTTTTTTACAATGTCCTACAGAAAGTACTCATATATGTTTAAGAGCATGTTCTTATATATTCAACCGATATAAACTAATTTTAAATTTAGATCCATATGAAATATGGTTGCCATGGTGACTGTGTGAGACCAAAAGCTGTATCTAAAGTTAAATCTTCCTGAGAGAAAATGCATTCATGGTTTAAAATTAATTTACTCTAGTTATTTGGCTTTTCTTGGCAACCTGGCTGGTTTTACAGCTAACATGGCTTTTTAAATAAGTATTTTGCATTGTCCATTAATAATGGCAAGTGGGTAGGCCTTGTAAAATTCTTTGGTAGAATAGTATATGTTTGGGTAACTTGAGAATTTGAATAATGAAAGAGATTATTGTAGATTAGCTATGAAGATCACAAAAAAGCAAAAATAGAATCAAATATGAAACCATAATGATCAGAAAGCTATTTTAAAAATATTTTTGTTCTAGTCCTAAGTAACTTAAAAATGAAACCAAAACTATACATTTAAATCTGACATCTTATTCAGGTGATTTGAAGTTCTTCACAGGCAATTTAAAGTGTTACTACATATCAATACCTGTGATTCCTGATTTTAGTATGTATTAAAGGAAAAATTTGCCAGAACAAGGGTTGTAAATCCGTATTAGTTGGATGGTCCAGTAAGAAAATGACTTCTCGTTGCCTGGCTGGTCAAAGTTAGGAATCTAGGTCTTTAAAAAATACGAAATTGCACTGTGTATTCCTCTAAGAGTTAATAGAAATTGCAGAACTGGGGTGATTATTTTCATCTGGATAGTTTCCTTTTTCTTTCGTCCCTGGAACCCCAACTCTTGCTTATCTTCCTTCCGCAACACTCCTGGTTTTTTATGAGGTTCGGTGTGTTTCAGAGTGAAAAAATTGAGCATAGAAAAGGACAAAGATCCCAGTTCCAAATGTCCATTTGAAACATTTTTGTGCTCTTACAGGAAATAAACCAGAAGTTTTAATAGGACTGAGTTAAAAATTACTGTGTCTTACAAGTTATTGAATATTTTCCGTTGAAGGCATCTAGATTTTTTTAGATGTTATGTAAGTATAAATGACAAAAGTTGTTCACAAGTATGCTGAATTTCCATTGTTAACTCTCAAATTCTTTCACTCGATATTTTTTTAGCAACATTATTTTCAAGCGAACTAATATTTATTGAGCATTTTGCAACCGAGAGCTGTAATTGTTCTACATGTATTGGATAGTTTTCAGAATAACTCTGTGCTATGGAAACTATTATTTTTTTCTACAAGATTTGAACAATGAGTGACTTTCCTTACTTACTAGCTTGTATGGAGGGAGCCCAGTATTAACTCCCTGGTCTGATTTTTTGTCATTCTGTTTTCCTAGTACTGGTAGTTGAACCTAGGGCGTTCACTGTGGACCCCAGACAGTTTCCCAGCCGTGCTTTTTTAAGAACTTGTATTTTGACAGAGGGTCATGCTAAATCGTTAAGTTTCCCACACTGGACTCCAACATGGGATCCTCCTGCCTTAGTGCCCAGAGTGCTTGCTGATTGCATATGTGTGCCACCAAACTGGGTATGGATCTGTGTTCTCGGTCACTCCCCTCCAGTGGCCTCTCCACGGCAGTGCTCCATGAGTTAGTCACAGATGTAGCCTACTAGTCACCATGCTTGAATGGAATGTTCAAAAGCTCTACGTAAACCAATTAAATTTTAATATGCGTAATAACTAGTAGTAAAGCTTTCACACATTCACTGTTCTCCTACTTGTACAATCGCATGGTGTTCCCTAAACAAAAGACAGTTTGCTCAGATTATGTGGGAGAAGAACAAAGAAATTTAAAAATAGGTGATACTGGTGACATGTTGCTGGGATGTAATTGAATATTTAAAATTTTAATGAGAAGAAAACTCCCCTCACAGCAATATCTACATTTTCTTTCGGAGTACTCTTAAGTCTGAGTGGAGTTTTGCCCATGATGGCAAAGCCTGTCCAGTCACATCTCCTCTTGGATGGCCTGGCCACTTGGCAGGGCTGCCTTCACCCCACATGCAGTCTCTCGACAGTCTCTTAGCTAGTCTGTTCTTACAAAGTTTCAGTGGTTATGTCTCAGGCATTTCTTCAGAGATGAAGAACTGTGCTTGTTCAGAGAAGGGAGAAATTTTGGGAAGATTTCTTGAAGAATTTTTGGAGAAATGTGGTAAAGAAGCTTTTCCAATGTCAGTCATTGGAACCATATTAGAGTTACTTGTTTTCTTAAGGAGGGGCAGAGGTGCGCCTTAGGGCAGAGAATACAGGCCTCAGTGAATCTGTGTTCATTTTCTCAATCTTCACAGAGCATAACTGGCAGACTGACCATGGTCATGATCAGAGCTGCTGTAGACGAAGCCTCTGAAAAGAGGAAGTCAGTTCACAGAATTAGTGTGAGGCTCCAGCTTCTGCCCAAGTGCTGTCTGCCCTTCTCAGCCTTTGACCACGGGTTTTCTTGGACTCCTCTACCAGGCTGTCCTACTTAGGACCCTCACAGCCGTTTTCTGGAAGGGTATTGATCCTTAACAGGCACCACCTGCTTCCCACTTGTGGACTTGTGGAATAGAGTAGCTGGTTGCATCATGGATATTCTTTGAAAGGTGAATTTCAGTGGCACCTATTTTTGTCCTTGCTAAGATATGCTTTGTTAGGAGAACAGAATGAGAAAATTCTCTTTGGATCAATTTACTAAGAAACTATATAAATAAAAACGTGCATCCTAGGTTTAGATATCAAGGGAAGTTGCACTTTTAGCTAGAACAGTCAGTTTTGTCAACACAAAAGCAGAAGACTCTTTTGACCAGTGTTTGTTGTTACCAGCTCAGAAGAGTACTTATCAGATTTAATCTAAAGAAGTGTTAGAAATAGAATGTGCATTAATGGAGTAATAATAATAATAGAATGTGCAGTAATGGGGTTGAGAATGTGACCTTTTCATGGTGTTGAAATATATACACGATCAGTATGAGAGCTGGATATGGATATAGCATTCTCATCTCTAGGGACATCAGTAGCTAGAATGCTATATTCCTGCTGTCTTGCCACGTGCTGACGTGTGTTGTGAGATGCTTTCCTTTGGCTGGTTAATTTGCTTGGTTTACTGAGAGGTCAAAGAATAGGCAAGGGTTAAAGAAGAACTAACACTACATAAAGGTGGATATTCAGGTACCTACCTGGTACCTATAGAAGGAAATATTTCACGTGTATAATGTGACCCTGGAGAAGTTAAGTAAGAGAATGTGACAAAACTGCCTCTCGAGTCTAAAGCATATGTATAAAGTCTATGGAATGTTTTAAAATTAATAACTCTGGAACCCACCTGTAGGCTGTAAACCTGTTAATACAACACCCACCCACCTGTTCCTCCACCGTCCATCCATCCATGGAACTCGAATGTTGAGGGCCTGCCTTGGGCCCCGTCTGCGTCAGGGGCCCATGGAAGGGAGAGCTTCTCCTCCGTAGACAGCCAGCACCGTGGGCACTGAACCTCACAGGACCCATGAATGGGCAACACCCGGAGCAGCAGCGTTTTTTTTGTTTGTTTTGTTTTGTTTTTTAGGCAAATAAAGCCTTAACAAAAGGGCATGTGACAGTTTTTAATGTGCTGTTGTTTGTGGTTATTGGTGTTTTTTGTTTTGTGTTGTTTGTTTTTGAGGTAGGGAGGTAGGGTCTGGGTAGCCCAGGCTAAGGTCTAACTTGTAATCCTCCTGTCTCGGCTTCCCGGAGTGCTGAGATTACAGGACGGCGCCTCCATTCCTGGCTTACTTTTCTTCCTTTTAAAATAACAGTAATAGGTAGTATGTCATGGTGATTTATATTCCAGGAGCTCTTTTAAGGACTCATGCACGTGACTTCATTTAATCGCTGGGCACCATTTTGTAGGTAATAAACCTTACTGAGGTTTTGTCAGTAGAAATGTATGTAGTACGTGAAAATCTAGAAATCAATATAAGCTTAATGAGAACTCACTTTTGGCTCAGACATTTAATCAGTGCCAGTAAGTTTTAGAGCTCATGTGTAGTTCTAAAAGTTAATAACTTTGTCCTTGTGCATAACAAGAAATACTGAACATAATACATTGTGGTAAAAATCACATAATTCTTAGGCTCTTTTAGCAACATGCACAAGAGAGATTGCAGTTCCTTGAAAACATGATTACCTATCATACATGATTTTCAGTGTAATCCCTACCCTAATGGAGATGGTGAATGAGATTGTGAAATACTTGGCTTGCTTCAGAAGACATCAGGCTAAGAATTATTTTACAGCCCTCTATAATCTTGAGATAATACTTCACTTTTCTGTGCCAGTGTCCCCATTTGTAAGATAGGTAACAACAGTATGTGTTTAATAGGAGTGCTTTGGTGAAGGAGTCAGTGCATGTAAAGTGCTTGGAACAGCACCTGGCACATTCTGAGTGTGTGACAGGAGTGAGCTGCGTGCAGTGCAGGTGGCAGACTGCAGCATCTTGCGAGAACCTAGAACTCTCAGGTGGATTCCGTCGTCACAGGTTAGGAATACGGAATTCTTTTCACTGTTGCAGTTTACTCTTACACGGTGTAGCAGTGAGACAGCTAACGCTAACGATGCAGCTCTGCCAAGATTTAGGTGAGTGGCAGTCCATAGCATCCCTTTTGAAGCATCAGTTTCTGCATCTGCACTATGAGAGTTCTAATCAGAGCTGCTTCCTGAGATAGTAAGAATTAAGTATGTTGCCTCAGTAATGAACTCAGTGTGTGGCCGCGTTCACTGTTACCATCCTCATTTTACAGAAGCAAAAAATGAAAACAAAATATAAAACCCTCTCCAGAAGTTGTGTTTGTGTTACGAGTAGAGGACAGCGTGGGAGAGCCGGTGAGAACCAGGCTCCCGGCTCGCCTTGAGAGCACCGCTCATCCGCCTTGCCTCAGGGCACTTTCGTTGTGGGTGGCATACACCCCTCATCCCCTTTTTAAATCACATTATACCTCCGAATATAGCTGGCATTCCTGTTCACCCCGTGTAAATATGATGATAGGAGGTGTACAGAAAACCTTTTTAACTGTTCTCAGGGCTCAGAAGAAAGGGAAGTTACGTGAAATCCACAGCTGATTATCAGAGAGCTTACTCCATAGGTTGTCTTTATGTTTAAGTGTATTTCTGGTGAGGCCTGTGGTGATTTTCTGACTTTGGGTTGAGAATAAAACACTATTTAGGCTGTGATTTTTTTCTGTCCAGCAGTCTTGCCCTCCTTTGAGCTATCCAAGGGTGCGTGACTCAGTCTAGAGAAATATTCTTCCTTTGTTTATTCAAAGCACGTGAAGTGCTGCCCTCCCAGCATTATATAAATGTGAGTTGTCTACACTGAAACTGTAATTCGGTGTTTCCTGGGGATCCCGCCCAACCAAGACTCCTAATGGCACAGGCCTGTAATTCCAGCAGTCCAGGTGGCTGAAGCAGTTAGAGAGACAGCTAAAGCTAACGGTGTAGCTTGAGTTCAAGTTCAACCCAGACAACTTACTGACTTAGTCAGATCTTATCTCAGAATTATAAAAGAAACTAATAAGTAAGTTGGGATGGTAGCTCACAAGCGAAGGCCCTCGGCTGGATTCTTAATACTGGTAAAAAAAAAAAAAAAAATGCCTTCCCAGTGAGTTTTGGGGATGAATGGTTTTTAGGGACAAGGCCACTCGTGTTCTTTACTTCCCTCATTTCTGATCACGTTCTCAGATAAATGCAAATGCCTCCGCCACTAATTATGTAGTCAGAGGTTTAACGCCGAGTGTGACTTAGTGGTTGGTCACACTCTTGAAGACCAACAGACTGTGTGTTAAAAGAAACCAAAACGTTCCCTGGGGTTTTTTCTTTTTGCTGTTGTCACAAAATTCAAGTAGATAGATTTATGGTAAAAATGTGCAGTATGAGAAGCAGAATGGCTTCAAAGATAACTAAGTCCGTAGACCAAGTTATTTTACTTCCTTTGTCAGAATAGAGAATCGGGAGCAGCAGGAGGGTCCAATTGTGTTTTCAGTCTTCTGTGGGTAGAGTGGAATTCACTGAGATGATAAATTTGACTTTAAACATGTCTATTATGAGCTGACCATGGGACATGGGAGTAGTAATATTTATCAGACATGTGTTTCCTGCCTGAAATCATGCTCAGTGTCAGGGTGCAACCCGGACTCTTCCCTTCTTAGCTGGTAGTGTGGGTAGAAACACATCCATTCAGATGCTACCAGATAGGCTTTCCGTCTGCAGGAGTAGTGCAGTGAGACTTTATGATTGCAACCTATGTGAAACTGAGGCTAAGTCAGAGTCCGGAAGTGAGCAGGAGCCCAGGTGCCGCCGCAGCCGTGTACATGAGGGAGCTTCTAGCAGGAGCACTGTGTGCACCTGCTCTGGCTTTAGTTTCTAGCCATGGCACAGCGGCTGTGCCCTTTCTGTACATTGCTTTCTGCTCAAGATGGGCAAAATTGGTTCGGGTCATCTGTCTCCATGAACGCTTACTAGTACCAGTACCCAGGAAGAATCTGTGAGGCACTGGAAGGTCTGATAATTGGAAGAATGGAGTCTTCTCATTATTACCAAATGAAATAAAATCATAAAGGGAATAAAATAGTGTGCTGGTTTTGCAGAGCTACTCCCTTGTTATGTGACCTTGGACAAAGAGCATTTCTGCCTCAGTGTGTGATAAATATTTCACAGTCCTTGATGTCACCCCCACATCTACTTCTCCCTGGTCATTTTGTATGTCAAGAAAAAAGAACCGTAACTGGTGCCTTTATAGCTTCCAGTTCTTCCAGCTAGAGCCCTGCAGGGCGTTCCTGACCCCTTCGTGTTTACGTGCCATCGCCTGTCTGGCCGCAGGTCATCCTGGGACTGCGGAAGATACTGCGATTGTCTCTTTTACTTTTCTTTCCTTTCATCTACACACATCCACGTTACCGTCATATTTTTACTCTTAAATGTCTATCTTGCTCCAGTTCTACCTGCTCGAAATTTCCCCACAAGGCACCCTTGGGAACTTTTTAAATTATAAGTAAAATTCTATCATTCTCTTATCTGAAGATCACCTAGTGCCCGAAAGTAGAGCCTAAAGGAAAAATCCGACCTCCTGACTCCAGTCTGCTGAGCCCCGTGTGTCCCTCCTCCCAGTCTGCCCTGGTCCCTCGCCTTGTGCACCGTCGCCAGGCTGTTCTGTCTCTCCCTCACACAGGCCAGGCTTTCCTTCCCACATCCTGGAGTGCTGTCCCCTGAGTGTGGCTGAGGCTTCTCCTTCCTGATCTTTAGGTCTCCAGGCAAATGCTCTTCTAGAAAGGTGCTTGCCCACCATTTGTCTGAGCGTCCTTGTGGCCTCTTCTGTTAGACTGTTCTATTTCTTTATGGCGTTGATCACAGTGTGAAGCTGTTAAACTTATTTATGTGAATGTATATTGCCTGCCTACCTCTAGAATAATACTCCATGAGATCAGGGATCTTGTCTTTTCATTTTCCACTATGTTTCCAATGGCGAATAAGACATTTAGCACCTAATAGATATTCAATAAATACTGAACAAAGGAATGGAGTACCAGAGTTATTTAACCGTTTTAAAATCTAGTTTGTCATAAGAAATGCCTTTCTCACAAGGTCTTTGGAGGATTAAAATGTTGTACAGAAAGCACTTAGTGCAGCACTTAATATATAGTTAAGTATTCCATAAATATAACTGATTGTACTTAGCTTCACACAATGTAAATTTATAGCAACGCATGGTCAGATGTAAATTACTTCACTTGGTTAAAACATCAGTGTCGAATAACATGTAGTTAAGTCAGGTTGTGTATTTACTTCTCTCTGATAAATTTTATAAGCTATTAATAGAATTACTTAGGGCCATTCTCAACACCTGCCTTTCTAGGACCGTGAATTGCATTATCTTGGTGGATGGTAGATGGGTGTTGATTAGAAATTTATTCCAGATGATTAACAATAGTCTCACTATCACCTAAATTGAAGAAGAGAATATGTGAAAAGAAAATATTATATATGTGAATATAATTTACCTTAGATACAAACTTTCCAGATTTAAGAAGGCCTCTCCATAACTGAGGGGCAAAGTGGGCAGTAAGGTGGAGAAGTTCAAGTCCATTGGAGACCAGAGATACAGGGATCACCCAGTTGTTCTGGACACTGAGATCCCTAGGCCCAGGCCCAGGTATCTATTAACTAATGTCAAACTCATATTCAGGGACCTTCCTTCTCTCTGCTTAAATGATAGGAGTGATCACCGTGTGAAGCATGACTGACCAGCCTGCTAACCCCAGGTGCTGGGAGATGAACTAGTTAGGTCATGATCCAAATTGAACTCTAGTCCCTTTTCATGTTAGGGACAGGATTAGCCGTAGATCAAGGGCTGTATTTTGAAACAGCGGATTCAGGTTTAGAACCTGGAGTCACAGATATTCAATGGAGGGGGAGTGACTTCCTTTTTTTTTTTTTTTTTTTTTTTTTTGGTAGGGCAGTAATTGCTATAAGGGAAATTCCGTGGCTGGGAGAGTTTCTCAGGAAGCAGGTCTGCTTTGATGAGCAGATCAGTCTGTTTCAACTACCCGTATCATTAAGCCTTCTGCAGTGTCCTAAGCATTCCTTCTGGAGACTTCCTGTCCCCAGAGATAGGTGTACCCTCCCACCCTGGGACAATAATGTAATTCTTCTGTGACCATTGCTTAGTTCCAAAGTCTTCAGCACATTGTTTCAGTAAATCTAGTTCAAAGACAGATTTTCTACCAAAATATATTTAAATTATACGTTAAAGGTAGAGTTTTCATGTTATGTGTTTAATCATACATATACACATATGTATCAGTGTGTGTGTATGTTTATATCGTATCACACCTCAGTTTTGGAATTTTATATTCTGTAGCTACTTTAATTGATAGAAGTAGGTATGGACTAACAGAAATGTTCTTTTCTTTTTCTTTTGATCTGTTAGTGCTGCCAGCTGTCCCTATTCAGAAATCAATTTGAATAAAGACCGCATTTTCCCAGACCGCTTGAGTGGTGAGATGCCTCCCGCTAGCCCATCATTTTCAAGAAATAAAAGGACAGACCCAAATGAGAACTCTGCACCTCCCGAAAACAGGTAATTAAAGTGATGATGTTGGTGACGTGTTGTAGCACGCCAGTTGAAGGGACTGCCCACCTTGAGTGTTCTGTGTTCAGTGGTTGTGCTTTTCGTGGATTGTTGAAGAGGCTTCGTGATTTAATGTGAGATGATGATAGATGACATGTGAAGCACGTCATCTTCCATCCACGCACATTGCCCAAGAAATAAGACCTTTCTGCCTTCTGGATGGTCTCTTCCCATAAGCAGTTGTAAACTGGCTACTGTGACATAGTTGACATGCATCTATAGGCCCAGCTACTCAGGAGGCTGAGACAGATGAGTGGCTTGATCTCAAGAGTTCAGGGGTAGCCTCTTAGGCACCATCGTGAGGGTCTGTCTTAAAAACAAAACAAAAAAAAGTTTAACATTAACTTGAGTGTAACATATTATTGAAAATGATGTATTTAGGAAGTTAAAAAGTTACCTGTTGTTTTTTTGTTTAGGAAAGCCCTGAGCATGTGGCATAGATCGTGATAGTTATATTTTACATTGTAAATATGTGTGTTTTATTTAGTTATTTCAGAGCATCTTGTCTGATTATGATGATGTCTTACTTACTTTTTCATTGCTGTGACTCAATACCCGACACCCACAAATTTTGGAAAGGTAAGGGTTTTTTTTTAGCTCACAGTTTCAGAAGGTCACAGTCCATTCAGAGGTAGCCGGCAGCAGTCAAAGTACATGGCAGAGACAGAGGTGGAGGCAGCTTCTCACGACATCACAAACAGGAAGGCCGGTTGAGACTAGCTGAGACCAGTCCCAGTCCTAGTCATCAAGGAAGGCAGGAGGCAGCTTATACATCCTTCCAGGTCTCCGTCCAGTGATCAGCCCCTCCTGCATCCAGGTGTGGAAGGTGTGGCCACTACACACCATTAATCCTAACTCACAGGCCTTTAATCCTAATTTGACTGTAATCCACTCCTCCAGACTAGACCCCAGTCCACCAATGGCACATGGATCCATAGACAGTCTGTAACATTAAAATACATGAGACTGTTGGGGGACATTCCAGAGCCAAACCACAATCGATGAAAATGGCAGTGTCCGTGTCTGATTTGTAGGAGGACTGCAGCAGAGAAGCGAGGGCCTGCCTCTGGTCTGGACGGAGATGGGAATGAGGAAGAGGCAGGAATATACTTGTCGTAGCACAGAGAAGACTGGATGTGACGCCTCACTGTAGAAACTCCCAGACCTTGTTCTTGAGGGCTCAGAGTTAAGGTTGCTGTACAGGTATTCATTTTCTATAACTACGTCTTGGTTCTAAGGTTCTTCGTCAACCTTAGCCAAAGCTGTGATTTTATTATGAAGGAAACTGGAAAGTGCTCCTGTGTAGACTTCACTAGATACATAGAATTCTGCTTTTCTCGTGTGTTCCCATGTAACTAAGGAATAGTAAATCATTTCTACCTTGGGCAAATCAACAGCATGCCAAGAGGTTAGAATAAAAAAGATTATAAGGATTATGAACATTCTTGTTGATTAAAAAGAACTAAATCCCTTAAAACCGGAAGTAATCTCACATTCATTAAAAGCTTCCATAATTCCTGGCAGAAAAGTAAAACTGTAATGAAAACAGATTACTGCCAACATATTAAAATTTTGCTACATGTTCTTGGTAATCAGTTAAGTGTTATTCAAGCATGGCTCTCATTTCTTGTGTTACTTTCCTATTTTTCTGTGTAGTCCTTCCTTAGGTTGAGATATGCAGACCAGTGAGCGACGCTGTTGGATATAGAAAGCTGATACGTCTTCACCTTCTTAGCCCTGCCCTCCCCCGTCCAGCCGTAGCATTTTGCTTTGTGCCATCATTTTGTAGACATGGCCGTCTAGGCTCTGAATGTAGGAATTAAGATTAGGTAGTTTTTGATGCAGACCTGAGGAGGAGACGAGTAAGTGATTTAGGTCCAGCAGGACAAGAGCGCGCCACAGAGCTTTGTGCTTCATTCAGGAGAAGCGTGTATGCCATACTAAATTCAGAGCACTGCTTGCTTTCATTTATTTGTCTGTTTATCGTTTTTGTTGTTGTTGAGATAGTCTCTCTCTGTAGTCCAGGCTGGTCCTGAACACACCTGGTAGCACAGACTGGCATTGAATTCATGGTGATCTTCTGCCTGAGGATTAGAGTCATGTGTCACCATGCCCAGTTTATGTGGTATTGGAGAATAAAAGCCAGGCCCTTGTGCTTCCTAGGCAAGTGCTCTAGCCACGAAGATATGCCTCCAGTCTGTTGTTAGTTTTAAATCTTGGCTTTCTTACCAACTAGGTGTATGATCTTTGATGAATTACTGATTTTTTTGCTTTGAATCTCAAAGTTTATCAGGATTATGAGATGAAAAGTACAAATATAAAACTTAATATAGGGACTAGTAAGTAATAAGTTACTGAGTGCTAACTTTTATTAATGTTATAGAAAAGGGGATAGGTTACTTACTTGTGTCATGGTATAGGGTGAGTATCGCTTAACCCTTACCCAGAATGCTTGGGTCTAGAAGTGTTTCAGATTCTGTGGGTTTTTTTCTTTACTTTTTTTTGGCTTTGGAATATTTGTATACATTTGAGTGTCTCTTATCTTAAATCTTCCAAAATTACTCGAGAAGTTTCAGATTTTAGATTATGAATTTTTGGATTGAGGATATTAACCTTTATTTCTTTTGTTCCTTAGCAAGACGATGAATAGCTGATACTCCTAGGTAAACTTAGAGTAAATTATTTGAGTAAGTTGATTCTTGGATTATCAAATGGCATAAATGATTACCAGTTACTCTCTCCTTTTTTTTTCCATAAACATTGCTCACCTAGATGTAGTTCCCACGCAGGTTTTCTTTTCTTTTCTTTTTTCTTTTCTTTTTTGCATTATTCTTAATAGTTTAACTACAGTTTGATTTCCAGGCCCACGCTCGTTTTGCTTTAGTGCAGTGGGCACAGCAAGAGGTAGTCCACACACCCCGAACAGATCTTGAGAAAAGGAGTTGATGTCAGGTGGGTTCTTTAGGCGGTGCAGAAAACGCCAGTAGAAAAGTGAACGAGTGAGACAGGGAAATTGTAGGCAGCCGGAAGAAACTTAGTTGCCACTGGGGCTGCTGCCAGGAGAAGGCAGGCACTGACCTGGGAGAGAGCTGGGTGGCTGTCGAAACCGCACAGCCCAGAGCTAGATAGGCACAGGGGCGGGGGCGCTGAGCATGTAAATGGCAACTCTCTTCCGCCTCAGGGAATGCCCTGGCACATGGCCTCACAGCACAGCAGCACGAGACTCCTGTAGGGAAGCAGTGGAGGTGTGACAGGTGAGCGTCGGGCCCGTGTGCGAACACGGGCGCCTGGGACGTGGCAGGGCCCTGGGAGTGGCTGCTGCACCGTCCCTTCACCTACTCCAGATGCCACCGTGAGTCCTGTGCTCGTGCTGCTTTTGGTCCAGAAGCTGACAGGCCCATGGGCGGCTCGTTTTGTAGCAGTAGTCTCCAGACTTGTGTTCACTTTGGATTTCCTGCAGCCTCTTTAAAAATTCAAATTTAGGACCCTGTTTCAGCCCACCAGAATCTTTCAGGTTAGAGCATAGAGTGCACATTTTTAAAATTCATTTGAACATACATCCTCCTCTTTAAAGCTTTCAAAGGTACCTTTTTTGTGGGCAGGGTGGGGGTGTTTTTTGTTCTTTTGAGGTAGGGTCTCACTCTGTAGTCTAGGCTGGTCCTGAACTCCCTGGTGTAGCCCAAGCTGGACTTGGACTCAGGGCAATTTACCTGCCTCAGCCTGGGATTATAGGCATGCACCGGCATGCCCAGCTTTCTGTGGTTCTGGGGAGTCAAACTCAGGGCCTGTGAGCTTGCAAGGAAGAGTGCTTTAATCACCGTGCCTTTCCTCCGCCCCCAAAAGTGCCTTTTTGTTAATTTAGGATTAAGACCATAATTCTTAACATGGATTGTAGAGTTCTTCATTGTGTAGCCCCTTCCTCTTGCCTTATTTCTGCTAGATTCTTACTTAACTGAATGGTATCGCCGCACCTCTACCCAGAAACTCCGGCTTGTCTTCTAGCTACTCTGTACCACCTTGTGGGTTTGGGGTAAGCTTTCTTCTTTAGGGAGATGTTGTCTGACCGCCTCCAGGCTGAATACAGGTCCCTCCTTACATGCTGTCAGTCACACATCCAGAGTCTTTTGAAATTTTTTGTGGGAATACTTCCTCAAAATCTGTGTTCTTTGCTTAATGATAAACACCATAAAGACAGAGGCACATTTTATACTGTTGCCACTGCCTTGCATACACTGAGGCTGTGAATGGTGGCCTTGGATCATCCGGCATCCATCATCAAGGAAGACATGTTGCTTGTGTGTCCAAGAGGACTCTACCTTTATGACACCTACATTCTTAAGGGCTGGAAAGGTGGCTTGTTGGTAGGGTGCTTGCCTAGCGTGCGCGAGGACCTTGGTTAAATCCCCGGTACCTAAAAGAAAAAGAGTCCTATGTTTTCATTTTTGTTAGATTGTCACACCAGATATTTAGACATTGATTGTAGCATAATGAAAACAGTCCCCAACTGTGTACCTACACTTTTTTTTTTAATAGCTTAGGGTGATGTTTCCCTGTTTTTAACTTAGAGAATGATCCTACATTTCTGTGGGACAACAAGTATATGGGTGAGACTGCTGCCCAGTGACCAGAGAAGGGTGTGAAAGGCTGCAGGGGTCAGTATTCTAAAGCTTTTGAACCTAGGATTCAGGCTGTCCTTGCAGGAAAGCTCTGTCCCACATCTGATGGCGCCTCCCTCCTGTCCACTGACAGATGTGCTACATGTTCAGATCTATTTCTTGGAGAGACTTAACTGAAAAAGCATCTTGTCTAGATAGAATTGTGACCACTCCGTCCTTCCCCACTGATTCATTCATCCTCAGACGCGTGAGGAGTGACTCTTGAACCTCGTGCTTTCTGCAAGATCACGTCCTCACTTGCGACAGCAACAGCTCATCCCTTTTCCTCACAGCTGGCCTGGCAGCCAGATGGTAGCTTTTCCTGGAGACTGATAGCTCACACCTCCGTAGGTCTACAGTGGAATAAAAGATGTATGTGTTTCTCTATGTATCTTAAAAAACCAAAGTCTGAAACTTTGATTTGCCTCTAAATCTTCAAGGATGCTTTAAAATGTGGCTCTAGAGGCACTGCTCGCTCTGGATTAGAAAATGGAACATGCATCTCCGGAATCCAACCCAGGAATCCTGTGTTGCACAAAGCACTCCCAGATGACAGGCGCAGGTGACCTGCATGCCGGGCTTTGCAAATCCCTGTTGGATGTAAACACCCTTCACTGGAGTAATAATTCACAAATTTGGAAACACGAGGCAGCCATTCTTGCTCTTTTGAAGTCTGTGCTACAGCTGCTTGTAATTGTGTTCTAAATTGGGTGCTATCTCTATTAAAAATCGCTTAATGTTTTAAGCTCATGTTGGTGAAGCATACTTAGACATAACCACAAGAACACAATAAAACATGTTTTAAATGCCTGCCAATTGCCTATATTACCTTGTAAGGCAAATGCCCACTGCTACGGTAATCTGATGGAAAAATGCAGTCTGCTCACTCCATTACGGGCCATTAAAAAGACTTTTCAGTCATAGAACCAGTGTTTCCACTCTGAGAATTGCATAGAGCCAGTTGAATGAATTGCTACCATCAATCTGATTTATATTTTTCATACAAATTCAATTTTGCCAGTCACACCAGCAGCCTCTGTATCCTATTAAACAGATGGGAAAATGAGCTGACATAAAATATGAAACTATAAGCTTTATATGCATCTGTTTACTTTGCAAAAGTGTTACATGAAGCAGAACGAGATTAATTTAGAGCTCCATCCTAAAAGATTATGAAAGTTAATTAGTAGTCCTGGGAAACTTGGTTTTGCCCCCTGAGGTTTTCTGGTCCTGGGGGCTTGGAAAAGAAGGTTGGAGAAAGTCAGCGACTAGGCATTCCCTGACTGTGCAAAGCTTCCTGGGCTGTTATTGATGGGCTGCCAGGTCTGACTGTGGAGCTGTGGAAGTTTTGAAATGTTCCAGCTCTCAGGAATCTGAGTCTGATCTATAGCTATTATGTGCACCAGAGAGGAGCTCAGTTTTAGCGAAAACACTCACAGTTCTGATGCCAACTGCTGTGTCACCAGGCAGCCATTCCAAGTGTAAGGAAAAGAGGAGCGTTGTTAGATGCCTTTGAAGTTGTTGAAACGATATTGCAAGAGCATCTTATTTTACCTCCTTGAATATTGCTAGTTCCTGCTTAGGACACTCCTTCCACATGAGCAGCAAAGCAGCGACAGCTCTTCTCTTTTCTAACCACCACAACAAAATACCATACTGTCTTCTTAGGATACCGTCTCTGTTTTCCGTGTCTCTCTTGGATACTGTCTCTGTTTTCTGTGTCTCTCTCATCTCTGTCCATTAGGCAGAACTTTTCCTTTCATAGAAAGATTGATTGATTAATTGCTGAGCTTTTCTGGAGAAAGCGTTTTCCTTGGAATTTTGAATAATTTTCAGTCAGTTCACTCATTATATTCCTTCTAATGTTGTCCTTCACTAGCATGCATTCCTTATGCTGAATACTAAGTTAATAGGCCTACTAATCCGTGTCTTAATTTTTAGTCCTTAGATAAAGAGTAAGCCATGTTTACCTGTTCCAGGTTGTGCCTATGAAAATATGATTTAATAAAGCTGTTATTGTAGTGTCACATCAGACGGAATTTAATTTTTAAAGCGCCTTATTTGAAAAGTAACCAGATACTTAATCAACTGGTTTCATTTGCTATCTTTCCCAAGTTCTTTGAGGGTGATGACTTCTTGTCGTAAAGCTTTTCAAACTTGTTCCTTTGTGAGAGGTGTTTGGAAGCAGGTTAAATACTCGTTGATAGGTCTTGCAGAGTGTGACCCCTGAGAGTCTGGCTCTCCCGTCCTTTTCCTGAGGGTGACCTCACCCCAGGAATTAAACAAACAAACCAAGTCCTGGGGTTATGCAGGGAGATAGGCTTGGCATTCAAAACATAAAAAGCTACATATTTTATTTTTACAGCTTCTCATTGCAGTTTCAGTGTTTCTTCTTCTGACTGGGGAATTCTATTCCTTTTCTGCCCTGATAAACCCTGTGAGACTAGGGCAAAACACGTTGGGAAAAGAAGAATGGATTCTGGGTTAGGCTACTTTCCAATGCTGTGGAAATTACATGCAATGGTCAACTTACCAAAGAAAAGGAATTATTCTGGCTGGTGGTTTCAGAGGTTTCATTCCACTGTCATAGGGCGTCATTGCTTTTGGGCCCGTCATAGCCTAGTGCTTTATGATGAGTGTTACTCTAAGCCAGCCAAACTGAAGAGTGACTTGTTTGCCCTTAGCATAGTCGTGTCTCTGAAGCTGGGATGGCGGTACTGAGGTTCTGACCTGGTGGCCTGTTTCTGCCTACATTGTATAGTCTACTTTCTCCTTTCAGATGGGTTTAGAAAGTGGCCAGAATTAATTACATCCCCGAATTGAGGCAAAAGAGTCTATTGTTTTATATGTTTCAGTGTTGTTTTTAGTAGAGTGAGGCTGGCTGAAACATAGTTGGTTAGAAACCTTTTAAATGAACAGATACACAGCTCAGTGCACTCAAATGCCATCCTCTTCCCGGGCATTTTGTTCTTTCATATTTGTTTCCCTAATGCGTACCACAAGGTCTAATTAGATTAAGATAGGAAGACGCCTGAAATGTGGTGCATAATTACAGAGAACAGGAACGCTGACTCACAAAAGAGGCTCGTCTTCCCTCTGAGTGGATTCCACTATCTTAATTAAAAGCTGAGAGAGTATGTGCAAGGCTTTCCTATGATCTTCAGTTCAAGCTAGAGAAATGTTAAACAGGTTCTTGAAAATTCTGAACTCCCAGAACAGTTTGCTGTAGTCTGAGCAGTGTTCTTGGCACATTTCCTTATGCTAGCTCATCTGACCCGTGATGTAGGGTAGGTGCCATAGGATGTGCTGTATTAACAGAACCGCTCCTGTCTGTAGACCACACAGCTAGTCAGGAGGCCACCAGGCTTATAAATAACCCAGGCGACCTAAAACCACTGCTTTTAAAGGTCTTCAAATGCTTGAAGAAAGCAGGTTAAGGAAAACGACTGTCAGTACATCATTTTGGCCTAGCACGTAAATAAATGGTGAGCAGGAATAGCTGCTGTGTGTGGTGCCGTGTGCGTGTGGTTCTTCCTGTTTAATTGGTTCTGTGCTAAACTCTGTTGACTGTTGTCTCATTCAGTTCTCAGAAATGTCTTGGAATCATCCTTACTGTGTTAGTGGTGTACCTGAGAGCTTGGGAAGCTGAGTCACTTGCTGCTGAAGGTCGTGCACAGCTACTGTCAGAGCTGAACTGAGTCAGGTCTGCTTGCTTATAAGGACTGTAAGTGCTGTTGGAGAGCTGCTTTCCCCGCGTGAAGGGCACACCCGTGTCCCGACAGCTTGTGCCTCCTTCCCAAGAGCACTTATTGATAGTAAGCGGTGAGCAGGAACAGCAGGCCAAGCAGTGCTGTGATATGAAAAGAGAGCCTAATGTATTTTTAACAATCTGTTCAGAAGCATATTTTGTATTTATGCTTCAGAGTGTATTATATCATAGAGTTTTAACATTCTAATGCAATCGTATTTTATCTGTAATTGCAAGTACATAGCTAGAATAGCTTTGCTGAGGAAGTTGAAATTCTAGAACAAGAATTTTAGGGTAGAGAAGGAGATTCATCATGTTAGCTGTTCAACCAGAATTAAGGTCATGACATTTCTTACCTCGCAGAGAAGAAATGCAACGGTTGCCCAGTTGAGAAAACAAATGCTATATTCAAATACTGAGATAGGGTGTTAGGTCCTTCATTCCCGACCTTATCATTGAAGGGTACATTGAAAACATAGTCATGGCACATGGAAGCATGCTTCCTTTAACTCCATATGACAAGGCTACGTTCTTTATTTTGCAGAAACCCAGGTATATGGAATTTAATTATGATTCTGTTGTCTGGAAGACCTGGCTCTTGAATGCCCTTTAAATTTGGGCTTCACTTCTTAGAATATAGTAGGAGAGCCCTGCTGCAAAGGGTGTTATAAAATATTGGAAGGATGAAGAGCTCAGCCGTCCATTCCAGCGCACAGTGTGCTCTTGAGAACACTGCCTTTTCATGACTGTTGACGACTTCCGTATGTCTAGAGGTGCTCAGTTAGGATTCTGCTCCCCTCTGTGGTGCTAACCGTCTGTTTCCCAGTGCTTGTCCTAATAGACTGCAGGTTGACCCGTGGCCCCTCTGCATTCTCTAGCGAAAGGAAACAGCACGTGGAGCACAAGGAGCCTTGTCACTTGTGTTTTGAAAGAATTCACATAATCAGTTAACCGGAAATCACACATTCAGTAAACGTTCCTCGTAGAGTCTTTCATTTGGGTTATTTGCTACAGGTAAATGCCCATGTTTATATGTTGCCAGGTTTAACAGGTCCAATGTAATGAAATGTCAGGGTTAAAATTGGGTAAGTAGAACTCCCAACACGTTCCAAGGCCACGGCGTACACGAGAGCTCACAGCTTCCGTCTTGTTTCTCTGTTGGAATTGATTGTGGCAGATCTGAGCGTAAATTAACTTCTTGGATCAACAAGGATTTATTTTTCTTTCCTATCTCTGTTTGTAGAAAGTAGTGTTTTTCTTGAATTTCAAGAAATAAGTAACTGGTATTGCATTTGGACCTAAGAATATAAAAGAATTTTTCTCTTTAACAAAACTTACTTTGAGGTATAGTACACTTCATTAGCACCGTAAAGGATAACCATTGAATATGAATAAACCAAGGGATGCTTTATTAAAATCAGAATTCAGAGTGTTCTAAGTTTCTTGAAAAATGTATCTTCCTCATATGATAAGGATACTTTCTCATTCTGAAGTGCACGGCAGTAGTGACGTTGTATTTCAACACACTAAGAGAGCGCTGGAGTTCAAATTAAATTTCACATTTGCTCTTGGAAACAGTCCTAAAAAGTAACTTTTTTGCTTGCTTACTAAAGCAAGCATTAGTTAGCATTGTTGTGCTACACTGTACTTTCAAATGGGAAGTAAATTAGTGCCTTTGTAATTAAAACCGTAGTTCTGCTTTTGTATATTGTTGGGATATTTTGTTTCAGATGTACTTGCCTTGTTCTTAATATGTAGCAGTAAAGTATGGCCTAGATCCGAGTATTATAAATCACTAAAGTGTGTTGCCAAATAACATACTTTAGATAGTTAAAGGAATTGAAAAGTGAGGTTTATTTTGAACCCTGAAAATTATTAAATATACTCAACTGGAAATTTTTAAATCTGTGAAATTTAGCGTTACAAACATTGCTTCTTCCTCTCTCTCTCTCTCTCTCTCTCTCTCTGTCTCTCTTTCTGTTACTGAGAATTCAGCCCAGCCCAGGGCTTTCACTGGAGTTTCATCTTCCAGTTTTTGTTTGTTTGCTTTGAGACAGGGTCTCCTGAATTGTGCAGATAGGCAGGGCTGGATTTAAATTTACAGTCTCACTGCTTTAGCGTCCGAAAGTTCTGCGATTACAGGCATATACCCTCACTTCCTGCATTTTGTCTTTATTTTTAAAGAAACATGCTGTGTCCCTGACTTCAGTAGGAAAGTTCTGAATGAAGATTTAATAAATCCATTCGCTTTTAGAGCATCCTGGGTATAATTAGTGCATATTAAGTCGTTCCTAGTCAAAAAGAATAGCATTCCTTCAGCCTGTGGATGTGACCCTGGAATTGGTATTGATTTTGTGGAACAGTCTCAGCTTCCCCGACCCCAGAGCCTGAGCGGCATAAAATGATGTAAATGGTAGGGATTTCCAGAACATTCTCTTGCCTTACAGTGAAATTTGCCAAGCAGTACAAGTAAAATTCTTCATGAATTCATGTCCCAAATTGCAGTTGAATTATTCAGTAGCTGCATTTTTCAAAATTGTTCATCTTAATATCATTCTTAGCATTAAAAATCCCTTTTTCTGAATAGTAACCAAGACCTGACAGTGAGGAAAGTAAGGCTTGTGGATGCTACCAGTATTCATTGCTTTGTGGTAGAACTGTGTGTCCTCTGACGTTTTAGTGGTGACGTTTGTTTTCAGTTTTCTCCTACTTTAAGATTAAGTTGTTGAGTTGCAGGTCTGAACTACTTTTTTAAATGCATCTCTTAGTAAATGTGAGACATCTGTTTCTCTCAGAGAACAGCAGGCTGCTGAGGTCAAAGGAGACGCCGAGGAGAGAACAGGAACCGAAGCGAGGACGTCATCGCATGAAGCCAGAAGTAGCCACGGTATGCCCACGTTATCGATGGATATCGCCATCAGTGTTCAGTGATCAGAATCACAGCTGCCGGCTGGGGGTGCTTTGTGGCTTCCCGGTAGAGCGCTTGCCTCAGCCCTGGGCTCAGTGTCCAGCGCTGCAAAATAAATAAAAACTTAGCTGGGATGTAGCAGTCACTTTACTGAAGGTAAACTTCATTTGATTGGGTAATTCTTTATTGAAGGCAATTAGAATTTATTGTTCTGAATAAACATAAAATGTGTTAGTGGCAGGGATTCATTTGTGACCTTCATTAGTGATGTCTCTCGTGTAGTAGCTCACTGTTGTATATGAAGTATGGTAAGGCTTTCTCTTTGATCTCTGTCTTACAGCTTCCTGAATATCGTTGGTATCATTTACTTGATATGTTTAAGACAGAATTTAGAATGTGTTTTGAAACCCAGACAGAGTATGGTCTTAACTAATTTTTAAAAATGAAAAGATAAACAAACACTTGAACGAATTCTTGACCTTGTAGAATATTTGCTTTACTGCTTAGTTAAAACAGACACACACACGCACAGTGACTAAGGTAAGCAGTGAATCCATAATGACTTTTAGTCATAGTATAGGTTATACTGACATTTCACATAGGGCCATACAATTGTTATTTACTTTTTACAAAAAATGTCAGTCTGATTATCACTTTAATGATTGTTCCTGGAGAATTCACTTTTCATCTGTAGTTTTTGTTAGATTGTCCTGGGAGATTTGAGAAGGTACCTAACGACTACTTTCCTGCAATGGCCTGTTCCACCCGGGGTGCTGTGGCTTGCGTATCTGATTGTTGTGAAGCAACAGTTCATGATTAGCTTAACAGCTATGTTGGTGCTGTCTTTGACGTGTTTTATGGTGTTTCATGTAGCTCTGTGTACAGACCCTACATGTCGTCAGGATTTATTCTCTGCTGCCTGCTGCTTTGATCTTTAATCATTAGTTACAGTTTTGATATTAATTCCACTTCATTTGTCTCTTTGTTGACTGGTCATTATCTGTTACTCTTGAGTTAGAGCCAAGGGTTGATTTTCAGGATGTCTAGCAGCTAGCTTGGCAGCTCACATGGCACAGGAATTTAAAGCAAGCAGTGGCCTTCTGCTGGAAGAGGGCCCTAGAGGGCCCTAGTTGTGCTGGCGGTTTCCCAGAGATTTTCAGTCTTAGGGAACCGCACGAGGGCATAGCAGTGGAATGCGGGGCATGACTGTTGTAACGGGTGTTTTGGTGGTTGTTTTAATTCTTTGGGGTTTTTTCTGTTTTTGTTTTTTGTTGTTTTCTGATCATGAGGATTGACCCTTGGGCCTTCACCTAGCGCCTTCACACTGAGCTGCATCTCCAGCCCTTTGTATATTTATGTTGAGGCAGTCTTGCTAAATCACTAATTTGCAATCCTCCTGCCTCAGTCTCCCGGAGTTCTGGGATTAAGGGCATGCTCTACCGTGCCAGGCCTAAAAAGTATTTTAGTATTCTAACAGTAATAGACACTCTCTAATGTTATGTTCTTGCATTAAAGTAGCTCAGTTAACCTCTGGGTCTGTGGCATCATCTTTCTGCTGCCTTCAACATGTACCTGTAGCAGTGTTTTATTTGCTTACAATTCGCTGCACCGGCTTACTCTCTTTGTAGCCTTTCGTTTTTTGTTTTACTTTGTTTTGTAACCCTCATGTCACCTGTAGCTTACTAAAGTCATGCAGCTTTCATCAGTGCTCTTACTGTGTTTTGTAGATCTTTTATCAGAGGCCTCCTTATTTTTTATTTTAATCACTTTGAGTGTATAGAAAATTCTCTGTGTCTTTTATGAGGGTCACTCAACACTAAGTGGTCCCATTTGGATGCTGGTGGAATTCCTCTTTCAGACCAAAGCCTGAAGGGCAGGGAGATGTGTACTCACTCTACTCTGAGCTCCTCTCCGGAGCCGGTGGGTGCTCCGGTGGGTGCTCCCGTGTGTGCTCCGCAGGGCTCCCTCTTCTGTCCCTTGGTTGTAGAATAGCTCTTCCTCAGGGAGCCTGACAGAGGTGCCACTGGGATGCAGGAGAAAGACCCCTAAAATGCAAATATTGCTTTATCCTAGTGGAGACTGAGAAGCAGTTATGCTAACTTTCACCCAAGGCTAAAAGAATTTAAGACTTCAGAAGGCCTCTAAGTTTGGAGTTTTGGAGCAAATGGACTTTTTAAAAAATCTTTTCCCTTCTCCACCTTAAAAGAAAAAGATCCCCCAGTTTCTAGACTTTAATTCAGCATAAGTATATGTAATTATGAGTCCTTTTTGGCTGATTCCGTGCCATATTAAGGAACTTGACCTTTGAAGCCTTTTGCTGTATATATTTAGTTGTTTTAGGCCTTTTTTTAAAAAAAAAAATCTCTTCTACTTGAAAGGTTCATTCCTACTGTTTTGGAAAGACCTATTTAAAGAGGATTCTATAAATTGGCTTCAAATTTAAATTCTTGTGTAGGTTTGTGTACTCCCCTACATACTCTCTCTCTCTCTCTCTCTCTCTCTCTCTCTCTCTCTCTCTCTCTCTCTGTGTGTGTGTGTGTGTGTGTGTGTGTGTGTGTGTGTGTGTGTGTCCTCTGTAGAAATGTTTGGATACCCTGTAATGTTCTTACCTGAAAAACACCCAGCTTCTGTGCTGTCTCTTTAGTATTTTACTCGTTACTTTGTTACCCTTGAAATGATCTTCAAGTGTCTTTTTGTGTCTAAGGTTGTATTTTGGAAGTTAACTATAACCATATTCCTTGGTCCTGTGAATCTATTTATTTTACCCAAACACTTTTATATTTAGCCATCCTTTTATATCAGTCATCAGTTGATAACCCCAGTTTTGGAAAAATGTAATGGATATATCTCAGTTCTTCTGCCTTTATGTCTTCCCTTCACAGTCAGAGCTTATTTTATAGCTTCCTGAATGTTGGCTGAGAAGAATTACTTGCTCACCTTAGCTTTTACCATTTTATATCCAGAGCACTATGCATTTAATGCCTTTCTTTTGAGATATGAGTAATTTCTCTCTTTTGCCAAGTGCTTCTTCTATATCAGACACTGGGGTAACCTCTTAGAAAAAGCATGTCCTCCTTACAACAATACTGTTAAATTGAGTCATCCAAGACACTAGAGCTGGTCGGTGGCAGAGCGAGGACTTGAGCCCCTTTCTGGGCTTATTTCAAAACTCGCACTTTTGATCATGACCCTGTTATATATATATATATATATATATATATATATATATATATATATATATATCAGAAGTCAGAGGATCTGAAGTCACATCCTGGGGCAGCACTGTCTCACGGTGCGGTTTGGGCATGTCACGGCTGGGCCTCAGTTTCCTCTTGTACATGTAGCTCCTTCAATCACTGTCTTGACATTAAATTTCGATAAGCACTTGGAGGTTGTGGTTTCACTTTTATCACTGGCTTAACAGAACAAGAATGAGTCAAACCAAATGGGGTAGGTGAAGAAAGAGTACACACTTCTGAACATTTTCATTTCAGGAAACTTCAAAACTACAGAAAACTTATTAATTTTATTTTTATTTTTTGGCACAGTCAAGCCTTCCTTTCTTTCTCTTGGCACTAAGCTGGCAGCTGGAGCCAGTCTTTCTGCATTTATTTTAGTCCATGTTTTCTTAAAATGAAGAAAACAGAAGTCATTTTTTGTTCATTTCAAGGAATCAAATACAGATTGAGTCAGATGAAGTTACCTTAGCCCTTTTGGAGTAAGATCATAGAAACAAGGTGTCTGGTAAACACCGTTTACCCCATTTGTCCAAAAATAACAAAGTGACGCTGGGTCCCAGGATATCAGTCAGCATGGAAGATTAAGGACTAGAAAGGGAAAGTCGTTCGTGAAGGATGACACGTTGGTGGGACGACTGAGTGGTGTGTGTGTCTGAGTTCTTTTTACAAGATCAGGTTCAATGACATGCAAAAGCTACCACACATAAAGGAACCTCCAGGGTTTTGATCATCTACACAGAATGGTTCAGTTATATTTTTAGGAAATCATGCATTATAAACTAACTATGAATAATATGACTTTTAGCAGGGAGCAGAATGGAGTTACCATGATAAAGTGAAGGTGCCTAGTGTTAATAGAACATAAATAGTTACAAGACAGGGGAGTGTGTGTGTTTGGAGAAGACTTACTGTGTGGCAGATAATCAGAGTAGAGTGTAAAATAAGCTCTTAGTTTACTCTAGTGTGGCATTGGAAATCTTGTGTGATATGCAGAAATGCAGTTCAAGTAATTGCTAAACTCTTGAGAATATTTGAGGTTAAAGAATGTTTTATAATTATACCCTATTTCTGTTGATGTTTTTTCCAGTACTGGGGATGTAACCCAGAGCCGTGAACATGCTTGAGTGCTCTGCGACTGAGCTGTATCTTAACCCTTTTTCTATTTTGCACACTCAAAAATTTTTTGATCTCTGGATGATCTTTGAAAGAATGTAACCAAATATACTGATTTTTAGTACATTTTTTTCTTTATTAGATACCCAGTAAAACAGGATGAGGACCTAAAACCTTGAGATTGATTGAGTGAAGTAAAAAAAGAGAGATTATTGGCTGTTTTTTATTTTTTTAGTGAAGATTTGAAATTTTTCGTGTGTGTGGTAGAATCTATGAGCCAGCGGGGCAAGCCAGGACCAGGAGGTATAAACTTGCTAAAGTAGACGTTTAACTCTGCCTCGTGACCTTCTGACACTCAGAGCAACTTAAAATTTAGATTATACTAGCTTAAAAGAAAAATCAGTGATTATAACCAAGTAGGAATTTTTTTTAATTTAATAAAAACATGCCACTAAACAGCATCAGAAGACATCAGATTTATAAGAACAAATTTAACAAAAGATATATATGATATGTAATGAAAATAATCAAAAGCATTCATGAGATCTGTTAAAGAAGATGCAAAGAACTGGAAGGTCACGCAACGTTCATGGATTGGAAAACTCGACACTGTGAAGAAACCTAGCGATTGAATTACAGTGGAGAAGGATGGTCTTACTGTTAAATTCCTGTGGGGAAAAAACATTGATATCAGTCCTTACTTTATAGATACAAAAATAAATTTGAAGTGGGCTGTGGACCTAAATATAAGACGTAGAGCATACGTTCAAAGGAAAGCAGAGGAGCCTCTTCCTGACCTTGAAGTAAGCAGGTGTTTCTTCTTCAGACACCAAAGCATTAATCTTTACAGGGAAAATTAATGAATCAAACATTATTGAAGTTAAAAGCTTCTGGTTTTTAAAACCCTATTAAAGTAGAAAAAGCAGAAAGTAGAAAAGATAACTCTCAGCCAGTGTATATTTAGATAACATATATAACTTAGTGAGAAAAAAAGCAAGACTGTGTGGTAGAAAGATTGACATAAAACAAATATGCATTTCACGAAGAGGTTCCTAATAAAACCATGAACAAGATGATCACCCGCTCGCTGCAGTCGTCGTGAGTCCATACATCCATCATCGTGGTTATGTGAAGAGACGGTAGAAGCGTTAGTGAGGATGCTTAGCAGTGGAGCTGTGCTGTCGTGGGTGTGTATGGTTCAGTTACTTCAGAACATCGTCAGCGTTTGCTAAAGCTTAATGTACACAAATGCAGTGGCCTCAGAGTTGTGCTCAGTTGAGTATACACCGCAGACGTGCATACACATGTTTATGAAAAGGCATGTCCAGTAATGTTCACGGTAGCTATGTTGGTAATAGCCAAAAATTAAAAATAACTCAAGTGCTCATCAGCTCCAACGTGAAATATTCGTAACTATGAAAAAAAATGATGAATTAAGCCACAGCCAACGATACGGATGAAACTCGCAACCTGCTGTTCAGAGAAGTAAGGAATGACAAAAGTATTCACCTTAATTTTGTTTTATTTTTATTGCAATAATTTCTTACCTCCTTCCAAAAAACAGAAACTTGTTGGTTGTTCAAAAAGTCAGTATGCTTAGTAAGTTGGAACAAACAAACTAGGGCTGAGACAGAAGGAGAGAAACAGTAAGTGCCTGGTGAATGCACTCGCTGCCTCTGAGTGCCTCTGAGTGGCTGGTCCTCTCTGACATCAAAGCGGAAGGGAAACTATGATTTTCTAGAGTTAAGGTTATTTTCCTTGTTGCTAAACCACTGAGGGACATGTCCTATCTGAGACGTTGACAAATCAACATGAAGTGCGTAATGAAGCCTATTCTTTAGTGACGGGCACTGTGGCAAGCGTAGTCATGGAGTGTGCAGGCCGTGTCTTCTAGTGACTTCCGGGGGGTTGGGGGGTAAGGGAGAGGGTGTTCATTACTCAGTAGAGTGTTGCAAAGACTTGGTGCTTTTATTTACCCCACATCGTTCAGCCTTATTTTCTGGAGAAATGCATGAGGTATGCAGAAGGTTTTCATTGCTCTTAGAGAGTGATTCCCCCTTGTTTCTATTTGAGCAGGTGCCCGGGAAGAGCCTCCTGTGCAGCAGGCTCAGCGTCGGTCGGCTGTTTTTCTGTCCTTTAAGTCCCCGATTCCATGTCTACCCTTACGCTGGGAGCAGCAGAGCAAACTTCTCCCCACTGTGGCTGGAATCCCTGCTAGCAGAGTTTCCAAGTGGAGCACAGATGAGGTATCTTATACATTTTTGGTCAATCAGGCCCTAGATAAGGTAGTAGTGATTTAAGGGTATTGTGAATGCATTGAATATAGGTAGGGTTCAATCTGTTTTGTTTTCTTCTGAGAGAGAAAAAATACTTCTAAAAGAAACATCTAAAACATTTAGGATAATAATTAAAACCTGCAGGATTTAGATCCTTACATTTTTCTTTGATCTGAAATGTTTGATGTTGTCTTTGATAGGTGTCAGAATTCATACAGAGCTTGCCTGGGTGTGAAGAACATGGAAAAGTGTTTAAAGATGAAGTAGGTATTCCGCCGAGTGGGGGGTGTTATTAGGGCACTGAAGTGAAATGCACGAGGAAATGTGTTTAAATGGCGGAGTCAGGAAGAGATGGGTAATGCTGAAGCTGATACAGCATCATCCATTGTATGAAAATGTCTTGGTAGAAGTTGAGACCCAGAAGAAGGTCTGTAGTGCCATGTTGGGATGGAGCACATGGCCGTGCTATGCTCATTGTTGGAGACACAAAACTTAGTAGCGCGCTTTCCTGTACTTGATAGCAGAGAATGACATCAATGGAAGGAATAAGCAACATTTAGAATTTTCTAACAATGCCAAGATGAACTTCTTCTGATGCTTGTGAAAAATATTCTTGTTAGGGGTGACCTGTTTGATCTTACACATTTCTCAGAAATGTGGGCATTATAATACAGTTGACAGAGTCTGCTTCCAGAAGATTTTTTTATTAATCATTTCAACTACTTCTCCAAAACTTCAGTGTATGTGATCATTAACAATGATCACCTGCATGGAGCATTAGGATAAAAAGGAATTCCGTTTCTAATTGTGCTAGAAGTAATGTGATTTAGTAACAGAAACATAACCTTTTCACCACCCGAAACCTGTAAAAATAATGCACTTGCCTGTCGTCTCCTCTGAGCAAAGAAGTTTGTTGTCTGATTTTGGCTTTGGGTGACTCTGCCTTGAGACAGAAAGTGGAGCGAGCAACCTCGGAAGGCTTTCTGCAACATCTGCTACCCGCAGTTACAAGTTGCACGCCTTCTTGGCCCCTGTGTATTAACCTCAGTTGTTGGGCTGGGGGCGTAGCCCAGCTGTTAGTGTGTGCCTGGCACCACAAAGGCAGGGTGTGGTGGCACATGCCTTTAATCGTAGCACTTGGGAGGCTGAGGCGGAAGGATTGCTGTCCGTTCAGAGTGAGACCCTATCTCAAAAAATAAAATAGAATGGAATAAAAATACTCAACGGTTAAGAATAACATCCTTTCTATTCAGAGCATTTGCAAGAGGGTGAGGGCAGCTGAGGTCCCAGCAGCCGCTGGCCAGCCTCATTGCACTCAGGTGCAGTTTCTGCTTTAGGCAAGCGCCTGCAAAGATGTATAGGATCTGGTTTTCTCCAGTGCTTTCCTGGGTTACACTCTTACTGCAGAAATTCCACATCTTCCTTCTAGCTCATTTTAATTGACAGTTACTCACATTCTGAGTGTCTTTCTCTAATTTCTAAGTGTTTGTGTCTTAATGAGTTTTCTGTCTCTGAATTGTCTTAGATCTATCCATCTTTTTATTTTTGAAAGAGACAAGTGGTCCTTATTTTTAATGACAATTTTTAAAATAAATTTATAATACATTTATTTTATAAATTCTGTTTTTAATTCTGTTAACCCCTGAATATGTCTGCTACATTTTTAACTAGATAGATGAGCTCTCAGTAGTATTCAAGTTCAAAATGTGTCGTTTACTTTGTCCAGTGCTAGTGATTGAATTTAGAGCTTTCACATTAATCCAAATCTCCATCCCCCTTATTTTAAAAAAAGAAATTTAAGAAAAAGATACTAAATTACCCAAGCTGAGCACGAACTTGGCAGTCTTTCTGCCTCAGCCTCCCAGAGTGCTAGAATTACTGGTGCATATCATTACACTCAGCTGTGGTATTTCTATGAGTCATAACTTCTAATTCTAGAGTATTGATTCTCCTCAAGTACCAGATACGTTCAAAAGCCAGACCTTTGAGGGAGTAGGGCCGTGAGCATTCTCCGCCCAAGTGTATCCTCTATGCATGGGTTAGTTCACGCCTTCATTCACGTATCTGGTGAGCATTTGTTAAATTTTACCTTGTAGATGTTGCTCTGTGAAACGCTTCAAAATCTTGAAACACAACTGTTGCTCTCCAGTGTCTCATATGATCAGTTAGGTATTAGTTTTGAGTCCTAGAAGTCAACCATAACACATTTAACTGAGGTTTTATAAATTATTTCTAGAAGGCAAACTGTATACAAACTAGGACAGGCTATTACTGGAAAGCATCCTTGACTTATTTTTACATGGCAAAAATCCTCTTGGGTCTATTTTTAAAAACATATAAAGATCTGACTCTGTCTGTCTTGCCCATTCCTGCCCTGCTGGGAGCCACCGTGGGCTCTCACATGGATGCACACGTGCTTCTTCCTAGGTCGTTTTCCGTATTTACTCTCCTGCAGTCTGTCCCCAGCCCAGGCAGGGTGATCAGGCTAAATTCAAAGTCAGAACATTTCCCTCCACTATTCAGAGCTTCTTGGTAGCTTCATGTCTCAGAGTGAAAAAGCCCAAGTCCTGGTGGGGGCTGACGGTCTGGTGCCCGGGCCCCTCTCCCCCGCACCTCCCGTCTCCTGTTTACACTGCCCTCACGGTGCTACAGCTCCACGTGCCAGCCTTCTCGGGCTCCCTCGGGACCATGGCTCCTGCCTGTCTGGAGTGCTCTTCCTCCAGATGGTCATATGACTTACTTGGTCTGCTCAGCTGCCAAATTTTCAGTTAATCCTGCCCCGACTGTCCTAGTTGAGATTGCCATCTGTTGTCACACATGCTGGTCGACCCCGGCTGCCCACTCATTTCTCCAGCCAGCTCTGTTTTCTCATAACAAGTCACTTTCCAACTTCGTAATTAATTTGCTTGCTTCATGTGGTTATTGCTTCTCGTGTGTTTCTTGCTGTGAGAACCTGAACTCTACAAAGAGTTGTCGCTTGCTTGCTCATCGTTCGTTTATCTGTTTTATTCATCGCTAAATACTTGTGAAGAGAGCTTGGAATGCAACATTTATATTTATTAAGTTTTCGTTTAGTGAAAATACTCATACTTTTGCACTCTGATAAAGATTAATTTAAACAAAGGGCGCGTCACTATGGTTTAAAAATATTGGAAGAGAAGTCTGAACACAGAGCAAGAGCAGTGGAATCGAAGGAAAAGCTCCTAAGCCTCAGAAGTCTTCCTTCCTCCTATGAGGCCTGTGACAGGACACTTGCCTGTAGAGTTAAGCCCCTGTGCGTGCCTTACAGAAGCAAACAAAGCGCCCAGGAATGCAGTGTGGTGATCACTGTTGTTCTTAGAATATACTTTTCTTAAATTAAGTTCAACACCTTCCTGTTGAGGGTTGTCCAGTTGTCACACATAAAAGCAGCTTGTATGTAAAAACTTAGTGAGTTCGACACTGGCATCAATATTGTTTTCTTTCTAATATAACCTTTAAATTGTAATCTACAGATTTCAACCTTCTCATCTTACTCTTAACTTCAAATTCCAGCCTCTCAGTTCGCTCTGGGTCTTCCTTGTCTTCAGCCCGCTGTCAGGTTAAGCTCCTGCTTAGATGAGGAAGGAGACTTAGTGGCTTCTCCAAGCCTTCGGTGGGCTCCAGTGTTACAAGAAACTGTTCAGTTTGTGCCACGCACCTGCTAGCCATCCGTGTTTTGTTAGACGTGTTCATTAAGGCCTTAGAAGGCTTCACTCAGCCTGTCGCCTCTCTTGAGGACTGCCATGGTTGGTGAAATGATGGTCAGTGTGCCTTTCCTTCTGGCCTTGCTCTGTCAGAGGAAGTCTTTCATAACAGCAGATGAGACTGAGACCAGGGGTCATTGTCTCTAAAAAACAGAATCTTCCTCATACTTGCCGCATGGCTGGTCATACATTGGAATGTTTCCTTCTACCTTGCTGTAGCAGGATTTGTTTTCTTATCGCAATGAGCACACTTTTCTCTACAGAATTATCACTTACTATTACGTAGTACTTAATTGTGTCAGCCTTTACTTGGAAAACTCTGTGAATTCAGTTACATTAGTTTGCTAGGGCTATTGTAACCAGTGAAAATCAGTTGCTTAGTTGGGAGAGATTGATGATCTCACGGCTGTGGACACTAGAAATCTGAAGAAGGCTGGAAGTCAAGTTGTGGGTGAGGTTCTTTCCCCCCAATGACCGCGAATAATAATCTCTTAATTCAGGTCTCTCCTTTTAACTTACAAACTTACAAATGGTGTTACCACTGTCTCTGTCCAGATTTCCTTTCACTTTTTTTTGTGCCTGCTAGTTATATTGGATCAGTGGCCCACCACACTCTAGCGTGACCTCATCTTACCTGATTACATCTGCGATGATCTCATGTTCAAATAAAATCTCACTCCAAGAGGCCTGAGGGTTAAACATCAACACATTCATCCTCAGGGAGCACAGTTCAAACCCATAACACAATACATTGTTGTCAGAGTTTCTGATACACTCTGAAGAAAAAAAAAAGAGCATTTTCATTTTTGTGCAAAGTGGGAAAACCAAAAGAAAAGTGAATTTTGGTGCTTTAAATCAGTGGACCACCTCAAGAGTTAACAGTCATACAAACTCAGCTCCCCTGTGTTGCTCCACCCACCAAACCAAACATTGTTTTCAGTTTTATCTTTGCGCTTCAAAGTAAGTTATGCTTCAGAAGCTTAGGGTTTTTGTCTTAAAAGAGTCCTCAGGAGTTCAGGGTCTGTCAGCTGCCTAAGTGCCGAACAACCAGTGCAGAGTCTGTGACAATGAACGATCTCACTGTCTTCTAATTACCCTTTTGGTTGCTTTTCTTTGCGCAGACTAATCTTGGCTGTGCTGCAAATAAACATTACCTTTCTCATTTGTTTCTTCATGGTAGAAGGCAGATTAAAAAAAAAAACAAACTTGCGAGCATGTTGCTGGTTGCTTGCCTGTGTTCTGTTATGTCCACGAGTGTGTCTATTACCTTTTTATAACTTAAAATCCGATCATGATATGAACTAGGTTCAGGGCACCCCAGATATTTTCATGTTCTTCTTGACTCAGCACCTAATTCAGAGTAGTCATAGGAATCACAACCACCTTCATATTCCTATAGGCTCAGTTACAACACAAATGGGAGTTTTGTTCCCAGTCTGCTTTGGGTGTTACTGGAGAGCTCCGTTTGTTAGGAAGTGTTGCGCACATGAGCTCCCATGTGTGCCTTTTTAGTGGGACTGTGTAGAAGCCAGTTGATGATTTGACTTCTCATATTTCCTGTAGTACTGCACCAGCTAACCCTCATTCTTTTGTCTCCCTTCCCCACTCCGGTTTTAGCAAATTGATGGAGAAGCATTTCTGCTCATGACCCAAACGGACATTGTTAAAATTATGAGCATTAAGCTGGGTCCTGCTCTGAAAATCTTCAATTCTATTCTGATGTTTAAAGCTGCAGAGAAGAATTCTCACAATGAACTTTGAAGATGGTGAATTCTGAGTTACCATCAGCTTTCTGCTTTAAGGCTCATGTTTTATTCAAAGCACAAGGACGGTTATAATTCCTAAGTGGGAAGTCTCCAAAACTCAAAAGAGCAACACTATCGCATTATTTATATTCCTTGAGAGACAATATATGTGAATTCTTCTGAGAGTGCTTGAGCTTTTAACCAGGTACTGTCTAACAACAGTCATCTTTTGGTTCTGTTCACTGAGCTAAATTTATCTTTGTAAATCTTTTTGAGGCTGGGGGGTGGGGGCAAGGGGGGCTTCATTAATTATTTATGGACAAGGGGGGGACAGAGTGAGAACTTTGGGCATTTTGTAAACATCGTTGAATTCTCTTTCATGTACACTGTTTCTTTTTCAGTACTTTCAGAAATCTTTTTATATGATTGAACTTCAACTTAAACCAAATTAGGCAAAGCCTGGCTAGCTGTAGCCAGTGGGGCTGTTAATCCGTGTTGTTCATTTTGTGCCATATTCTGAGTCGCAACATGATGCTACGTATAACTTTACAAGCCACAACACTGCCTAACCGCTTGTCATCATTTGTTGGGGCTGGATAGTTGTAAAAATTACACTTCCTTGAATCAGTGTTTTTACTTTTGCACGCATTGTGAAATGTTCAATCAATTACTTTTCACCAGCATCTTTACTATAATTACCAAAAACATGTATATACAAAGTGGAACTGAAAAATAAAATGTATAAACGTAAATAAACTAGGTAGTATATTTGAGTGGCATCAGTCTCACACACCGTGGTGCCCTGTGTGTTTACAAGAGGCAGATGGCATTGGAGGAATGTGTTACTTTTGAGGGGCTGTGTTTAAGGATCTTGAACTATTTATGATATTATCTTGAGCTTTTCTGAAATTGTCATGGAGTTAACTGTGGTGCTTTTCAGAGGTGAAGGGCTCATTCTGTTGATGGAAACACTAATCCACAAAGCGCTCGTCTCAATCTTGCAGTGTGCTCGAAACCCAAAGGTCTTCTTCAGGGCTGCCTGAAGAGAATGTGTAGACTTAGGAACAGGTAAGGTATGAGAGCAAAACCAGCGGACATGAAGTCCTCAGTGCACACAGATTAGGGAGGGGAGCCCCAAAGCAGTTACTCAAGAACCTCCGTTCTGGAAGGATCCCTTCTTCTATAAAATACTTTGTCTCGCTATGTAAGCATTCGTACGCACTTTAAATGTTGATTATCTATAAACTGATAGCTGGCAGTGTTTCTTTTGTAAGAATGTATTTCTAAGGGGAAAAGGTAAATTATTTTGTCAGTCTTTTGATGTACTTTCTAATTGCAGGATTAGGCATATATTCAAGGACTGTTTTAAGAGTAGAACGTAAGTTTGCAGCATGCAGTCTGAATTCTAGGGAAAGCCCCCTTCTCCTTGTTTGCTCTTGCGTTTTTCTGATGTAGGATTCTCTCCGGTGTGCCCTGTCGGAATCTGTTAGCGGTCCTTTGCGTTTGTCATAATCCCAAGTAAAGTAACGTCAGTAATACCTGCAGCGTCATATACATGTCTTGCATGGTGAATCTGCTAAGTACGTTTTTCTTTGTTATTTACCCCCTTTTTATATTCTGTTGAGAATTTGTACCTCTTCCGGTTATCATTTGTTACATCTGATATGAACGAAATAAAATCCTAATTGCAGATACCTTTTCACATATGTATGATTTTTAGTAGTGTGTCAAGTGGGTGAGGTGAAACAGGAAGAGAGAGGAGGTCTGGAGCATGAGGACAGTGAGAGAGTCAGTGTTCAAGGTCGGGTGGGGTGGGGGATGATGCAGCTCAGTGGCAGGACTCTGCCGTGTACAAGGCCCTGGCTCGATCCCCATGACAGCAAAGAACAAACAGAAAATACAAGATTTAATACTGCATATCGAACTATGTCTCAAGATGATGTGCTCAGCAACAAAAATTTCAAAAATTACGATACTGTGTAAAATCGGGCTCATCCACGTTGGGAATTTTTTTTTTTTCCCTGTTTAAATCATGTGTTGTAATGAAAGGCTTTTAAGTCATCTAAAGTACCCATCCGTTCTAGGCAGCATGGTATTAGAGGCAAGGCTTTGAGCACCCTTAAGTTAGTACGAGGTTCAGCAGACCTCAAGAAGAGAAATCTTTCACCACTCTACCGCTGAGAGGTAGTGTAAGTTCTAAGGGAGGAAATACGGAGCCCTCATGGGAGGGAGACCCCTGAGATGAGAGAAGCAGGCCAAGGGCGAGACGAGTGGAAGGGATGGGAGACGGGCATCTGGTGGGGCCTTCCCGCCTAAAAGACGTCTCTAAAAAAACTTGAAACTAAGTGAAACCTGCCTTCCTGTTACATTTATCACAGCCTGCTACATGGAACTCCCAGATTCAGTGTACTAAGGCCCCAGAGGATGTAGTGTATTCGTTTAGTAATATTGAATATTTATTCAAAGACCGCACCAACCCAGGTATCAAATACAGCACCGAAAAAGACAGTAAAATATTGGGTATGAGGTGGCCCTTAAGATGTGCTCTTGTCTTTGTTATGTTTGAAGCCAACCTTCCCTGTGATTCCCCCGCAGTTCCTTGTGAGCTAAAAGCAACCAGCCTTCACCATTAGTCAGTGATGGGGGACCTATAAGGAATCTTTAAGAACTCGGTGAATGCATTTGGGAGAAGAGAAGACAGAGGTAAATTGTGGAATTAAAAAAAAAAAAACAATAGGAATAATTTGTAAAAACAAAAGTTTATAAGGAAGTACAGGGTATGGTGAAAAGCTAGCCTGAATATCTAAAATTAACAAAAAGTCTATTATACTGCAAAGTACATTGTCATTAGTCCCCCTCAAAATACTACTCCTTTCTTTAAAAGCACTTTCTAGTCATTTTTTATAATTTTTGAAGTTGTTCTGCAAGTCTTTGGTGTTTATTGTGATGGATTCGGTGTCCTGAGTGTTTAGAATGTTTACCTTTTATAGTTATTTTGACTTTGAAGAAGGAACAGAAGTCAGATGCAGTATCGGGCGAATCAGGTGAACGAGGACACACATCCTGTCGCTAATGAGCGTGGCTTTCGTTGGCTGCCACTGTGCAGTAACATTTGCTGCACTTGGGATCACACTTGTAAAAACACTCATGCAAGAGAACTTTCATAACTGCTTCTGAAAGTGGTAGGAACTGTGATTGGGTTCAAAGCCAGGGGAGCAGGGTTTTGTAATTAAGGGCAAAGTGTCTTTTACTGTAGCTTTTTAAAATTTATATGGTCACTATACATTTTGATTGTATCTCATAAATTTACCTTCGAGAAAAAATGACAAAATGGAGATTAGGCGGCAGCAGCTGGCTTATGCGGACACAACGTGTGCCAAATGATCGTTTCCTCTGCCTGCCTATTCCGGTGTGAGTAGTTAATGAATCATCGCAGAGGTGGCAGTTTGTCTTTTATGTCTTTTTGTGTCACTGACTTCGGCATTATAATGAGTAGCCCTCACCAAGAAAAAGGTATCCATGAGCTGTCATTGCTTTCGTGGTAGAAAATATTTTTTCAGTGTATCCAGAGATGTGTATTGTAAAGCTGTTTCCATGATAACTCATTCTTAGCCCATATTCTTTCTTCTATAAATATTGCTTAGAAAGTCATTTGGTGAGAGGCTGAAGGCATAGCTCAGTGATGAAAGTGCTTACCTGGAATGCACAGGGTCAACCCTTGATTTGATTCCTCAACATCACATTTTTAAAAAGTTAATTTGATGAAATAACTCAGGAAATGCATATCCCATTTTGATGCTGCTATTAAGACACTTAAATCTCTTTACAGCCCTCAAAATAACTTTTGCCATCTTGTAAGCCAATGAGTAATACTGATATTTTGATGATAACATTGAGGGACATCTTAAAACTGTGGTCATATAGTTTTCCTTGTGAAAATACTTGAATGAGAATACACTGAGTTTTGTTAGATCCCAAAAATGTTAGTGCCGTGATTGTTTTGAACAGAGTTCTAACATGGGACCCTGGGCAGGAGACAGTGGGTTTTACACATGACTGACTAAGTCTTTTAAGGAGCGAGGGACTGGAAGGTGAACACAAGTCCAGAGCAGAAGCTGTGCCGTCAAGGTCAGGCAGCAGTGAGGATACCTCAGGGGTATAGCTGCCCTCACACGTGACTGTAGGAAACCTAAATGCCAGATATGACAGGTTGGTCATATCTGTAGTAGAAGGAAAGTTTAAGTTCAGATTCAGAATATTTCCGAGCAATGTTGAGACCAAACAGGCAGTTCATAGGATATTCAATTCTCCAGGAGGAGGCACATGGGGTTAAGTGCACAGCCATACCTTAAGCAGGATTTGAGTACAGTGTCTTTTAAAGCTAATATTGAAAGTACAACTTTGACCATGGAATTCCTAAGAACTCAAATCAAATTATGTAAATAAGTCTTTGTTTAGGTAGTATATTATTATAGAATTTCACAAAAAAACCCTTAAGTGTAAAGATCAAAGGCATTGAAATTCACTAGCATCATTGGTACACAGTGATTTTGTAATGCCTACCCCTATCACAGCCCTAAATCAAGACCATATATATAGCACTTCAGCTGTCCCACAGGCGAACTGTATTACGGTGGTATTTGTTAGGCTGTTACGTGACTGGAGGCTGAAACCCCGTCTCCTTTTCCTCATCTTTCACAAAAGGGAAATAGGGACTATTCATATCAAGATGAGTGTCTCTAGGAAGTTAAGGGTTTGAAACAGTCTTTTCGGATGTTCTATCCCAAATACCCGGAAGGCGGCCACTAGAGCAGCCACGGCTGTGATACAGTCATCCACTTGGGTGAGCTTCTCTCTGTCCAGATACAAAGAAAATTCACAGACATCAACGTTGAAAGGGTTCTTAACTTCCAGCACAGGCGTGGAAACTTGCACCTGCAAAGAAGAACCGAGTCACTTTCTACAAGTAAAGCCGCTGCATACTAAAACACACCTGACCTTCACCGTAATGTTATAGTAAATGAACTTGTTACAGTTCAGCATATTTGTAAATGTGATAAAACATACTTCAAAATAGATCACACTCCTGCTTTTATATAAGCCATAGGAAGATAGAAAATTGCAGACCAAGTGGCCACATACTGTGTGTTCCACTTCCCTTCTCATTGAAGACAAGGAAAAGACTAGGATCATCCCCCAAAACACCTGGGAGGATCAAACATGTAGCTGTCATCTTAATATCTGTCAAGGCAAACATGCTAACAGGTAAAAACAGGTTTATGACAACCAGAAGCAAAGATAGTGTAAAACTGGATTTTTTAAGTTACTGGTTTATTACAACCTTGCAGAGCGAACCAGCTAACCTTCTGAGATGAGTGTTTCACGCCTTTTAAACCAACTTTTCTTTTAGTGAAACAGACAGAAACCTCACATGTGGCCAGGAGAGATAAGAGGGCTGTACTCTGTCCATCTGCCAGCAGGATGTTATTACTTTTTACTTCGTGGTTTATATTATATAAAATTAGCAGGTTATTCATTTCCCAAGTACACTTTTCAATGGTGAATGTCCTTTGTAAATCTATGCCTCTCCCCTGCTTCCACTGAACATTTTTGTCTTTCCTAGCATTTGTTCCACTGAACTGTGCACTATTGAAACAGAACTTCTCTACATATTCTGAGTTATACAGATAGCCGAGACAGGCTCACCTCCTCCCATATTTGCCACCACCCTGAATCCCGTGGTTTGATAACCATGGAATTGAACTACTGATATTTAAAACATGATCCCTGTTTTTAAAAATATAAGACTGTCAGTTTCACAGTTTTTTTCATTAAAACTGCATTTTGAAGGTGTGTCAGTCTGGCATTAATTTTATATGTTTAAACTATAGGCTACTGGCTGTTACTAGGAAACCAAAGGTAAAAAGTAAAAAAAAACATTTTATATATATATACATATATAATTATATATGTATATATATGTATATGAGGGTAAGCTCTTAGATGTTTGCTCTTGACATTTTAAAATGTATGCATTTTTTCTAAAGACACATGATTTTTTTGATACTGCAAATTGAAAAATATTTCATTTTTAGTGTGGCTGATTGAACTCAAGTCAGTGTGTTCTCGGTAAAAAACTGATGACCCTTTCATTTTGAACCACAGCTAAAATCTCACTAACAAAGTGATATGGACCTTGAGTGGCCACCTTAAGTAAACTCAGTGGAAGTGTATTTGATCTACCCATTAAACTTTAAAGATTTTTAAAGACCTTCCTATAAAAGGGTTTGGGGTTAGAAAAATAGATTTTGAGTAATGCCAAAGAATTTATTTTTACAATGAACTAACTTGATTGTCTAAAAGCATGCAAAAGAGAAATGATTCTCAGTGCCAACCCACCCAGAAGTAAGGATCTCCTGCCTCCCCTGCACGAGGAGAGGGGACTCAATTCTGGGGGCTGAAGGCAGCCAAGGCCTCTTATCTGAACACGTTTCCTGAATTTCTTGTCCAGTGGTCACACCTGACTGAGATTCCCAACATTGTTACTGTTACAAGAATAAAGAGCCAACCATGTATTCGCCCCTACAATCCCAGTGTTAGAAGTGAAGAAAGATACCTGATAAGGACACTTCAAGAAAGGAAACATTTTAGGAATGTCCTTCAGAGATGTTCTGCTGTGAATCATCTTCCTTCTTATTTCCAAAGTCTGGCTCATCCTTTGGTCAATTTCTCTCCAGTTCTTCTATGGTCTCATATACGCTTGCTGGGGCCTGTGTATGTGTTCATCTACCTCAGAACCTAAACGAACTGATTCTTCCTGCAAAATATTTTCAAAGTTATCCATGAATTTCACGTTTCAAGTGGCAATTTGATGCTTCTTGAAAACTTGAATTACAGTCTGGAATTGCACTGTCCACGATGTTTCCTAGTGTGAGTTCTGCCATGAAAATTACATTTAACCTTGAATGAAGTTAATCAAGGGGCAGTCTTTAATAAATGCAAACGGAATACTACGTACCATGGAATTATAACCTGTGTTCTCGAAGGGCCTGACAGAGTTACTTACTTCCTACTCATCTGTTTACGTGGAAACTTGCGTTATCCCGAGGGTTCATAACTATCAGGAATATTGTTTATTCTATGTATTTAAAATCCAGAAGATAAAATGTTAAGAGATGAGAAGTTTTTCAAGAAGGTTTTATTACTGCTATTGTTTGTCTCTTTATAATGCCTTTGTATAGTTGCAAAAAATTCAAAATAGTGGTTCTTTTGTGTGATGTTAAAATATCAAACTCAGCTGTGCACGTGAGGTGAGGTCGCGCAGCTGGGGATGCCTCATATCTTCGTGCTGAAAATCTAAGTCAGTTTTAAAGAAACAAGACAACCTTCCTAGAAAAAGAAAACAGCTGAGGGGAACTCAGCTGAAGTGCATTTACATGGAAGTTGAGTGTGGCTTACAGGTAACATGTTATCTGTAAACGATGAAACAGATACCAGCCTTCATGCTTGCAGAAACCTTCACATAGACCGCTTTCTGTGAACTCAGGGATGACTACTAGTGAGACATAGATTAAGGGAACAAACTCCTAGAAAAATACAGTTTATCAAAACAGAGTAAAAGGAACCACCTACCATATTACATGAATTTAATTAAAAGCTAAAAATTTCTCACAAAGAAATTTTAGTACCAAAGAAGACCTTATAGACAAATTCTATTTTTTTATTTTATATTTGGCACCTATTTTATTTTTCTCCCATTTTATTGATATATATACGTGCAAAATTTAAGGTTTACAATGGAGTTGAGCATTTTGTGCACATACGCATCCTGCCAAGGACACAAGGGCCCTCCCACTCTCTTTCTGTCCCTCCCCCCTCCCCCTCCCTCCCTCTTCCCCCACCCTACCCACCTATTTCACTTTGTTTTTTGCTTTAAGTTCCATAAGAGTTGTGCTCTGGGACTCTCATATCAGAGAGACCATTCGATGTTTCACCTTCTGCTTCTGACTTACTTCACTAAGCGTGATGTTCTCAAGCTTCTTCCATTTATTTTACTTTTGAAACAGACATTTTTCAATTTTATGAAAAATTTTTCAGGGTATTAAAAAAATAGAATACTCTCCAACCCGTTCTGTGAAGTGTTTGTAGCACTGAACCCCAGACTGAGAAGGATTGTACGAGAGGAATACGCAGGTCACCGTCACAGAAGCACTAGGGATAACTAACTTGGGTTTACGCCTGAAGTGTTTTGACAATAGCAAGGAAACTATTCTAAACTAAAGAGAATTGTAATTGATTTCACTGCATACATTTCATATACTATCATACTAAAATCTCAATTTAGGGGACACTTCATAGAAAGATTCACAGCAGAAGAGGTGTAGGTTTTGAGAAATGTATAGTAATAGCTCTCTAATTTACACAGAGTATCTAAGAACGTGTGAATATATTCCATTAATCAATAATCTCAAATACTATAAAGAAGCATTTTATGAAATTCAACATCCTTTTAAAATTAAAGGAAAAAATCCCGCCATTTTGTGAACAGACAAGGACTGATCGTGGCGGCTGTATGCCTCACATCAAGCACCGGTTGGCTTTTCCGCAGAAAATCTGGGAGTAGTTTCAGAATTCGATCCCTTCTTTCTCCTCACTCCTGTCCAGTCACTTTGTGAGGAGACTTATCATCAGACTCAAAGGCAGCAGAGTTTCCAACAAGGCAGATGCTGCTCCATGAACTCCCACGTTCCTTCGGAACTTCGGCATTCCCGTGCTCAACACGCCTGATGTGGAGGCAGTCTTCTAGAGTGAAACGTGGGTTGCCCTGTTCAGAAGGGCCTTGTTCTCAACCAACAAGTTAATGAGAGAAAGGCTGGCCTCCTGTAGCCAGAAGGAAGGCTGGACGGATTTTAGGTGGTTGATGCGGCTACAGAGCCACGGCGAACAGAGGGAGAGCAATGGTGAATGACCTGCAGCGGAGACGACAGGCCGGTGAGTACCAAACGCGCTCCTCAGTCCCTGTGCTCAGCCCCTTTCTGAACTTAGGTGGTGGGTCTAACGGAGCTGCTGTGGAAGGACGTACAGTTACCTGCACATGTTCCTCCTCCTGATTCTCCGCCTGCAGTATCCACTCAACACCAGCATGTATCGGGAAGCGCCCACCCAGGGGTGAAAGTGGCTTCGACTCTAAGAGTACAGGGCGGGGATCTTCCAAGTCTGAAAACTGAGCGATGACCTTCGTTTAGTAGGAGCTGACCAGGATAAAACCAAAGTGTGTTCTCTACTGGAAAGCCTGGGGGGCGGGGGGTGGAAAAGAAAGGCAGCCACACAGAGCAATGCAGAGTAGGTCAGAAAAGAGGGGACGGGAGCGTCAGGGAGGAAGATTAGACTGACGTGAAGGTGGAGTCCGGGGCGGAAGTTGGTCTGGTGCCTCTGCTGGGGCGGTAGGATCTACTGGGTGAGGATGATAATGGAGATGAGAGATGACGGCCAGAGGCAATCCAAGATGACAGAAAAGATGCTGGTCACGGAGAGGACGGCGACGGTGCAGTGCCAATGGCAAGAGGGCTTCTCAAGCACACAGTGACGTTTAGAACCCCTGCTCCACTAGGGACTTCTCTAGTAAAAATTCCACCGGATCCTCTCCCTTAGTGTCTTCAGCGTGTGCTCCCTGCTCCCCATCTCTGCTCATTAATTCATAATTGCCTTGCACCTGGTCCCATTTTCATTTCTGTCGATGCTTCTAGTAGTTTTGTTAAGTCTTACCCTGTACTTTTGCCTTAATTTTGATGCTTCTTTATGATTTAACAATAAAAAGGAGGCGTGATTTTTATCACTTGTCTCTGAAATAGTCTCCAAAATAGTTATGCAGGAGGTACAGTTCTTTCCCTTTCTGCACAATTCCAGTTCTCATTTCTCTTACTGCAAAAGTAGTGTCGTTTAGTTGTAGTACCCAACAGTAGGGGTGAGTTAAAAGAATGTGTGTGGTACCCCACACAAGAGATCCTTCCTGGGCTGTTCAACAGAAGTGTAACAGTGCATTTTTGTTGACATGTCGGATGTATCCTGTAGAAAAATAGCTAATGTAATTTGCTTTTTAAGTTTATATATGAGTTATTGTCATGAACAATCTGATGTTTGTGATCCTTTTTATTTTCTCTCAAAATAAGCTCCTTTTAAATCGGGCCAAAAAATAAAACTCTGTCTAAAATAAAGCTGTAAAGACCTAGTAAATTACCTATCCAAAGCCTGACATAATTTTTCACAGCAAAAGGTCGAAAGAATTCTCTTTGAATCAGAGACAAGGCAAAGATGCTGTTACTCAACCGCCTATTAGAGCCAAGGCAGTTTAGCACCTTAGTGAGACATTGTCTCAAAATAAATTTTTTTTAAACTGTAAGGGGGCAGGATGAGTCCCCAGAATCCTCCCAAAATAATTTAAAAATTAAAAATAGTAAAAAAGAAATATAAAAATTGAAATGATAGAAACAAAGTGTCATTATTTATAGATGATATAATTGTTTAAAAGAAAACTCAAAATGATATATACTTTATAAAGTTTTTCAAAGCCAATGAATATAAGAGCAACATATGAATACATATGCTAACAGACAATATAATTTTTAACAATTCTGCCAAAAATACCTATAAATCATTTAACAGTAAAACTAATAAAAACGATGTGGAGGGGCTGGAGGAATGGCTCAGTGGTTAAAGCGCTTGAGCAAGCGCTAAGCCAAGCGCTGAGTACCCGAGTTCGATTCCCCAGCACCACATACGCTGGGCGTGGTGTCGCACGCCTGTAATCCCAGCACTCGGGAGGCTGAGACAGGAGGATTGCCCTGAGTCCAAGGCCAGCCTGGGCTCTGAAGTGAATTCAGGACCACCCTGGACCACAGAGCGAGACCCTGTCTTGAAAAAAAAAATTAAAAACAATGTGGAAGACCTCTATGGGGAAAATGTCATTGAAAATATTAATGATATCTAAATAAATGGGACATGCAAGTAAAGAAAGCTATTATCCATGCAGACAGATAACTGCACTAGTGGAACCCAGCAGAGCTTCTAGACTCATCTGTGGAAACAGTGGAGATGACATCACCCATCCCCAGGGAGGAGAGAGACGATTTTATAAAAGATACAAAAAAGTCGTTTTATCCGTAAGGGAGAAAATTCTACATTGTTTAAGAACTTACATAAAAAGTAAAACTTTAATTTTTTAAAATTTAAGAATATTTTTTAATATCTGAAGCAGGAAAGGATTTCCTCAAATCACTAATTATAAGAGAATTGATTGATTACATTAAAATGATGAACTTACCTCTGTCAAAAGACATTACAACGGAGTTTAACACAGGGCACCAATTGGGAGAATGCATGAAATTGGTGCAGCACGTCATACAAAATCCATGAAGGATTCATACAAATAAGAAAAGGGCAAACCCACAGGAAGACGAAGAAAGACACGAGCAGCAGCATTTTGTCAGAGAAGAAAAGATTATTTCCAACGCGCGGGGGGGAAAAGTCAACTCACGAATAGTGACGAGGGAAGGAGCAGGTAAGATCGCGCTTAACCTTCATTAGGGAAAGAATGCTGACAGTAGCTGGTGGCTGGGAAGTCCGCGTGCACGCGAGCACGTAGCCAGTCGTCGGCCCTGCTTGCCAACTTGATATTTGCGCACTCCGTGCGCCAGTAATTCCACTCCTGGGGTGAAAACTCTGGAACGCGGGCCCCCAGGCTCTCGCCGGGCAACGACCGCAGCAGCGTGGTTGCGAACGGTCTACGTTGGAGACCAATGGCACCTTAATCGACTGAAAGACAGCCAGGTAAGCCGGGGTTCCCGGTCACCACAGGGTATTACGCCAATTGGGAAATGTGGAATTTAGCAGCCTGGATGACCCCAAGACATTACAGTGAGTGAAGAACGGGGAAGTCACCGATGACGGCGTGCGGCTTCAGATCCACCTGTAAACCTCCACAACAGCCACGCTGCGCTGTAGAGTCCGCGGGAATGCGTGCTAGACGCCGAAAGCGCTTCGTTAAGAAGCAGCTGAATGACAGTGTAACACTCCGAGTCACGGTTATTCTCAGAAGCCAGTGAGTGATGTAGGAGGGGGAGGAAGCAACGGTGCGCGGTGACTGCGTTCAAACGCTCGGCGCTTCTATCTCATAAATAACACGCCACGCAGTGTCCACTCTTCTGTACATCTCGAATGCAGGGAATGACAGCTTTTAAGTTACAAGGGGAAAATTACATTTGTTCGAAGGTAGGGAATTTTTAAATTTTATAAACACTTTTCCACTGCTGAAATGCAATGGATATTCTGTAATTGCTGACATTTATTGACTGTCATGTGTGTGATATTCTGATTCCTCCAAACAAGCCCGCTTTCTATTTATGAAGCCAGTTTTTAGGGCGTTTATACCTGATTACACTGATGGGCTAAGCAATATTTACAGTCTGTATTCTGGGTGGAAGCATTTTTCCTTACCAGAAGGCTACATCAGATTTTAAATTCTCACCCCTTTGATGATTATGGAAAGTTAAATTTGAACATTACTCATGACTGGTGTATTATCAGAGATGGAAGGAACCTAGACTTTGGTTGGCCCAGACATCTTACTTTACTATAAACCCTCTGAGATCCTCAGAGGGGGAGTGACTCTCCCACTCACAGGTGGTCCTGTGGGTGCAGCCCCCGGCTTCTCTAAGAAGAACGTGGCCTTGTTGTTCTGCAGGCTGCTTTTCTTAGCAGCACTCATGTAGATGAGGGGACTGGAGGACGGTCTGAATACTTCAAAAGGCAGCTGCCCTGTGCCGGTCCCAAAGGTGGTGAGGGATGAGCTCACAAAGGAAAAGGCACGAGGCCGAGAAGAGGTCTTGCCTGGCCCAGCACCTGTCAGATTCGTGACCTAGCCGGAATCCGCCGATATTAACCAGATGGTGAACCTCATTTGCATCCTGATCAGCTGGATTCACCACACTGGTAAAAAGAGGGACCTCTAATCTACCACCACAGTGGCCTGTGCTAAGGATGAGTCTTAGCTGACAGGTGGCCCAGAAACAAACAGAAGATTATTTCTAGGTTAAGTGTTACTAGGAGATTGAAGTAGTAAACAGCATGGTTTAAGGAGTAGTCATGCCATTTTTATCTCTCAAATAAATACGAATTTGAATTGACTTTCATTAAACATAATTTGTTCTACATGCTGCAATCTGAGTGACCTTGCAAGGAAAGTTTCTTGTTATGAGAATTTAATAATTGTTATATATCATCAAAAATCTAATACAAAGGTGCCATGTAAATAATGGAATTATATCTTAAGACTCAGGGACTGAAGTTTCTGAAAATCATGGGCAAATAATTAGTCATGATCCCGGCTAACTATGGGTATGGTGTTTTCTATACAGTGCCACCTTACTCTCTAATTCTTTTTTTCTTTTTCTTTTTTCTTGTTTTTTGGCACTGGGGATTTATTTAAGGGCCTTCCATCTGAGCTACATCTCTCCCCATCCCTGCTTCTTTTGTATGAGACAAATCCTCATTAAGTTACTAAACTTCCATCTCAGCCTCCCAGAGTGTTAAGACTGCAGGCATGTGCCGCCTTACCTGGCTCTAATTCTTGTAACAATGTATCTGAAACATCCACACGTGACTTCAGATCAACACAATGTTGATTTGCATGTGTGCTCGAAACACTAGATTTCAAAGATTGAATAGGCAAGAAAGAGAATATAGCATATCTCAGTATTTTTATGTCTATGTGTTCAAATAATAATATTGTCAATATATCAGGTTAAGTAACATACTCTACTAACATTGATCCCATCTGCTTTGCTTTGCTTTTTAAAAATGTGTCTAGTCGATAATTAAAAATTATATATGTGGTTTTGTATTATCTTTCGATTGAACGGTGCTGTGCTGATTGCTATGGGTTATCTCATACAAAAATTTAATCATCCCTGCTTCCAATTTTACTGCCAACAAGTAAATTTTGGAAGTGATATTTCCCTGTGAACTTGACAGTCTCTTAGTTTACTATTCATGCACAGGTCTTATTCAAATCTCGCTCCGTGTATTCTTGCTCTGTGTTTCCAACTTGACTTGTAAAAACATCTCAGTATTAGTAAATTTTCTACCTCTGATGGCAGTAGTTTTATTCTATGCAGTATGCAAGTAACTCTTAACATTTTTCTTCAATTTTTCTTGTCTTGTTCAGTTTTGAATCATGAGAGACACAATGGTGGAAAATAGTATTTATATCATAAATCTCCACGTACCATTTGCATTAAGAAACAAAGAGTAAGAAAAACATAAAGGAACTTAGGCAAATACTCCTGTTTGACTATCTAGGAAGTTTTTGTACAAGTTTTAATTCTATTTTATTTGTAGGTAAAAGATAAATAACACAAAATACTACTGATACCTCACAACTTTCAAACATATGGAGCAGATATATAATGAATAAGTAGGAAGGTAAACCACTTTAAGAGAGAAATGAGTTATACTAGTGTTAGGAATGTAACACCTGGCAATTAGTTTACTTATTTAGCGAATATTTGGAAAACTTTGGGATAAAGAAGAGATTGATAGAATGATGGTGTAAGAGAGAATTCCTAGAAATTCCATTTCTAGAAGTTCCACTTGGGACTTATTATATGATAAAAGTGATACCATAGAGCAATGAGAGACAGATGGATTGTTTAGGAATGGGTGTTGCAGAAGTGGCTCACACATGAAGATCTCTATTCAATATACACAAATATACTCCAGGTGACTTAAATATCTAAACATGAAAACTTAAATTGTGAACTGGAAAGCATCCTTGTGTCTTAAGACCTGAGGAAAATACATGCTATCAAGAAAAACACGGCAATTCATTTAAAGTGGGCAATGAATGGGAAGAGTTAATTTTCTAGAAGAAAGTCAAAAGACCAACAGACATGTGACGAGATGCTCAGAACTGCGAGTCAACCAGGAGAAGGTAACTCACAAGAAGAATGCCATTACAATTTTAACCTATGAGACTTGGCAACATTTGGTAGGCAAGATAAGGCCGAGAGTTGGTAGGAATACAGGGGTTGCACCGTTATGGGGACGAGAACACAAAGCCATCCTGGAGTGTAATTGGCCAAATTAAATCCACGCGTGCCTTACGTCTCATCGCTCTCACTTCTGGATGTGCAATTCAAAGAAAAAGCCTGGAGCATCGTAACCAGCCATGTATAAAGGTGTCTGCAGCCGTGAAGTGTGTAGTGGGAGGGACAGAGAGGAGTTCCCTAATGGTGAGCTCCAGTGGACCAGAATTGCATGTTGTAATATGATCTAAAAAAGGAGCATTAGTTCAAAACATCAGTTCAAAATTAGAAAGTGAAACCCAAATGAGGTATGTCCCCCGAAGTCCCTGGCACCAGAGATCTGTGTCATGGCAGATAATTTGTCCACCAGTGAGCAGGGGAGTGGGGAATGGCACTAGCATCGCCGCTGAGCTCTCTATCAGGTTAGCAGGCGTTAGGTTTCTATAAGGAGCAGACAACCTAGATCCCCTCCATGAGCATCTCACAGCAGCGTTTGCGCTCTTATCTGACAAAAAGCAAATCTCAGACAGCGATGGAAGTGATAGGGGCAGCTGTAAATGCAGAAGGAGGCTGGCATGCCAGCCAACGCTTACCCTGCTGTGTGGCCAGATTCCTAGCAGGCTGTGGGCAGGTACCACTCTGTGGCCTGGTATTTAGAGACTCCTGAATATGAAACACTCTAGAACAATTTAGAATGGTTGTCCACGGACAGAGGGAGGAGAAGGGCAGACAGGAGAGGGTGTAGATATGGTAAAACACACAATGAAGTGAGGAGTTCGGTTCACTTAACTTGAATTGGCACCTGAGGTTTTCCATAGAATTTATGAATTATATTCCAGAACACCACAATGCACTTCCATACCATTCCTTTGACCTTTTAAAAACAGTATTTTAATCATCTAAACACAATATAAGCAACTTAAAAATTATTGAAGCTAAATCTACTGTTTCTAGAACCTGATTATATTTCCTTATAATAATACATGATAAAATATATGCAGAAAGACAATTTAAAAAGGGAAACAGGTTTATCAACTCATAAGGATACAAATTACTTAGACACCAATGACTTGAAGCTATTGGCTCACACGCGGCATATTATCATTGCCCTGCACTAGGCTCTCTCCTGTTTGAATTTATTTCTTTGTGACACTAAAAGTCAGAAGCCTGAGAAGTGATGATACACACAGCTTCTGAGTTGACTGGATGACGCAGGTAGCAACATGGGGTCTTGAGGCTGAAAAGACATTTTTAAAACACTAAAAAATCACCATCATTTTGGGAGAATTGCTTCAGAGACAGAGGCTGGGGTTCTGACCAGCCCAGCTAGGCCTAGGCTGTAACAGGGAAAGTTTTCTTAGCAGTGGAATAAGAGGAAACCAGGCACACTGACTCCGAGGTGGTGTTTCAACGCTGCTGATGCTTTGGGGTTTGTATATTCAAAGAGAAGATGGTTTAAGCAGAGCTCAGCTGATAGTGCGTCTTGGTAGGTGGAGACGGCTAGGGATCAAAACCATGCAGGCCTCTGCTGTTCAGAGCCACACACGTCGGTAGCAGCTTGTGTTACTGTGGAAGCCCATGGAACAGTACTGAATCCATTGTTCTTCTTTGAGGCAGTTACCATGAATCCTGCTATGGAAGAACAATAGTAGAAACCAAGAAAGGTAAAACAAGAACCTCTTTGTCTCCCCCACCATTACTGTTGTAGTCAGGTCTGAATGTTCCCCAAAAACCTCATGTTTGGAAGGTGGTAGTTTCATGGGGGTTAATCTATTGATTCTCTGTGCAGTTAGAAGGTGGGGTGGATCAATGGCGCACGGCCTGGAAGGTTATAACTCCCACATTAGCTCCGCCCTTGTCTCTCTTTGCTTCCTGTCTTGCTATGTCATGAACAATCTTTCTCCATCTCGACCTACCACCATGTCTTTCTACCAGTGCAGGCCTCCCATGGATGGACTGGCACCTTTGGAAACTGTGAGCTAAAATAAAGCTTTCCTCCTGGAGTTGTGGGCATCAGGTATTTCTGTCCCAGCAATGAGGAAGTAACTAAGGCAGTTACTGGAGATCTTCCTCCAATTAGCCAAATCTACTTCCCAGTCCCTGAATATATGGCCAGACTCCCGCTTTTTGGCTCCTCCAAAGTCTTTCATCTCTGTACTACACGGAATTATTTTTTTCCTATATTGTGCCTAGGCAAGCAATTTTAAAAGATGTGAGGGAGTCGCCTAAAGATGTCTTCATCCAGAGATCTTTGATTTTTCTGAAATCTTAGACACTAAGAAAGAACCATCAGAAGAAGGTCAAAATTGCGATTGGAAACATTTTAGGCAATCAGGTTAAAGAATAAAATTGAATATGATAAAGTATAGGTGTGGACCCCCCCACACCCTCTTGGTGGCTTTACACTTTCCGTACCACTGTCAAGGGTGCAAAGTACATAAATACACTGTATTTGTAACAGTCCAGTGTAAAGTTTCTCCATTCTTTAAAGCATTTGGCTTTATATAGAATAAGATAATAAACAAAGAGGTTGCAGACTTCAAAGGATCCGCAATTCGCGGCTCTGTTCCTAGTGGGGAGAAAAGTAAATCCTTCCGATTAGATTTGTTTGCCAAGAAAAGTGTGTTCAGATGTGAACAATGGCCCCGCTCTTTGTTTAACCACGCTGGCAGGAAAGTAAAAATCTGATTGTAATGCAACTTAATGCTGTAATAGTTTAAATGTAAAAAGTCCCCCAAAGTCTTGTGCTCAGATGCTGGGACTGGTCAGGAAGAGGCGGGTCACAAGGACACGATTGACTTGCAAGGGTGAATTCCTGCCCCTGACTGTCCTCTCTCTCTGCCTCCTGATTGCCACGAATGAGGTTTCCCCTGCCATGCTCCTTCCGAAATACTTTTTTTCTGCCTGACAATGCACTGATGAACACTGTGAGCCAAAATAATCCTCTCCTTTAAGTTGAAGTGCCAGGTACTCTGTCCCAGGTTAGGGAAGTTGACTAAACCAAAGCCTAATTCTGACACTGTCAATCATTCAATTTCCTGTTCTTTTTCTTGTCTCCCTTCCCCACCCCCCATATTTTATTGATATGTATACATGCAAAACTCAAGGTTTACAAATGAGGTTGAGCATTTTGTGCACATAGGTATCTTGTCAAGGTGACAAGGGCTTTCCCACTCTCCTTTTGTCCCTCCCCCTACCCACCCTGCCCTCCTTCCTCCCCCACCCTACTCCCTCTTTCACTTTTTGAGAAGGTTCTCCCTCTCTAGTTCAGGATGGTCCAGAATCCACGGTGTAGACCAGCCTGACCTCCTTCTCGCAGTAATTTCCTGCCTCAGCCTCTCAAGTGGTGGGACGATACGCATGCACCCCGCCCTCCAGTTACCTGGTGCTGGGTCTTGCGCTTGCTAGGCAAGCCCTGTAACTGCTACGCTATTCCTCCAGCCCTCCCAGTTCTTTTTGAAGCTGAGGCCCTGTGCAGCTTCTGGAGGACTCACCCTACTTTACAGGTACGACTGAGGGACTAGCACAGGTGTGGAGGCTGCGTCCCTTACAGAGCTAAGGTGTTCTGAAGCATCGCAGAGTGTCCAACTGGCTCAAAAAATGATGTGTCGACAAGAGCAGAGTTTTGATTTAGGCTCGTGTCCCTCAGGTGCACTTCCGGTCCCATGGACTTAACCTTCATTTAGTGCTGGGGCCATTGCTTACTGTACAGTCTTACTCATCAGCCCCAATGAATCTTGGTGGGGCAGCCATTAGACGAAAAGGGAAAATTGAATTTGTAAAATTTTAACTACTTTGTAAAGAAACTCTCAACACATCAGTAAGGTGTACAAATGATCACACATTTGGAAAGAGCAATTTATGCATAATATGATTAATATGATTGTGATCTTTTCCAAAATGACTTAAGAATATGACAGATATTTTTAAACAAGTATAATTCTATTTTATCATGATTTTACCTTAGTGTTGAAATTTTGTACAAAAAAGCATTGCACCACTAAATTCAGGTCACCTTTTAGCTGCATTATCTTTTCATCAAAGGATACATGCAGAATTATATTATCTTAACTGACCTAACACTTGAAAATCTTTTTAAAATTATAATAAGACATTAAAAGTAGAAACTTTCATCCAAAATTTATCTCTGATGCTAGAATGGATGGTTTACAAAACATGTTTAAAAAAATGATTATTCCCTGGAGTCTACAACTGGTACCAATGAAAAGTGACCAAATAGCTTGTTCAGTTAATAAATATATTCATAGAAAAAAGAAAATAGAAGTTTTACATCAAGTACATTCACTAACACAAATGTGCATGTGGTAGAGAGAGTTTACGTCTTCATGATTTTAGCAGAAAATAGAATTGGGAAGAAAAGAGTTAGCTTTTATATGTAGTAGTTTCAGTGTCTTTTCTAGTGAACTTAATGTACTTTATCAGCGGGAAAAGATATTGTTTCTGAGGCTATTCGGGGCTTTGAGGTAGCTAAGGGATATTCACAGGATCTCAGCTAATAAAGACCCCCACTTTTCCCTTGGGGAGGGAGAGATTTCTGATTTCGCCTGAGGTTCTCAGCCTCTTCTGGATTGGGTGGTGCCTTCTGGACCAGCAAATAGGAGAAGGCCAGTTAAACTTCTGCACCTATTCTTATGAATTACTGTTTCCTTATGACCTTGGGGCAGAGGGCTATCTAATCCCCTGTAATGTAGTAAAAACTTTCAGCAGCAGTAAAAGCATCAAGAACACAAGCTGCATTGTAGAATGGAAGAGGAGGAGAGATGGGTTAAAGACCCTGAACATGACCTTTTTTCGTGTTCTTCGAAAGTTACGAACAAAGATCCTGAGTGGTCAAACCACTCTTGCTTCCAACTGTCCAGGAAGCCCCCCTGGCACGCAGCTCACCTTATTACACATGCACAGTGTCCACTTCATCACGTCCTAGCCACACCCCGTATTTTAAAAAGGCATCAATTATCTAGGGTTTTTTTAAAAATGATTTTAAGTACCATTATTTATTATCCCGTAACTCAGTGGGTTAAATTTGTCAGGACATTTAAAGATTCAATCTTACTTTTATTTGGACAATTTTAATGTCATCAGACTTTGTGTCGGCAAGAGATTTCCTTGTCTGGCCTCTCCGGTGTCCAAATTTGCATTTATTTCTCATTACTTGTTCATCATCTTCTATGGGTCTGCGTACATATTTAAAGCGATCTTTGAGGGCTCGTTTCCATAAAAGCTGCAAGAAATAACAAAGCAATCCAGTTAATCTTTAAGGAGATGTAATAACTCCACATAAACGACAAAATCTTTATGCATTTATCATCCTTGGACTTGATATTATTTTCATATTACAGTAACAGAAATCACATATTTATCTTTTGATTTATCCTTAACACAATCCTGAGATACTGTCTACAAATTATATTATAGTTTAGATTTTAAATACCTCCCAAACGTTTTATGTGCTTGGACAGCAGCGTACTTATTAGTAAGTTAATACACTGGTGGTTTCATGCGCTGTTGGGAGAAGCAGCCACGTTAGAGGAATGGGTCACGGGGAGGAGCAACCCGGAGGATGTGCTTTCCTCTTGGGCTGCTCCCTTCTCTCTGCCTCCTGACGATGCAGTGAGCAATTTTTTTCTTTGCAAGGTTTGCATGCTACTGCCCGCTCACAGTGGCTGGACTCATGCTTTCAAATCTGTGAGCCAAAATAAAGCTCCCTGCCCTGTGTCTCAGGCCCGTCATCCCAGCCTTCGGGGAGGCTGAGTCAAACCAACGGCAAGTTGGAGCTCACCCTGGGCAAGAACTTGGCCGGAAATAAAAATTAAAATGGGCTGGAGGTATAGCTTGAAGTGAAGGTCCTGGGTTCACGTCTCAGTGCCATTAGTAATAATAATAGTAACAACAACAACAACAACAACAACAACAATATAAACATCTTAGCTGAGCATGGTAGCACAGGTCTAGACTGCATTGCTCTGAGAGACTGAGACAGAAGCATCACAAATTTGAGCCCAACCTGGTTAATTTAGCAATTTAACAAGACTTTATCTCAAAATAAAAATAAAAATAGGTTTCAGATATAACTCAGTGTGAAGGCTTTGGGCTCAATAACCAGTACCATAAAAATAAATAAGTAATAAAATCCCCCCTTCTTTAAGTTCTGGGTGTCAGGTATCGTGACTCAGTGACAGAAACTAAGACAAGCTATCATTTTAAAATTCTACCTTTCTTTATTCAACTACAAAAGTGGAAGAATAGAGTGGGTTTTTGTTACCTACACTGGACTTGCTTAAGAGAAGTCAGAGGAGCAGCTATGCCGGCAAGATATTTCTGAAATGCTCTTCATAAAACTCTCGGACAGCCCGGTGAGGACCGCTGTGGGTTGAAGCTCAGATGGGTTTCAGCACTGATTAAGCTCACGGGTATGCATGAATCAGAGATGCATCATCACCTCCCACAGCCTGCCGGGACTCCGCCATGGCTGTGTTACAACCGCACAGAAATAATAGAGGCTGATATTTTTCTTACCTCTGAAATATGAACTGGTGCGAATACACTGGTTTCTCGTGTTTCTTATGGCTCTGAAGGGCCTTTAAACCTGCCAGACCTGGCAGGAGGTGTTGTAACAGTCAACGGCCAATTTCTCGAATACGGATTGTAAGTGATATTGTACAATTATTTTCAATACTCCCAAGTATAACAGTGGATGGTGATTATATTGTTTTTATGCTTTTAAGGAAAATGCTGAGGTATAGTTTTTAGAGATCACATGGGTATGTTGCTTTTACATGCTCAGCTACTGTGGTTTCGATCTGGAGTGTCCCCCAAAAGTCTCATGTATTTGGGTATTACGGATTATGTACAGAACCATGTGCTGTTCTTAAGGGATGGATTATAGATGTGCACTGGAAGATAGGCATGTGATGCAGATTTTAGGCGTGTGGTGGATTAGGGCCTTAAACCTGGAAGTGGAACGCTGAAGCTGGACCTAGAAAGGGCAGATGCCTGGGCTAAGATCTGGAAAGATAGACCCTACTTCCTCTCTTCCTTCTCAGGACTCACTTCCCGTTTGCAATGCTGTGATGCCCTGCCTCCTCCTCTGCCCCCACCAGAGGCCTCCAGGGAACGGACTGTGATTTTCTGGAACTCGGAGATAAAATAAACTTTTCCTCCGCTAATTTGTGGATGTCAGGTATTCTGTCACAACCAGAAGAAAAATAAATGAGACACCCACTTCACCACAACCAACACCAGAGAAGGAAAACAAGTGTAGCAAAGTGTTAAGACGTAGTGAACCGAGATTGGTAGCTGTCACCTAGCATAAGGCTGAGGCCCTACCTCCTTCCCAGGAGACACCTACAAATGTTCTCAGACATGCTTATTTGCACAGTTGGGATGGAACAGGTTCTATCGGCACCTAGTGGGTGCCAGGAATGCTATAAAGCGTACCACAACGCAAGGACAACCTCCGGTACAATGAATTATCCAGCAGCATCTGTAAAAGGCGTAAGAGTTGAGAAACTGATCTAGTGGAGGTATCTAAGGTATCAGGGTACCATTCTTTCAACTTTAATGTAGATTTGACATTTTTCAAATTAAATATTAGCAAAGAAAATTAGCCTAAATGGTAACTAAGTGCTCACTTACACACTTGTCCTCTCCATGTGTCACACACACACACACACACACACACACACACACACACACAAATAAATACTCTCAGAAATGTTCTGTATCTTCCTGTGTGACATCAGCACCTGCTATGGCTTGGATCTGGAGTGTCTCTCAGAAGCCTCATGTATTTGGAACTGTGTGTTACTGGGAGGTAAGGCCTGGCTGGATGGTGCAGATCCTTGGGGTTTGATATGGAAAGATTGTGTCAACTTGTTGAGATGGGGGTTGGCACGCAGGCAGAGCTTTTCCTGCGTTTGTTGTGGACCTGTCATCCAGGAAGTGACCAGAGGGTACCCACCCTTGCGGTGGGGCACAAGCTTGAAGGAAATAAATGAAGGAAGAAGAAACATTGTTGCAGTTTCTTCCTGGGAAAGCTCTAGCCTTACAAGAGCCTCTGGACCTCAGCATCCCCCCACTCCCACTTGGTCTGTGGTGGGTGAGCAGCTCTGCAGCCTCTGCCACGGGCTTCCACTATTGCCTGTGAGTGGACTGTCGCGACCTTCTGAAACTATGAGCTAAATACATCACTCCTCCCTTAAGTTGTGGATGTCCGGTATTTTGTGACAGCAACAAATAAGTAACTGAGACAGACCCCCAAGCTCACGTACACTCACAGGAAGGGTTTGGGTAAATGGCTAGCCACATAATAGTTTCTGCTTTTAGTGCAAAAAAGGAAAACACCCTACTAAGCAATTTTGCTTGTCCCCTTATTAGTAAACTATCTTTGGTTAGTGCCGTTAGAAGAAAGATGTGGGTCCAACGCACACACAACAAACCTTACTCATTACTTTGTGCATGTCTCACTTTGATAACCATAAAAATAAATGTCACAATGTAATTGGGTAGGTGTGCATGTGCATGCAAAGTGTGTGTGTGTATATTTATATATATTTAATAATATTGGTTACTTTTAAGGAGGAAATTTAGATGGCTGAGGCAAGGTGGGAAACTTCTGTTTATATTCTTTTGTAGCATTTTAATTATGAGCAAGGTAAACGTGTATTTTTTTTTCAGACAGAAAATTTCAACTGTTTACAAAAATGTAGTGGCTGTTCCTTGTTATCCACAGGGAATTGGTTCTGGGACCCCTGGCAAATATCACAACTCACAGATGCTCAAGTTCCTCATATTAAGTGGCACACAGTATTTGCATGTAACATATGCACATCCTCCTCTGCACTTTATCTTTCTGTTACCTGTAATACCTAATGCAATGAAATGCTGTGTAAAAATTATATTGTTGAAGCTGGAGGAATAGCTTAGTGGTTAAAGCTCTTGCATAGCAAATGCTAAATACCCACGTTCTATTCCTCAGCACCACATAACCCAGGCGTGGTGGTACACACATGTAGTCCCAGTACTCGGGAGGCTGAGACAAGAGGATTGTGGTGAGTTCAAGGCCAGCCTGGGCTCCATACTGAGTTCAGGACCAGCCTGGGCTGCAGAGCAAGATCCTGTCTTTTAAAAAATTATATTGTATTTTTAGAGAATAATGCCAAAAAGTACTGTACATGTTGAGTACAAACAAAAATTATCATAGACCTAAGTATATGGTACAGAATCCGAGCCTGAATTTGAGGATACAGAATCTGAGTATATGAAGATCTGACTAATCCTATACATAGTAACACTAATTAGAGGATAGCTCTTTTATCTTGAATATAAAAGTAATGCTGAAAATCTATATTTTTAGTCACACCAGAATGACTAGAAATGTTAGGAAATAGGTTTGTTGTTGTCTTTTATTATATTGTTTTGTTTTAGAACAAATTTTATTATTTTATAGCGTGATTTACGTGTAACAGCATAGTTAAGGATGAATGTCATCTAGGAATGAGGATCCTGAATTCTAGTCTTGACTCCCATAGTTACTGTTTCCAGTCATAGGTTACAGCATTTTTTCTGAATCCATGTGGTTAAAAATAAAAGGTGTCTGTAAGACATTTTCTTATTCAGAAAATTCTGGTTCTCTCCATGTGTCATGAAAGTTTTCCTGAAAATATGGAAAAGGGAGGAAAGAAATGAGAAAAGAAGGGAAGAGTACAGGGAAGAGAAAGAAAAAGAGAAAGAGGGAGGATGTTTGGAAATGGAAGGAAAGAGATAAAGAGAAAAAGAAAAGGAGGAAAAGTGTTGGAGAAGGATGGGGAGCAGAGGGGAAGGACAGGGAAGGGAAGGTGGCAGAAGAGAGTGTCTTAGTTACTTATTCTTTGCTGGGACAGAACACCTGACATCCACTACCTGGGAGAGGAAATATTTTAGCTCACAGTCTCAGTAGGTCTCACACAGTCCATTTATGGGCAGCCGGCAAGGGGTGGAAGTCCATGGCCGAGGCTGGAGAGATGCTCACCCATTTGCAGACAGAAGCCAAGTGAGGCAGCGGTCACGTGAAGTTTGCGAACTCAGGCAAGGCCAGAGTTGTGCAGGAAGAAGATATAGCAATATTTCTTTCTTTCTTTAATTATTTAAAGCTGCCAGTGGGGACCCTCTACCTGCCTCAGCTTCCCCAATGGTGGAATGGGTGCCCTCCCATCATTTCCTGATCCACAAATCAAAAACACACAGCTGAAGGGTATTCCCTGAACATTTCCCAATTGCAACAAATCAACATAATCTTCCAGGCCAAATTCCAAGCACCTGCCCTTTCCAGTCAGTCCTGTTTCCCAAAAACACACAGTTCCAGTTTGGAGAACACTCAAGATCCAAACCATAGTTAAGGAGAGAGAGGGTATTAGAAGAGAAAGGAAGGAACGAGGAAAAGAAAGAAAGGGAAAGAAAAGAGCAAAAAGAAAGAGAGAAAAAGAAAGGGCTTAAATATTTTTACGGCTATTGGCATTTACCGTTTTTATTCAAGTTGAAGCTAATTATTTAAATTTTGTGTCTTCAAGACAGCATAACAAAAATACTTTCCAACAACCAACGTTTATCTAAGACAATAAGATACAAGAAAGCCTGGCATGGTGGTGAATGCCTTTAATCCTACCACTGGGGAGGCTGAGGCAGGAGGATTGCTGTGAGTTTGAGGCCAGCCTGGGCTATGGAGTAAGATCCTGTCTCAGAATATATATACAGGAAGACATCTACCTTATTTAGCTATGACTACCACCATGTACGCATAGGGCAGATGGCAATAGAGGGAACAATTGTGTATCTTTATGTACATCGGCTCCAGTCCCACATAATTGTTCTTTAAATCATAGACTTTCAGTGTCAAACGTACTCAACCTTTTCTCAACGGTTTTTTGTTTGTTCGTTTGTTTTTTTGAGACATGGTCTCACTCTGTGGCCCAGATTGCTCCTGAACTCACTGTGTGGCCCCAAGCCAGCCTTTCAACTTTTTATTACAATCCTAATAATTACAAGTGCACATTTCAATAGTAATAAGAATATTTACACTGTAGTACAATGCAGGCCCCATCTGTGTTAGGGACAGGCAGGTCCACAGGGCTGAGTTTGCGCTAAGCAGTAGCTCTCAATGCTGGCTGTGCTTTTCAGTCATTCTGGGAACTTTTGAAACTACTAATGCCAGGGATCCCCCTTCAGGTCAACTCAGATCTCCGGGGCTCCGCGTGTGCTGCCAGGGCTTGGAATTTCTGCCCACAGCAGCTGTGGGTTCTGCTTCCCTCAGAGCTGCAGCGATGTAACAGGGCAAGGTGAAGAAGGAGGGGCTGACCTCAGACCCACAGAACACGTGTCGGACTGCATACTGAGTCTACGCAAGAAGCACTCCACAGTCAGGCCTGGTGGGGCACTCCTGTAATCCCAGCACGCCGGGAGGCTGAGGCAGGAGAATCCAAGTTTGAGTCCACCCTGGCAAAACTGGTGAGTTAACAAGCGTTGTCAAAATCAAAGCTAGAACTGGGCTGGGGATGCCACTCGGTGTGAGCACCCTGGGCTTCGTTGCCCATGCCACAGGAAAGGACAGGACACCCTCCCGATGACGATACTGATGCACACCAGGGCGGCTCCTCCCATGGTCAGGTCTCCCGAGAGCCTCCCGACACTCCTCGCAGCTCTGAAACTGCCGTGGGAGGGGGACAGAAAGATGGCGACGGACAGACAAAGGGCCACGGGGCCACGGGAGAAGGTACCGCAAAGGGGCAGCTAAACCAAGGAATGTGGAAGAGAAAGAAATGGGACCGCCGGGAGGCTGAGACAGAACCCAAGGGGGGATGCAGAGCCCACGTGGACAACAGGAGGATGTTGTTTATTTCTAAGATGGACTGAGATCAATCGAGTGGTACTGCCATGAAGTCACTTACAAAGCCGCAGCCGTCCTCATCCAGGAAAGGGTGAGCCTGCAAGAGGGCGTTGACCACGTCGTTGTACTGCTGGGTGGTGGGATACCTGTTCACCACGACAAGGAAGACACGTCTCACGCCAAGCCGCCCGTATTTAAGACGAGCCTATATGGGACTCAGGTCCCCACCTCCCCATATGTTCTGAGTAGCAAAGTCAGCATTGAAATAGTGAGCGTGGTGGATTTATACCCAATATGTCCTCTGCGTCTAAAATGACTTGATTCCAAATGAATCCTGCTCTACTCTGAAAGCAAACCCTCTCCCAAAGTAGCAGGTCGGCCCCGTCAGTACTCACAGTGAGCCTTCCAGATACTTGGTCATGTCGGCCTGGAGGAACTCAATGATCCTTATCCGCATACTGTGATCTGGACACCTGTGCTCCGCTAGCGTGCACCTGACGTCATAGGGGAACTCTGGTAACACGTAGGACCTGGTCCAGCGGAGTGCTTTAGTCCTTGCTAGAACGTGTCTTGTGTTTCTTCTGTGAAATCACAAGCAAAAAGTGAAATTTCATCTCAACTACACGCGCAATTTCCGAGCTCTCTACCCCCCGAGACTCTAAGTTATAAACCTATTTCTTGAAGCTTCATTCAGCATGTGTGGGTGTCAATCTATTTTGCATCAGTTCACCTAAATACAAGCGTTTGAAGGTTTATTAGGTGTTTCCTTTCTCTTTTTCTTTGTATATACATAAATTCTTATACTTCTCGAGAAAAAAGTCTCATAAAAATTAAAATTTTAGAAACTGTAGGAACTGCACAGCAGTTAAATCACTTGCCTAGGAAGCACAAGGCCCTGAGTTCGATTCCCCAGCACTACATAAGCTAGGTGTGGTGGCACACACCTGTAATCCCGGCATTCGAGGCTGAGGCAGGAGGATTGCCGTGAGCTCAAGGCCAGCCTGGACTACCTCTTGAGTTGGGGACCAGCCTGAACTACAGAGTGAGACCCTGCTTCAAAAATATGCATATAAACTTCAGAGTAAGGCCTTAAATCTGGAAAGAATATTAATCTGTATTTTTGAAGAGATGACGTACAATGCATAGCTCAAAACCAAGCAAGATGTCTAACAGAAAAATAATAAGTTGCAAATGAAGCTTACAGCAACTGAGTGTTAATACCCAATTAAAAATTGTTCTAATTTATTCTGCTGTTTGTAATGAAATATAAATTTCACCAAATCTAGTTATTTTTTTCTGGCTATATTAACAAGGTCAACTTAGTTACTAAGCTAAAAATATCAAATAATTGTGATTTCATTCATATGAAGTCATATTTCATTCATATTTCATTCATATGAAAGGTAGTAAAAAATTACACCTCCAGGAAGCAGGTCATGGGTTGCCTCAAGCTGAGAGGGCCAAAATATGGCTTCCCCAGCCATAATATAAATTTATTCAAATAAGGGATCAATTTTATGTTATGTAAGTCAAACATCAATAAGGCTGTCTATAAAATCAAACATCAGAACAGTTTAAAATCTAAAAGTTAGGAGCTGCTCATTGAGTAGTGTGTGAACAGAATTGAAAGCAAAATGTACAAGCAACAGTTAATCAAAGGCACTGAGTAGCCACCCAACTGCTTCCCAGGAGGACTGATTGGAATGGAAGGGTAGCCCCTTGAGGAGCCTCAAAGAAGACAGCAGGGGTTTCTCCTAAGCTCACCGAAGTAGGTTAATTTCCTGGTAATGGGGAGTTCTTAGTGGTTCAATCAAAATTTAGATGAGTTTTGAAAGTCCAAGCTTTCTTTTTTTAGCATTTTCTGTCATCCATTATAAGAATGTGAGAAACTGTGAAGGAATATGGGGAAATGCACACAGGGAAAAGCACCTGCACCTCTCCTGGTAAGGAGCCTCCCTTGCCTTTCTTAAGGTTTGATTATCAGAGACGAAAAGAAAACAATATCTGGCTGAAACAAGCACGCTGATAATTTCATACCGAATTCAATGCTGTCACAGTAAGTTCTCAGACACGAATCACTGCTTCAGCCAAAGCTATTAATAGTTTTCAAATATATTTCCTTCAAATTGTGTTCATTCAATCACCCAAAGGTACCAGGGGTCTACTACATCCCGGGTACTCTACCACATTATCGAGTTTCTTTCTCCCGTGGCCAAATTATCTCAGTCTTATCTTCCTAGACCAGAGGTGATAGAGCAAAGGCAACATTTTTGGCTGTGTATTGTGTCTTCTCAAGGGGTTTAAAAAGCAATGCCATTAGGCAGATGTTAAGGTCGATTTCAATGCATTTTCCCCAGTGAATTTGAAGCAGCTAAGCTAGCCGCGTACTCCCGTTCCCTTTTCAGGTTGCTCTGATTCACTTTATACCGCATCAATAGAGGACTTTGATAGTCCAATGCTATAAAATAGGCCTTGGTACAATTTTTGCATTCTTATTGTACATATTTTTCTATAGGTCGTTTCTACCTTAAGGTAGAGACTATAAAGTATGAGGGTTTTTTGGTCAATCAGAATGTAGTTAAACATGTACAAATTCTACTGAAGATAGACACACCTTCAGGCTCAAAGTAGTTTTGCAAAATCAGAGGTATCAAACTTCTCTTTAGACTTAAAAAAGACAAGCTATTTTAGATATGACTATAACCCAAATTATGCCAGCTAAGGTAAGTCATAATGTGAGCAATACAATAATAAAGTTCACTAGGCAGAAATTAAAAGTACATTCTAATTTGGAAGCTGATTGCTACATAGACTTGTTCCATCAGTAAAACTATTTGCATCAGATTAAAAAATATTTACTGTGATGTTGAAATTATTTATGATATCTTTAGTAAGCAAGAGTTCAGTGGAGCACCAATAGAAGTCACCATAAAAATGTAGATAAAAAACACTCCCAAGTTAAAAAATATTAATAATTCTATCCCTAGCTCACATCCAGGCTCTTTGACAAATCACCACCATAAAACGAACAGATATTTCATTCAGTGAATCTCAATTTTAGGCACACAGTAAAATCAGCTGGAAAGCTTTGAAGATATTAATGCATATACTCTGAGTCAGAGTCTAAACTTGGTTTAGGTGAGTGATGAGAACTTCTTTTTGACAAAATAGAGCAAAGTTGACAATGTGACCGTTGGTAATATTACTAAGTTTTAAATTTTTATTGGATATTCACAGATAATTATATTATGGGATACAAAGCAGTGCTATTATGTATGTCTGCATACATATAAATTATTGAGTCAAGCTAATTAGCATATGATCACCTCAAATTCTTCCCATTTATTCCTTTTCCCTAACTGAAACACTGAACCTTGTGATTGGACACAAATTTTTAAAAATAAGATGGGGGTTGTCTGAATTCGTAACATCCTGTGAAAGCCTCAGGTATTTAAATGTTGAAAAAAGCCTATGGATTCAGGTGGTGTTAAGAGGTTGAATCTGGTCAGGAGATGGATTACAGGAGCGTAGTGGATTAGGAGTGTCTGGTGGGTTATGGACATGTGGCACATTATTGGGCATGTGAGCTGGAAGGGGTGTAGGGGTCTTCGACCAGTGTGGACCCCCGGAACAGCTGAGGAGAGGCAGCGACAGAGCGACAGAACGACACATTCCCGGAACCGTTCAGTGACCACCGCCTCATTTAGTCACGGAAGTACAAGGGCTTAAATAGACTGAGGAAGCTATCTTGGGCCAATCATCAAGGCCCTGGGGGTGGGTGGGGGTCCCGCCAGGGGGCGGAAATGAGTAGAGGATGGAATACTCCAGTTGTTTTTCAGTCTCTTAATTAATTGAACCGGCAGTTCCTGTGTTTAAGCAAAACAACAACTGGCTTAATTTATAATTAGTAACATTTCTTCCTGGGAAGGAAGGAACTCTGCCAAGGTCTGCGATGCTGAGGCTCTCTGGCCCTGAAGACCCCAACAAAGGGACAGAACATTTGGGCTTAACCCGAGAGGGACAGATTACTGAGAAAAAAAAACCCTGATGGTATACTCTTGTTCTACCCTTCCTTTCTCTCTTGGCTTCCTGTCCACCAGGCTATCAGCAGCTCTCTTCCCCTCTGCCATGTGCTTCTACCATTGCCAGCCTTCAAGAATGAACTGAGACACTCTGAAACTGTGAACTAAAAAAACCTTCCTTTTATTAAACTGTGGACATTAAGTTGTGGAGCAATCTGTCTCCAAAATAGAAAGTAACTAGGACAGGTTATCTCTTTAAAAAATCTCAATATTGTCTAACCATATCAAAAGCACAAATACCCAGTTCTCAGATGAAGTTCAAAAGACCAATAAATACATGACAAGATGTTCAACATCCTTAGCCATTAGAGAGATGCAAATCAAACATCACTAAGATACCATCTAACTCCAGAGAAAATGTACATCAAGAACTCGAGCAGCAATCCATGCTGGCAAGGCTGTGTGGGAAAAGGAACCCTCTTACCCTGCTGGGGGATGTGACCTGGTACAACCACCACGCAAGGTAATATGAGAATTCCTCAAAAGTCTGAAAATAAGCATTGCCTTTGAGAGGTGATAACTCTTGGGTATATTTCTAAAAGAGTTTAAAGTATCAAATAGAAGAGATGCATGTATGCCCATGTTCATAATAGCACAACTAACAATAGCTAAAACGTGGAGGACACCAAAATACCCATCCACGGGTTAATGGATACATACACGATGGAGTACTACTCATCTATATAGACAGATAGTTTTGAGGCTTTCGTAGGTAAATGGACACAGCCTGAGACCCTCATGCTCAGTGAAGTGAACCAGACACAGAAGGTTAAATATTGTATTTTTTTTAAATAAGAGAAATCCAGAATAGTCATTTCTTGGAACTATATGGGGGGAGGGAGATAGTGTGAACTAGTAGAAAAGGGGAGAGTGTGGGAGCATCATAAAGGGAGAAGGGAAGGGTTTGCAATTTTGACGTGATATATATGTGCACCAAAGACTCAAGTTCAATGTAAACAGGATGTATCACATATATACATATCAAAAGAAATGGAGGAAAATGAAAAAAACTCAATAATAATTTCTTAATTAACGACCAAGGGAGTTTTTTGACTATTGCCTTTTCAAAATACCTTTCTTAACTACACTTAGCACCATTTCCCACTTTCTCTCTACATTCTCTTATTCTTTGACACTACTCTACTTTCCCAGTCCTCCCCAGGCCTCTCTAGCAGCTTGCCCTATTTGGTAGCCTAGCACTCCTTTACTTCCGTGACAGTTTACACATGACTTGTTTGTTACTCACTTTATCTTTAATCTCCTAGTGATCTATGTCTTCTACCTCAGGGAATTTACCTACCCATGACCTCTGCTCTGACCCTATGAAGTGAATTACAAATCTATCTTTAATAATCTTGTCTTTGCCATGTTTCACAAGATTTCCAACAACTTGTGCAATTGGTTGTCTCACAAAATAATTCATCATAGTTTTAAACCAGATTCTTATTTTTGTGAACTAAATTGTACTTCTCAAATCCTGTAGGGAAGCCCTAGCCCTCAATGTGTCTTTATTTTGAGATGGGCTCTTATGGAAGTAATTTAGGTTGAATTAGGACATGAAGATTAAATGAGAATTAACATGCTTAGAAGAAGCTCACTGTCTCTCAATACCATGTGAAGTCACTGGCCACTGGCAAGCTAAGAAGAGGTCTGCACTACAATCAGAATAGGTCACCACCTTGACCTTAGATGTACAGATTACGGAATTTTAAAACTTGTCTAAGATACCCAGGCTCTGATGATTTTGCTATGGCAACATTCCAATATCCTTGCTTCTCTTACTGTACCCTCTTCTCTCGGCAGCTCAGACATAACAACTTAACATTCTATTAATTTCATCCCTCGCTTCCTATGTATCTTGAAAATTTCTCTACATTTTACCTGTTGCATTTGTCTACTTTTCAGTGTAGTTCCTGCTTCTATGCTAATCCAAGCATATACCACATAACCTCAGTAGTCTTTTAGCAGATTTTCATTTCTGGAATGTTTTAAGACAGTCATGTAAGCAAGCATTCCACAAATCTACAAATGTTAAAAGTAAACATAGACAAAAGTAAATTTAATGGAAAATACTGAGGAAGGAAAAAAAGACACACAGATTCTAAAGAGAAGACTACACTTGAAGAGGGAAGACAGGAAGACATTGAGTGAATTTCCCTTTGCAAAGTGTTGAGACTGGGTGGCTTTATCGGCCTCAGTCCACCGTCAAAGCTAACAGCTCAGAGTCTTTCTGGACTACAGATGTCTGGCCAGCTTTGGAGCAACCACATCTGTGGAGGAAAAAAAGAGAAAAGTAAAACCCAAAAATCCAAAAGAGGAAGAGCTAGTAAAAGGAAACTCTAAATTCTGTGAACAGACTGTTCATATCTCTAGATAATCCTGAATCGCAAATATGCACAGTCTAATTAAAGAAACAACTGGACAGATTTCAGCTGACATCCAATCATTTGTTTAGTTTTTGTTATTTTATTTTAGTTGAACCAATAATCCTGCTGCTTGCTAAAACAAACATTATCTAGGATAAATAAGATAGATTCAAAATCTTAACATTGTAACAGGCACAATGTCCAGTATACAACACAGAATTATACAACATACAGAAAAAGAAGGAAAAAATAGAAAAATAATCCCTAATACCGCGTGATGCTGAGATGATCCAGATGTTGGAAAGGATTTTAAAGTCGCTATTGCAACAATTCTCTGCCTTAAAAAGAGCAAAAGAGAGGTTGAGGAGAGAAAAATTAAAAAATTGAAATCAAGACAAAAGTAACAGAATTAACAGCAGAACGAAGCACACAGAAGAGTAAGTGAATTTGAACGTGCATCTGGAGATAGGATTTGTAAGATAAAAAAGAGAATGAAAAAATAGAGAATATTCTATTTTTTAAATTCTCATTTCTCCCACTTTTGTTCTCCTATGTAACCATAAAACTTTCTCCTCCTTGATCTGCACCCAGTTTTTTATAAACACTAATTTCATCAGATCAGTCAGTGCAGCGGGCAGGTAGAGCTGACCAGTGACTTCCCAGGGCACTCTTTGACCCAAGACACAGTCTAAAATCCTAGTAAAAAAGGCCAGTCTTCCCTGACATAGTAATCACACTAGAGAGCAAGATGCAACTTAAGTTGTGGGTCCTTAACTCCTGGTCCATGAGTTTCCCCAGTAATTTATGCCACCTCAGAGTTGGTCATTGTGAGTCTGGGCTGGTTAAAAAAGCTGACACACAATGTGGAAGCACTACTCCTCTGTAACTTCTTTGCCTCCCGTAGACCAACTATTGTGGCGTTGGGTAGGTTTATGATAATGGTAAACTGAATGCCCAGTAGGCGTATCGATAAACAACTATCTCTAGGGAGAAGATGAATAGAAAGACTGCGCCGAGCTGAGAAAAGTTCCCAGTTTGTTGGTATTTGCTATTGCTGGCCTCCCACACTTGCCCTAATCATATGGCAAATTCTGCCCTAATTTGAAGAACAACTTCATGGAATTTAAACTTTGTCTTTTGAAGATGTTATTCTGAAAACCACTCAGTGGGTGTCTGTTGGCCTTTTTTCTGTAGACTGGAGAATATGGAAGCACCTGAGCTGTTTCTGGGCTTTTCACGTATGGACCATTTGTAATCCAAAGATCCAAGGATCGGTCTCTTCTAGAGACTTGTGTTAATGAGTTTTAAATACCATGTCAGGATCTGAAAGAGTTAAATTAACATTTAACTTACATGTCACCTATGGGATCTCATTTAAATTGGGACCCTTGACCCATTTAACATTCCCATAGTATGTCTGCCTTCGTTATTTCGTCATGTACAATATGCACGATTATCTTCCAGTTGTCTTATGAATGATAATTTTTCTGTTTCCTGTCAATGTGTCTCCTACAGTAACATTGATTCAAGATTCTTCTATAACCAACAATAAGACAGCACACAATGAAAATGGCAGGTCTTCTGGGACCTAGTTTACCATGCAAATCTCCTTGACAAACATCTTTTTGATACTAGAATTACTGTTTTCTCTTTCTGATGGCAACCTGGAGCCAGGATTGACCTTTATTTATTAGACTTTTGCGTTCTATATTTCCCCCAGGTAGAAAAAAATCCATAACTTGATAACATGTTTTGATATAAAAATCCGTATGTGGAAGAATAAACCTGAATTTCTTCTTGCATTTAAACCTCTTTTGGGGTGTTATAGTGACCATCTGTAGTTATGTTATCCTTGCAAAATGAATGATGTTACTTTGGAAAGAATGTAAAAATTTTAAATTCTAAGCCAGAAAGCTTCTGTGTTCCTTTATGAACTACAGAAATCTTAAGAGTCCAAAACGGTTGCTTCCTCTTATAAATTTTTTCTTTTAATTAAGCTCCTTGGTTGGAACTGTTGCTTTCAATTTAGTTGATTCTTAAGTTCAAGGGGATTTTTCTCATTGTTTTTTTCTCAAATAAAGAAAGGGGCAGTAGTACTTTCTGATTATAAATGAAAAAATTAATAATGTGTGAACTTAACATCGCTAATTTTAATTCTTCCTAGAACAATTCATAGTATGATCCAACTTTGTGTACTACTCAACACCTACTATGCAACGTGAACTCTCAGGCAAGGTGCAAGCCTTACTAAATCTCTGGGAAACTGTTTTGTTGTGAGCAGCAGTTTTTTTCAGGCATGGCTGTTACTTGACCTCATCCAGACTTATCTTAAACGCGCTCAGTTAGATATCGCCGGCTCTCTTGGCCTCTCGGTGTTCTTATCTGCATCCTCCACATGGCGTGGTCCCACTCTGTTCCTGCGAGCAGTCAGCTGTGTCTTGATTCCCTGTCTGTCTTGATTTCCCTATCTCCCTGTCCCTGTCACACAGGACACTTTTGTGACAAAATTGTTACATAAAGAATTATGACATTTGAGAGAGACAAAATATAAAATACTTATGACCAATAGCTTATGGTTTTATAACCTTAAGGTTATATAAATAAAATCGATCTCTTTCCAGCAAGAAAGTCATGTTGTGTTAAAACAACCCATTCATGACAAGGACATCATCAATTGGCAAGGCGCTGAGGCAACATGCCAATGAAAAGAAATGCACGTAGCCAAGCCCTTAAGTCTCCCCAGCAGAAGCACCACAAGAGGGAGCATGGCCACTGGAAGAGAGATAAGGCAGCCAGCGATGAGTGTCATGCTTTCTGGGAACTGAATGGGAAGGTGGTGTCCCAAAAGCCACCCTATTTTGACATCCGGTTCATCTCCTCTCCACACTCAAGCCGGCAGACTTTATATGCTGACAACTGTTCAGATCGGGATGCTCAATTGTACATTATCATCTCTGGTACTAAATGGGATGTGATTTCAGAAATATCTTGAAACTTAAATGTTTTGGGAACAGGAAAGAGGGTGGCGGAACCCAGAAGAAGCTTAGACATCTGTTTAAAGAATCAGCTATCAGATTTCTTAAGTAGGAAAGAGTATTATGACACACACCCTCAGAACAAGGAGCACATTTTACCAAGCTACAAATTAAGCAGAAATGTAACGTCTACGTTAATTATGCCATTAACCTGCAGTCATCTGCCCTACTTTCCTTGGCAAGAAATTCTACTGCTAAGAAAACAAAATGAACAAGAAGTTTTGAAAGGTCCATTAAAGGTCTGTTACAGAAACGTGCTGACCACTAAGTCAAGAAACCACATTTAAAAACACGAGACAGTGTCGTTGCAGGGCATGTATGGACTGTAAGGAAATGCTGTTTGGTTACTGTCATTGATGGTACCCGCCACTATTTCAGAAAATGTTTGTCCTATAGTTTCAAAATGTTGATTTTTGCTTTTAATTTACACCTTATAGTTGAGGCTTTCACATCTGCAAATCAGTCTGTGAGATGTCCAACAATTTAGCCGGTGAAATGTGTGTGTGAACACATGATCAAGTTACAAAGAAAGGAGAGAGAGCTGAATAGCATCCGGCATTACTCAGCCAAATCGATGCCTTTGAATCTCTGTGTTCTTGGCTCTCAGTATAAAATTCAAGGGCTCAGGAGTCTTTGGACCTTTAAGTAGTCAGGAAAAGAAGCAATAAAAATCATCTATATTCCCTCTCTCCTCAGTTCCTCTTGCTATTTGGTAGAAATAAAAATAATTTCAGAAATTTGGCCTTTATCTTCAAGATTTACACATACTACCGGATGTTCACATATAAACAAGTCTCAGAGAACTACTACGTCCCAGTCTCTTGATTTCTTTCCTCTCTCATTTCTACACAATAAAAAGTAATACAACCGGACCTACTATTTGTTACAAATGGTTTGGTTCTACTATTTTGTAGATCAGAAGTATCAAAATCTGTTTGTCCAGGGTTGAGTGGAGCTAGGACACATTCTTTGCATCCACTTTCACAGTACTAGACTGTTGGATATTGACCTCAGGGAGAATAGTCTATGTCCTCAGAACATCTGTGTTTTAGAGGGGGACGGGAGGGAGTAGAAAATCCACTATTCAAATCTAGTCCAGAGTATTGCTTTTAAAGGTATCAAATGGCAAAACTTTCAGTGAATTGGTCTTTTTTCCACCTCTAGGCTGTAGTTTGTCATTCTCTCTACCACATAGCCTCATAAAAATTTAAAACTTTCCCTTTGTGAGGATTCAAGTAACTCGGTTTATCACCAACTGGCACAATAGGCAAGGACATAGAGTGGCTACTGAAAAATATGTAAAACTGGGCTTTGCAGCCAGAATGATGAGGCCCGCGCTTGGAAGCTTGTCAGTAAACTGGTCCACACTGACTCCCATTGAGTGTTCTCTTATGTGGAATGCTGGTTAGCAGGTAAGGCACCGAGAAGCAGCCCTGGACTTATCAGATCTTTGTTTTGTGTTCGTGTGTTCTGACCTTGCTAATGTTCTGTTGACCATTTCTTTCATAACGCTGTGCTGTACTTGTTTTCTCATTTTGGATGATGGCACCACCACCATTACCCGGTCACACAAGTCGGAAATAAAGGAAAAAGCAACCACCAAGCAAGCCTACCTCCTCCCTCTAATCATCAGGACTATCAATTCCATTGATGTTACATTTCAATACCTGTATTATCACTATTGAAGTTTAGATCAGACATGTCAGCCTGCTGCATGCAGACCTGGGCAGCCAGTAGGATCATAAACGTGTAATGTTATTATTTGTTTTTTAACTGATGTTACACATTATTTGATTACATGATACTTCAGCACAGACCGCACAGGTGAGAACAGAATGCTATATGCAGGGGAGAGGTCTCTGTAGTGCTAACTCTGCCTTCTGGGCCCTGCACACATAATCACACTGAAACTTACATATATTGCACTTCTGTGACTTGGTGAGTATCACGGGAGTTACCATCGATAGTATTTTAACCTAACTCCACAGTGTGCTTATGAAGATAGGTACTTAATGTTAGAAGCAGACATGTAAGCTTTCTTATTTAATAATTGAAATTGAGCCTGTGCTATTTTGTAAAATAATAAGTTAAATTATAAAAAGAGGAAAATTTGTTATTTATACAAACCAATTCTACCACCAATTTCTTATGGCGTTCAACATGACTCCTCTTTGATCAACAGAGCCCAGGCGAGCCAAACATTTGGACACCCATAGTTTAGCTCATCATCACCTCATCCTAAGCTTCTATGGAGCGCCTCTGAGTCTCATTTATTCCAGTACATTTCTGTACATCACTGCCACAAAGAAAATAATGAAAACCACCCTTAAGAAACACAGTAAGTTCTCAAACAACGTTTTGAAATTGAATGACACTTAATCACTCTCTCTCTGAGTATCCTGGATTACTCTGTATTACCTACAGTAGTGGTTCCTACCCACCATTATACAATGGATTTATAAAATTTAAATAAAATGAATCCACAGACTGCGCTATACTTTTTATCAGCCTAGTGCCTTGCAACGCAAAAGATGACCTCAGGGCGGTTGCTGATATTGTAAGCTGCGGAATCTTGGGTGCGACACGTGACATCCTAAACTGAAATCTGCATTTGGAGAAAATTATTGTTTGATTAAATTTTATATGCATTACCTTTTGAAAAGCACCAGTCTAAGGCATCAGACTCTTTTGTTTATGTCTTTCACGGTGAGCCTAGTGTGCACCAAGGTTTGGAAGTGCTGCTCCTCTCATTAGAATAAAAGAAGCTGCCTGCTTACCTCCCACAACCTCTCTCACCTTATCTGCCAATTCCATTTTCTCTGTCTCTGTCCCATACACCCCAAAAATACCTGCTCCAAACAGAATCTTCCATGCTGCTTCGGGCTCTTGAGCCTTTGCATGTATCTTGAGAGTTCCCTTCCTCCCGGTTCCATTTCTTTTTGATGAATTCCTAATTATCTTTCAAAATCCTCCTTCAGAAGTTGTGAAGCTTCCCTCAGAGGCAATCTTCACATTTTCTTCCCTGAAAGTCGTCTTTCTTCCCCCTGTCAGCTACTTCTGCACTCTGTGCATTTCTATGTCTTCTTATCTTTTTCAGTATAGCAGTTATTCCCTCACATCTCTGCCTTGCCTACTGGACTGAATCCCTCAGGGCCAAGACTAAATTGCCACCCCCACGCTCACCCCTACCCCATATCCGCATAATGACTAACCCATGGTACACGTTCTGTAACTCGTGGATACAACATAAGGGAAAAACAGACTAGCAATCAAGTTTCTTTGGATCGCTATAAAGACATTAAATTTAACGGGAATGGCTGGAAGTCAGTCATTCATCAGTCCTTCAGCCCGGTTTCCTCTGTTTGTGTAGTTCCTGCTTGGCTAAGCCTACACACATTCGCCACTGAAGGAAAGTTTGGTTTTATCTCGGTAAGCCACTCTCCCTCACTTCAGTCGGGTCCCTGTGCAGATGTCACTTAGTCAAAGCTGAAAGGCTTCCTTAAACCCCTTTCTGAAATAGAACCCCGTCTGTGGACACACGTGCACACGCACATACACGTGCCCCTTGCCCTCTACACACCTTCTCTACTTTTTGACTGTGAAGTCTCCATAGAACTTAAAGAAATCCGTGGTGTCACATTGTGTTTACCTGGTGTTTTCGCCCTCATTAGAAAGTGAGTTCTGCTTTGCTCCCGGCTGGACCTTAGCCCTACAATACAACAAGCTCTCAGTGAGAAACAGAGCTGGTAGGGAATCCATCCAGAACACAGACTGTGTAGATGTAAGATTTCTGTGCACCAGGTGTTAGCAATGGTGGAACCCTGACGGTCCCTCTGAGATCCTAGTTGCTCCTCCAGCCTAGAAGTGACAGTGTGTTGCTGTGTAGTCCCCGGCGCCCTCTACAGAGGTAACTGTTTCTTGGCACAGGTTCTTGCAGGCTCTCTCCTTCTCTCACGGTATACACTGGTTAACAGGACTTGTTTCTGTTTCGTTTTCTACCGCAGCTACCTGGGTCTTCTGAGCAAATTCGAGGATCTCCTCTCTGGCCTGGAGTCAGAGTCTCGGGAGGGCTTTCCGGGACTGCTGGCTGCCTGAACTCTCTGGTGCCAACTCTGTTCTTCTACTCTGGGATCACCTGTGAGAACTGAGACCGGGACGTTTTGAATTTTATTGGCTACTGTACCTTGATGACTGGCCAGAGAGTAAAAATAATAGCTAAGTTTACGAGCTTCTATTATATGCCAGGTCCTAAAATTTTCCATGTTATTAACTCATTCTTTGATTTATTTAACACGTGAAAAAATTTGAAGCTCACTAAGTTTGGGGAACATGTCCAAGGTTATTGAATTGTTAGAACAAGGATTTGAAACGCATTCTTTCCTATTTGCTTATCCTTTCTCTCCACGTTTACCAGCCCTGGCTGTTAGAGCTAGCACCTGATTTAATATCTAACCTCTGCATTTACCCCTCCCCCACCCCAGCCGCTTTGTAGTTGTGACTCAACTATCAGTTGTGTCAATAGGTCTTAAGATAGCACACCTTAACCTAATGTCTTTCTACAAGGATCCTTTAGTCTCTATCATTGTAATTTGACTCAAACTGAGACCTGTAATTAGGCTGCCACACTTCATTGAGCCTTCCCTTTCTTACACACTGGCATAGTACGCACACACAACTGCAGCTCCCTACATGTGTCTGAGCTACATGTGTAGTGACTAGAGATAGTGCGTCAAAAGTGCTGAAGAACCAGTGATGCTTGCCCGAGTGAGCACAGGCAGAAGGGTGTGCTCAGTCTACAGCACGTCGTAGCAGAAGGCAGGTCAAGAAAAACCATCATCATTGAAATAATTTTTAAATATGCATGAAACCATGGCTAATTAAAAATTATGCCCCAAAGCAGAAGCAAAACATCGGCACTCTCATACTTAAAGTTCAAGTAGGGACTTTATGTAGGAAATCTTTACCTGTTTATCTGATTTTATGCCTTATTAGATACTAAAACCAAAGTGAACAGTAGTATTTCATAAGGTAGATTTAAAAAGTACACAAAGAACTCCGCCACAGAAAAAAACTGAGGGACGGACAACGCAGCAGCAGGACAAGCTTTAATGAGCTTTGGGTTCAGGATGTGTATGTAAGTGATTTAATAAAGAGAACAGTATCTCAGAATCACTGAACAAAACTTCATACTGCCACAGCACCACCCTGATGCTCTCTTCGAAAATCCAGTTCATCCACTAGGAAGTACACACCGAATTTTCACAGCTTCTAGGAACTTTTAGCAGCCAAAGTTAGGTGAGTTTCTAGCCTCTCTCTACAGCTTTCTTTTTTGTCTGCAATCTGGTCAGAAAGCATATTCTCCTTTTATATTTAGGAAACACAGAAAAATATGACAACACTAGTAATTGTCATTCTGTACGGCATGGTCACATGGTGTTTTGATATTTTGCAGCATTTGGACCTGACAAACTTCGTCTCAGGGTGGGTGTTTCGATCCCATGTAGTGCAGAGACCTCTTGGACAAGTGGGGAAGTGAGGACCTGAACCCCAGTGTTTGAGACCCCAAAGCCATCTCTTACTCCACCACCTTCTCCTGCCTCTTGAAAGTAGCTGGCTTCATGGAAGGCTTGCGCTGTGCAGCCTATTGGGGTGAATACATCATAAGCCCCTGAAGTTTGGGTCTATTAAAAAAATCAACATATTTTGTATGGATTGTATCAAAAGGTCTTAAGAGAAATTAATACTGTTCAAAAATTGGTCCTATCTCATGAAATTATGTTCAGTCTTGTTTTGTCTTGTATGTCCTTGGTTCAATTTAAACATTCCAATTGACCCTGTGTCAGTGGCTGAGCTAAATGCTGTTTATAACAGCCAAAAGGCATGGGTTTTGTCTGTACGGTGCTTAAATTCTAAGGAGGAAACTGACGTTAAAGTGATCATCTCATTATCTACTCTTACAAACAAGCAAGAGAAATGCAAAAGATCATATACATAAAATAAAGCTCTTTGTAATGTTCCAGAGGCTTGATAGAGATTTTGAGTAGAATCTTGAGGGACAAACACATTTTAAGTAGGTGAAGAAGTGGCAACATACCATGACACGAAAAGTCATGCCAGAGTCACGCAACTGTCAAATGAACAGTGCTCTCTGCAGAGAGACAGGAGGATAGGATCAAGGGTAGCTCCACTAACTTTATGTCATGTCTAACTTACTTTTTTGTTGCTGTAACTAAATACCTGACATCCACAACTTTAGGAAGGAAAGCTCGCATGCCATTCCATGCGAGCTTTAGCTCACAGTTTTAGAAAGTCACAGCCTGCTCAGAGGTGGGTGGCTGGAGATGATGAAATCAGATGGTGAGGCCAAATCCAAAGCCAGGAGTCCTTACAGTATAGTGGAATAGAACCAAGTCAGGAAGGAATGCAAACCAGCACACGCCCCTCCAGGTCAGGCCCTAAGCATCTGTCCCTTCCACCCAGGCCCCATCTCCCAACAGTACACAATAGTCATAGGTACATCAGGCTTTTAGGAGAGACTCCAGATCCAAACCACTATATTCTGCACTTGGTCCCCAAAAGACTCATACCTACTCTTTGTGCAAAATTCATTTAGTCTTTGTGTAAAAATCGCCAAAGTCTGAACAGTTCCATCAATGCTAAAACAAAAAGTTCAAGTCCAAAGTCTTCTCTGAAACGCAAGACAAATTGTCAGCTGTGAGCTCTTGTGAAAGCAAGAGTTAGTTACTTCCAACATAGAATAACACAGGGCAAATATTCCCATTCTAGAAGGGAGTATTAGGAATACAGGAAGCAATTGGATCAAGGCAAGTTCTAAATACATCAGAGCAAGAATTAAATCCTGTGGCCACATGTTTAGCACTCAGGGTAAGCTGTGGTGAGATGTAAATTCCAAAGGGCTAAGCACTGCCACCGGCACAGCCTCCATCTTCTCTCTTTTGGGCTGGCCTTTCCCAAGCCTGAAGACTCACTCAGGGGATGATTCATGCTCCTGGCTTCTCCAAGTTTTCAGGGTCTCCACTGAAACTCAGGATTCTCCTTCACAACTTCTTGCACAGCCCTCCCAGAGGTACACTGTCTGGCCTCCAAGGACCTTTCTCTGAAATCTGGGCAGAAGCCTCCATGACCCCACAATTTCCACACTGCATAAGCCTATAAACCTAGGACTGCATGGAAGCCACCATGGTCCACCACTGGCTTAGGCAATAGCCTAGAACCTTTGAACAATCACTGCTGAGTCCTCTGAGTTCTTAGATGGTTGACTTCAGGAGACTGGGCCTTGGCAAATTTTTTTTTCTCTTTGGCCTTGAGGTACACTTCTCAGAACAAAATATTTTGTCCTTTTGCCTGAAATCAGGAAAGGGCATGGTCTTGTTGACTTTTGAGATACCCTGAAGGCATCTGTCCTATAGTTCTGATTGTAAATACTTGGATTCTTTTTAATACTAATCTGTTTAACTTTCCTGTGGTCTTTTGTTCCACCACTGTAGGCCTCTGTGGTCTGGCAAAATTGCAAATTTTTATAACATTTTTCTCTGCCATTTTTTCCTGCCTTTCACCATAAAGTTGGCGAAAAGTGGCCATGTAACAGCCTGGACATTGGGCTGCCTTAAAATTTCCTTCACCAGATTATGTAGTCCACTGCTCATATTCTCAGTTTCAGGCAGTCTATAGACAAGGGCAAAATGCTAGCAAATTTTCTGCCGGAGCATAGCATAGTGGTTTTTAGACCACTTGTCAAAATAGTTCTCTTTCCCATCTGAAACCTCCTGTGCCTGGCCTTTCCAATCTACAATTTTAACAGCATTCCGGTCTTCCGAGCTATGACCAGAATCTCCAATCAAGCTTAGCTCAGGGCACTCCAAGTCATCTTCAGCCAGCACCCTCAAAACATTCAAACTTCTCCCACAAAGCAGTTCCAAAGGTTTTCAAACCACATGGTCAGGGAAAGTCACAGCAGTGACCCCACTTCACTGGGACCAATTTCTGCCTGTTACTTTTTCACCACTGTGATTCAAAACACACCTACAACTTTAGGGAGGAAAACTTCACTTTAGCTCACAGTTTTGGAAGATCAGATTCCATTTACTGGCAGGTGGCTAGAAATGGTGGAATGGAACCAAAGCTGGAGAGAGAGAGAGAGAGAGAGAGAGAGAGAGAGAGAGAGAGAGAGAGAGCTTCTCACAGCACAACAGAACAGAGACAATTCTGGGAGGAAGCAGGCCCAGCATGCTACCCCTCCAGGTCAAGCCCAAGTGCTCCCCACTTCCAGGCAGGCCCCATCTCCAACAGTACATAGCAGGGTACATGAGGATTTTGCGGAACAATCTAGATCCAAACCACAATAGGCCTCGTGGTTGGATAGGGGAGCCACTACCTGACATGGACAGTGGAGTCAGGCAGTCCTCTGCTCCAACTCCATCAAATTCTGGCTAAAGGGCTGAACCTTACATAAAACTAATGCCCGTAACCTGTTCTGCTTTTCCCTACCCTGTCTGACAGAGTTCACTGCGCAGAAGGAACATCTGATCTGCAATGGTCTTGTTAATACGTTTTCCCTAGAATTAGTGGAAGACCCAAACTATTTGCAAGGAGAAATTCCTTTGGAGTTGGTGATGCGGCAGGGCCATTATTTGCCGGTTAGTCTCTTGGGAATAGAGTTGCCATAAGTAGCAGGTTAAATCCTTTCACATAGGAAGAGGCAAGGAAAGAGGCAGAGACAGAAATGGTGAACACATGGCCAGAATAAAGAAACAGCTTAGCCCTGGAGTGCAGTCCGAGTGCCTCAGTGCCAGGGACTCCATGAGTTCTGCCTTTGGATGCTGGGAAGAGCTTATCTTACAACAAGTGCCCCTTATCTTTAGTGTGAGTGGATTTTTGTTTCATACACTCAAGTGTGCAGTGAGGTAGGGGAGATAAGCTCGCTTTGGACACAGTTCTGATATTCTGTGTAGATAGACAAGAGGTGAACAAGTACCCAAATTCGGGACTGAGGAGCGACTTTGTGAACAGAGATAAAGACTTGGAGATGTTGATTCTGGTTTCCAAGCCCCTTTATTTCTCTATTTCCAAGCCACTCCTACTTTTTTTGTTTTGGTTTTGGTTTGCTCCTCCTTGCCAGGTGCTATGAATGAGAAATACAATAAAGCACACGTCATTCCTTTGACTAGTCATGTGAGAAAATGGAAATAGTAACTCAGTCCTGACCGTGTCACAGAACAGCAATGATTACCTGAGACTTGGGAAAGAAAAAGATCTGCTCATGCAGAATGTGGCATCCTCATCTCTTAGCGGCAGCAGACACAGAGAGGAGCACAGTCTAAGGAAGGCAGGAATATTCTCTGGAGCAAAGCTGAAGAATTGGAGGGACACAGTGGCACCCATGTGCTGTCACTCTGTGTGGCACTTGGCAGGTATTATATATCTTAATGTTAAAAGAAGGACCATGAGAAAAGACTGTTGTAATTCCCCTTTCTCCGAGGAGCGTCTGAGGCAGTGGTAACTGAGTAGGAACCACTGGAATTAGTCCCCATCCTCCCTGTCACTTCAATAGGGACAGGAAGGACAGGCTGTATGAAAGGCGTCGTGTTAGACGTGAAGACTCGTGACTTCGTCCGCACACCTGCAGCAACTCAAGGGCAGAGCCCTAGGAGACAACAACAGCCATGGGCAGAAGAGGAGCCACCTTGGAATGTGTTCCTATTTTCTAACCTATGGTCAGACCAGGAAGGCCAAGAGAACTTCTCATACTCACATACACAGGAAAGCAGGAAAGATAACCTGCATTATTCTGCATTTAGTGGGAACTAATTTTCCTCCCAGAACATTTCCTTCCACATTCGTCTTCCCTGACAGGAATCATGAATGCGGTGAGCTGGGTCCTAACACTGAGAAGTCCCCTCCCCAAGCACTAGCTGGAAACCCTCGGCTTCTGTAAATCTCAATTATATTCCTTGACCAAAAAAAGAGAGAAGTCAACATTTCACTGTAAAGAAAGATGTTGAAGACTCTAAATGAGACGATAGAGTAGAGGGCTTCTGAAAACTGTAAAAGGCCGCGGCCTAGGTTGGCTGTCGCCTATTCCTTGACGATCTCTCCTTCCAGTGACAGAACTCTTAAAGAAATGTGCTTGCTTTTTACTAAATGGAGATGATATATATTACTGTGGTCTGGATCTGGAGTGTCCCACAAAAGCTTACATACCCATGGTGACTGTGTACTTCTGGAGGTGGGACCTGGCTGGAAAGGGCAGATGCTTGGGGCTTACCTGGACAGGTGTCTCCACCCTTCCTCCCAGACCTGGCTCTGCTCTGCCATTCCGTGAGGAGTTTTCCCTTGGCTCTTGCCCCACTCCTGAGATGTGGTTCCAAGCTCTCCAGCTCCTCACCTATGAATGGACTGTGACCTTCTGAAGCTGTGAGTTAAGATGACTTTTTTCCCTCCCTAAAGTTGTGAATGTCAGATCTTCTGTCCCAACAGTGAGAAAGCAACTAAGACATGTATTATGTATGAAAATGCCGGGACAACGTGGGCCAGGTGGTCACGGAAGCTGAAGAGGCTACTGAGGCTCCCTTTACCCATAATCATCCTTACAAGTGTATCTGAACACCATACTTCTAGGTATGGCTCTTTATTTATTTATTTATTTCAGTTTTTGTAGTGGGATTGAAACTAGGGCCTTGAGTGTGCCAGGTAAGCACACTGCCACTGAGCTACATCCTCAGCACTAGGTGTGGTTCATTACACTACATAAAACCCGGGAAAGGAACTTTAGAACTGTTTACTACAAAGTACATTTATGATGAGCAGTCAAGTTAAAGTGACAACTTTGAAACTAAAAAAAAAAAAAAAAAAGATTCCACTGAAGGCATATTCTTTAGAACTTATTCAATGAATAAATTTCATCCTGCTGTGGCCATTACAGATTACTCTGGACAGTTTACAATGAAAAAACATCTTCTTTTGTTTTTCTAACAATGCGTAGTTGTAAGAAATGTATAACATCATTTTAAAACTTGACTTCTTAAACACAAAGAACAGAAAATTTAAGCTTTATATTTTACCAAACATCACTATCATTTGATTTTTTAAAAAATATGCAAGGAAAACAAAAATTTTTAAATTAGAGATACACTTAAATACATGAAATTTCATTTAAAAATAAGAGCTTCAAGATACCTTAGAGTTGCCACCTCACCTCTGTTTCAATACTCGGTGGTCAATTAGTCCATTGTCAAGGCTTTCAGCTGGATGGAAAGAAAGTGTCTCCTCTGCACGGCTGGTTGGACAAGAGGGATGTTTCTCCCTGTTACCAAAAAAGAAGAGCTGGGTCAGGGCTTAGTCATCCAGAGCCACGACCTTTTATCTCACATTGTCTCTGAGGATAGGGGCAGCCCACAGTCAACATTAAGATCTACAGCCAGGTCCACGACCACATGAGAATCATGCCCGCGAGGAGGACCTTCTCGTGGGATCTCCATCAGTGGTGCCGGTGTGCAGGAACCAATAGGATTTTCGAATCTTGTTAAGAGCGTACTTTCCTCTGTGAAACGATGGTGATAGTAGCACAATCCTTTCTCAGTTAATTTTCTCATTTACTGAAATGAGAGTGTGAACTCTGTCATACCCCTCCTTCCTTGCTTGCCACGTTGGGAAAATATTTGTTGTCTGTATAATTTTAACATCTTGGATTTAAACGCTGTGCTCTCCCTTATTTTCCAGTGGTGCATCTAAAGTCCTGAAGGGAAAGCAATTTGCTCACCACCGCAGCCTACTCAGTGGCGAAGCCAACATTTGTACTCAGTGTTTCCAACTTCCTGTACAGTGATTTTTCTACCAGATTGAAAAAAAACAACAATCAAACAGCAACTGTCAACATTCCCATATATTGAATACTCCCATTGTATTAGTCAGTTTCTCATTGCTGGGACAAAATTCTTACAACCTAAAGGAAGAGAGGTTTGTTTTGGCTCATGGTTGTAGGGGATTCAATCCATGGTTATATGGCGGCAAGGCACCAACGACATAGTGGAAAATCGTGGCCGAGGAGAGTTGCTCAACCAATGCAGCTTGGAAGCAGAAACGAGAGAGGAACGGGGACAAGAACACGTCCTCCCAGGTCAGGCCCCAGTGGCCCACGTCTTCCAGCCAGGCCCTGTCTCTGAACAATACATTCAAGTATGAATTCATCCATGGACTAATCCACGGATGAGTGTAATGCCCTCAGGATTCAATCACCTTTGAAAATCTTCACCAAAGAACACACAAGACTTCTGAGAGCCCTTTCAGATCTAAACCATAACACTTATTATTTGTATAGTTCTGACTATGATGTCAAATATTCTGTCTAGATGTGACCCAAAAATGTCTTGCAAAATAACATACCAGGTAGTTGTCGGACATTAAATGAAATTTGCACTCAAGCTGAAACCTATCTGCTCTAATCTAGAGTCTTATTGCAGATGCACTTCATTTTATAGTTGAAGAAACTAAAACTAAGAAACGTCAGATGAATGTTCAAAGTTGGATGAGTATTAAATATCACAGTGGACATTTGAAATGAGATGTTTTGATATCCGACTTCAGAGTTCTTTTCTTGAATCATTTCTGATATTGATGAAACACTTAGAACCAGAGTCAAACAGTATATTTTCACATTCCTCTACTGCCATGCCAATTTCACAATATACTTGTCAAGTGACAATACATCTGAAAATAAGCAAATATAGTCAACAAGCATTCTCTTCTTAAATGTAGTTGTAATTTTGTACCAGAATAGCTTAACCTAGGTACCAGAATACAGTCCTTAAAGTGAATTGAGTGTTTGCTGAGTAGAGTGACAAGCCCCCATTTATAAATTGCTGTACAGACATTTTTCCAGTTTTGACTAAGTATGAAACCAAAACTATAGAAACAAAGCTTCATATTCAGCAAAGGACTATTTTTTGATTTGAGAAAGGGAGGAGAGATTTGCTCAAAAATTATGATCCTTCTAGTACATATGTGAATTAACAAAGAATTAGGTGCAATGTTACTTTCACAATGTACAATGAAGATTCGGGAATGCCAACATTTAATATAATCAGTCCAAGTCAGTGGAGAGCCAGGAATGAAGCCCAGATTTCTTGGCAACTCAGCCAATTCTCATTTATTAGAGAACATTATAAAATGATTTGCAGTAGGAACAAGGGGGCCTGTTTTCTGTTAAGTGTGCCCAAGACAATGTCACAATTCCAGGCAATTGAGAGGGACTTCTAGCTCCTAAGTCCTACTCATCAGAAAAGCCTGGAAATTATTTCTCTGTCTTTGAAGTCCACACTATCCTTCTGCTAGAACGGATCAGAAGCTTGCAATGGGAACTTCACCAGAAGTCATCTGATTAAGAGGACACCAAAATAATGTTTTGGAAAAATCTTTCAAGCAAATCAGGGGAAATTTCCAGTCTAATCGTAGGCCAGCCTTTCAGTGCTACCTGACCACACTATGTCCCAAGAATCCAAATATCTAGAAGTGAAACTACTTAAGCTAGGTCTCTCTAACATTGAGTTGCCTATCAAAGGGAAACAGAGGAGTATATATTATTACAGATTCAGTGTTTAACAATGTAAAAATAGAATAGGTAGCATCCAATATCATATTCTTCATTTAAAAATATGAATAATGTGTCTGGAGGAAATATTTGGCTTTGAAAATCTTGCAAACCATCCTGAACATGAAAACATCAAAGCTGAATTGAAGAAATCTTGAGGTGTGGATTTCTACAATGAAAATTTTAACTTAAGACCTGTCATCCCTTCTTAATAGGTGAGTGAATTTTTTCAAAAACAAGTAAGACTGCACTCAAAAATCAGACCCTTTATCTGCTACTGAAAAATGTTCTACGTGATTTCTGAATGTTGCTGTCATGACATTCCTTATTGTAGAGATATCCTTAAAGAGTCAGAAAACTCATGATGGCAAAGCGTGGTTACCAAATGATATCATTAAGACTTTGAGAGTATAAGTTGGTTTTGGTGGAAAATTCTAGCAAATAAATGCATTAAAAGTAGTTATGGGAAAAACACAGGAGAACCCACAGATGCCTGTTCCAAGCCCTGATTTCCTGACCTGAATGACAGGAGTCTGTTTTCATTTTACTCAAGGCTTTTATGTGTGTTACGTAGAAACAGCCTACTCATGGGACTTACCGGACTCATAGAACACTTCCCCAATGGCTGGAATCACAGTTAAAGTGTGGCAAATAAAAAATAATGCATTGTGATTCATAAAATTAGCAGAGAACATCTTCTGCTTAAATATTAGAAATGCTGAACACAAGCTACCTGCAAATGGTTAGAGTTCTCAAAAATTTTTAAACCTCAAGCATCTTGCTGCAGTCATCCTTGGGAAACAAAGGGAACCAAGTCCAAGGCCGGTACTGAGTATACTCACTCTGGGACCGCTTCTGTGTGTGTGACCGCCGCTAACTCTGTGGGGCTTCCTGGAGACGATTGTCCTTGACTATTCTTCTTATATTTTGTAATTAAATCCATCAGGACAGCCTGGTGCCCAATTTTTTTTACCAGTTGCTGAACCATCCGATCATTAAGTGCTAAAAGAGCAGCCCCACTTACTTCTTCCTCTGGGAAAAAAAGAAAAAAAGTTTTCTACACGGCATCCTAAATAAAACACTGTAAAACGTCAGCATTGTAAATAGGCAAAAATATTTCTGATGTCAAAAGGCTCATCTAAACTTGTCTGCATTTACAAGATTATCCATATTATTGACAAAGATAGATGTCTGATATTATGTAATTCCTACCAGATAACTACTCCTCAGAAATTATCAGGACAGGAAGGTGTAATAAAAAATCTTGTTCTTTATACATTCGCATCCTTTCCATCCCCATTCTAATAGACGTTATAAGGCAAACTAAATTTTCTTTGGAAATTATTCTTAAAAAAAACATTCCAGCCAATATTCAATGCTAGTAAATCTGACATTGCATAAAACACATACTGGGTTATATTAGAGAAAAGCAGTATAAGATGTATGGATCAAGTGTGCATTTAAATACCTCTTTAGACTTTGAGTTCCACTTGAAATATTATATTCTGTATATGCAAGGTAAATGGAAACTGCTAGTTAATAAAGTAATAAAAAGTTCTCTACTGCAGTAATTCCACATCAATGATCACATATACACAGACAGAAGGTCACAAAGGTAATTTCAACAACAGAGGACACTAAGAGGAAATATCTAGACTGCTCAAAAATAAATTATTTGAAAGTGTAAACAACTCACCTTGAAACCTAGGAACTAGCTCTCCTAAGTTTTTCTCCAGCAACCAACCGCAGACCTGATCAACTGACCAAGTTTCCATTCCTGTGTCCTGTCAATAATTACACCTGTAGAATAAGTGATCAGACAAGGGTTCTCCAGCGATTTTTTTCCTTATTGTTGCTCTTTAAATTTTTTGAGCAATCAGATTCTTCTTCTGCTAGACTTTTTAAGATTCTCATTAAGTTTTTCTAAAATTAATATTTTACAATTTGCTAATAAAACAAATACTTATTTTAAAAACAAGACCGATTTTAATTTATCGCCCGGTCTCTTTTCTCAAATTGCTTCACTTTCTCCTACTTTTTCCCCACAGGCATCCCTCAGCTTTACTAACAGCCAGCCAGAGCACACAATGGAACCCAGTCCTGTGCCATTAACACCCGGGTTTCTTCACAAAGAAAAGAAAGGTGTGAAATCATCAGGAAGTGGTTGACGTTTACAAAAAAGGTGGGCAGGGGAGAAAGGGAGGAAGGATCTGATAAAAGCCTGGCAGAGATACTTAGTAAACCAAGACTGGTTAACCCCTTGCTGCTCCAGCTAGGAGAGAGCTTGTAACCACTTACGTTGCTCAGGGTTAGCAACGGGAGGAAGCAGCAGTCACATTTCCAGGAGGATCAGAATGTGTCTGTCCTTCCTCCCAGTATAATCCATGCACAATGCAGTCACCACCACAACTTCGTTGAGCACTATTTTGATTGGTAAGATGACTTGAATAAACTGAAATGTTTGAGATTTTCTTTTGTTAGTTGGTGAGTCATCACACGTGTTAGTGACCATTGAAGTGAAAGATAAATATACAGAGTTGGTACAGTCTTTATCCAGTTATTTTTGTCTGCTACTATTCTACAAGAACTTAATATGCAAATTTCAATAAGCTTTTCTATTTTGAAACAAGTATACTAATTTGGATGTTTCCTATTTTCTTTAGGTAGCTCATTCTTTTTTCTTTCCCCAATTCAATCCAAAAGACTTTTAAAGGATTGGGCAAAACCTGAGAAAAAAATTACAATTGCTTTCAATTTCAAATTATTATCTAAGTGGCATAAATTTATCAGTGCAGAAAGATACTGGTTATTCTATAAAGCTAAGAAAAAGTACCCTTGGTTAGATAGATTCATGAGATAAGATAAAATTATTTATTAGATTATGTACTTAAATTTTATTGCTGAAAATTCTACAAATAAATAGCCTTATATTTTTAATTTTTGTGTATTTAAACATGCTACAATTACCAACATCAAGATGACAGTGGTAGACAGGGAAAAGATGTTAATATTTCATACCTGACAATTTGGCAATACCAGCCTGTAAAACATAATTTCCTAGAAAATAAATAATAAGTCACAGGCTCATCGGTATTCACAAACACCAAGCTGAGAAACTGAAAACAAGGGTTAAATGTAGAACGCCTTTTCTGGATTACGATAGTGGATTTAAATTGCTACTACAAACAGTAGCCACAGAGCTCCTCCCCTAGGCTAAGCAGCAATATCTGGGTGTGAAAAGTCATTATTTGCGAGACTGTGGTGTAAATTAAAAATCACACCTCTCTGTCACACTTTTGGCTTTCTTGCGAAGAGCAGAACTTAGAAAAAAATAGAAAAGTAAGGAGAAAGAGAGAGAGAAGACACAGAGAGAGGGAGCAACTCTCTAAGGTTCCAGGGGAAAAGGTGTGCACAGCAGAGACACTATCTTGCCGCTGGCCAGTCGTAGGCAAGAAGAAAGGTGAAAATCAAATGAGTCCTTGGAAAAGAACACACATTTTTTCTCATTTATAGGTCTTTACTTCAATTCCACTTCTGGCAAAAACAGAACAGTTAACAAATGATCATCTCACATGAACATAACAAGATGAAATATAATAAATTTTGCTCATAGTTTGAATTTTTAATTAAATAAAATAACACCACTGCTTAGGCAATGTAATATCTTTAAGTAGCAACCTTGCAATTTTCTCTCAAATATGGAATGAATATATTGTTTACAACCTTCCATACCAGGAAGGAATAAACTCTTCACAAAGGAGAATCTAAATTCTATGCCAAAAGAGAAAAGATGCATCTGGTAGTTTAACTAGCACAGCAAATGGGGCCTTAAAAGTTGGATTTTTTTTCTCTAAGGAAGAATAGCTTCTCCATATTTTCTTAGGTGTAAACCTAGGGAACCTAGGGCGTGAATCTAGAGTATAAGCCACCAGCTTCTTCGCCCAAGTGAATTCACAATACGCAGGATGTCAAAGTCTCAGTTTTATTTTCCAGAGTAAGGGGGAGAGAGAGGCTTGGTTCCAAAGGACATGCAATACCTGGTTGCGGTAGAGTAGGTCTGTAATTCCAGAACTCTGGAAGGCAGAGGCAGGAAGATGGCAAATTTGAGACCAGTCTGTGCAACTTTGCAATACAGCAAGACCCAGTCTCAAAATAAAAACAAAACAAGAAAAAAAAAATAATAGGCTGGAGATGTAGCTCAGTCTGGAGATCCAGTACTCTGGGGGGTGGGGAAAAATAAGAGGAAAAAGATATGACAAGACTAGATTTGTCTGCTGTGCCATTGTCTTCTCGTCCCCACTCTTGACTAGTAGGAAAAGCTCTTGCTCGCCTGTCCACAGGCAGACGGAGATCCGAGGCAAATGGGCTTCCCCATCTCCACAGAGCTGGCTTTCACCACAGCCTTTTTCCTGTTCAAAATAGCTGACTTCGATTTGGTCAAGAGGCAGAAAAACAAGCCTAAGCACACAGCACGAACATGGCCAGTAACTGCAGTTTGACTCTGAATTTCAGAGACATCTGAATAAGATTTCAAACTTAGACGGCAAATGTTACCCCTGAATGTTTTAAGCCATGATAATTTTAGAGAAGACTAAAGAAAATTAGTAATAACTTTGTGTGTGAGGGCTCCAGCTACACACTCTCATCATTTAAATTATATATTGATTTAAGAAATGTGCGTTAATTATAAAGAGGGCATCATCTATTCAATTTATTTAATAAATTTATTAAAAATGTAGAGGGGAAAATTAAGGCAAATTGTGGTGGACATGATTTTTAGTGTTCAGGGGCAAAGTAACATATAAACATCAACCATTAAGAAGTGTTTCTTCTGAAAACACAAAAACATTTTTCTTAATTGTCTTTCAGTTTGCATTTTTATTGAAAAAAAAAAGCTGTGACAACAAAAGAGATTCCTACAAGCTCTGCTGGCTGCGTATCTTCTCCTCAGGACCAGTAACTGATTGTGCCTGAGAAGAAACACCTTCCCCAGCAGTGCTGCCTGAAGGGACAAGCCGCATAGCACGAGACAGGTCCCACTGTTTAAAAAAGGTGAGGTACAAAGATAGGATCATGACTCTTACCTAGTATAATGTCTGGACAGCTTGCTGGGTGGCAGTCTTGCTAGGACGGAAGACCAGGGAACCCTGGTACTGTTGCGGAGCTCAGTAGCTCACCTACTGGAGGCCGATGCCTCCCTGCCGGTGAAGTGGAATGGGAACAGTCAAATGAAACAGGAGGTGAGATCCAAACGCACTGTGAATGTCTACAGTCGAAAATTCATTACAGTAAAAGGCACATTCCTTCCTTTCAAAATATTTCCTCTCACTTCAAACACACTCAACCCATTGTTCTTGTCACTTTCTGAAGCAGTTCTGAACGTCCTCTGTCCTGAGTGTCTTTGAGAATTATAACTCTCTATCTCTCCATATATATATATATATATATATCTGTATGTATATGCATATGATGATGCTGTTGCCAAGCAGCAGCCAGTGAAAAGGCAGACTCTTGAAAACTTTGCGATGTGTCCTCATTCGCCTAATTCACCAGATCTTTATCCATTGACTCTTGCGCCAAGCAAATGCTGGCTCTTCACCAAGTCAAAACGACCATGAAAAGTAAATATTTCCAATCTATTCAGAACACCAGGAAGTCATGATAATGCAACTAAAGACATGAAAGAGGACTTCCCACAACTGCTTCTGAACATGGCACGAACAGTGGAACAAGTGTCATAAAGTAAGCAGCAGGTTTTGAGGGGGGCTCTCAGAAGTGTAAGTTTGGCTGTGATACATTTTTTCTTTTTTTACAATTGACCATTAGCTGTGTTTTCCGATCACACCCCGTACCTTCCATCTTTTAGTCACCAAGATGCACACTGCCCGGATAGCCGGCAGTTGGGTGAAGGACGCCATGGTGAAGAAGTCTTACAGGGAGAATAAAACACAAGGAGGAGTGGAGCGAGATGCAGAGAGCCAATTATGATGAAGGCCTAGTGTCCTGTGGGCCTCTGTTTCCCCCGCGGTCCCTGGGAAATACAGAACACTTGATTTGAAATATGAATGGTCGTGTCATTTAGACAAGTGAAGGAAGAAGCAGGATCAGCCTAATAAACTAAGAGCGGAGCAGCAGGAGAAACAAGTTGTGTTGAGGACCTGAAAGCAGGCCACGCTGCTTGGAGTGGTGACAACATGGTGGGGACGGGAGCCAGGGCCTGGAGGGCACCAAGAAGCTAGAATATTACCTGAGAGTTGACAGACAGTCTTGAGCTGAGCAGACACACTGAACTTAGAGTGTGTTTCATCCTTTCCAAAAGTGGGTTAGGCGATGAGTCAGATAAATTAGAGGAAAGGGCTCTTACTCGAAGTAAACATGTGAGATGACACACACAGCCTTTACCTTGTCTTCATAGAGGCACCAATTTTCCTTAAGTTTAAAAAACATAGATGACTATGAAAATGAAGTTTGTCTTCATTTTTCTCATACACTTTCCTAATATCAGGGCCAGAAGAACAGAAAGATCTACAAAGCTAGTCACACTAAGCAAGCGAAACACACTCGAAGGAGTGCTCAGTATCCGTTAAGTGAAGCCCTATGAAAGTGATGTTTTTGTATATGCAAGTCTATGGTCAGTATATCGATAATTTCTTATGGTTAAAATTATTGACTAATGTCTTAATTTTATGAAAACTACTATGATAATTCACACCACTCTCAACCTACATGAAGGAAAGGAGAAGTGGTAAGCATAGTAGTAGTAACTTAAACCTAAAACTTCCACATTTACGAAGAAACAATTTATCTGAGAGATTTAATTAAAATACTAAACAAAAGTGTCGGTGAATTATTATCTATTATCTATGGAGCCCCAGTTCTTTTAGAACGTTTGAGTCACAGATGCCCAGGTCTGTGCCCTTTGAGTGAAACGGAGCTTCTCCTTGCCTCGTCTTCCTTAATCATCAAAGCTTTGGGGTCAGAAACACAGGCTGCCAGCCTCCTGGTTCTCGCTAGAGATGATAACTGGGAGCTGTGCTGTTTAATTTGATCAAGAGCTACATGTGTGACTAACAAGTCTTAAGTGTTAGTTGGCTCAAATTTAATTTATAAATTCATTAGTACCCATATATGGTTTATCGACTATGGTTTTAGTGTTTACCTGGAAAAGTAAAAAAAGGTATATAAAGATTTGACAGAAGGATTTGCACTCTCAAAAGTTTAAAAAGTATTATACAATTATAATAATTATGAAAGTATAATGCTGGAGCAAAATAGAAGAGATAGTGTTCACATATTTGAAACAAGATAGGAACCCAGCAACGAACCTAAGTACAGCACTGTGAAGATTATTTTCTTCAAAATGAGTAACAGCACAAGGAATTATCCAACAAAATTTGTTGAGACAATAGAACATATAACCTGTTACGTAAGTTCCTTAGATTAAATAAATATTTAAATATAAACAAATTAAATAGATTAAAATAATTTAAAATAAGATTACATAAAATAAAAGATTTTTATTTGATTAAATATATATATTTGATTATAAAAATAAAAATATATATGCATACAGGTATGTTATATACCTTAAAGCCAATAATAGTACAACCATAGAAGAAATAGAAATAAATAATCTTAAACCTAAAAATGTAATGCATTCTTTGTGGTAAAAATTGCTAAATTACTGTTTTAATTTACTGTGCTAAAAATGTGAAAAGATTAGCAAAGAATGCAAGAGTGAATGCTGTCTTGTGCATTGTCAAGGGGCGTATAAAATCATATAGCTGGGACTGCCCCCTTTTCTCCTTTCTGTAGATAAAAATCTTGCACTTTCTAAAGGTAAGTAACCTAAAGTTCTATTACTTACAAGCAGAAAAGTGGCTTTGAATTCCAGTCTAACCAACTTTAAAGCCTACTAAACACATCAAAAACTTTAAGCGTGTCCCTCCCCCCAAATAATATTTGTAACCCCTCCGGACATAATCAGAAACGTCCACAAAGGGGTATGCCTTCCCAAGAGTTAGAACGGCAAATAAGGGGTGTGGAGTAAATCCCAGCAGTAGGAAGTGACTAAGGAATGCTGGCAACTTCCACGTAAGAAGGGGCATGGCGCTTTAGAACAACAATACAGAAACAGTCATGAGATAAATGGGAACAGGTTGAAGATAGCATGATTCAATCTAATGGAAAGAATGAAATAAAAGTAGACAAAATTTGTGGGCAGCATCAAGACTAGAAAAGCATGTACCTAAAAGTCAAAAGGATTTTCTCTACTGAGCAGAATGAATGCCCTCCACTTTTTAAGTTGCTGCTCTCAAAATTTTCTCCATAAGAGGAGTTTCACTTTACCATCAGGAGAGTTAGATGTGTAAAGAGAACAGATGTCAAATGGTATTTACGGATCCCTGCTGGAGAGCCTTGTAGTTCATCTATTCTAATCTGGAAGATCAAAGGAGAGAGGTTTCAGACAAATCAAAATTGGGGGAGTGGTTCTTCATTTTGCTTTTTTTTCATTTTTCCCCATTTTATTGATGAGTAAGTGCAAAACAAAAAGTTTACAGTGTTCTTGAGCATTTTGTGCACATACATATCGTGGCAAAGTTACAAATCCTTCCCTTCTCTCTTTGTGACACTCCCCCTCCTCCTAATTGTGACTGCAAGCTCTCACTTATACATCTGAATTATGGTTTCTGTCGAAAGAATCAGAGTTCGGACTGTGCTGAATTTACATTTCTGAGGGACACCTGGGCACTGGCTGCCCTCCAGAAAGATGAGCAAGGCGTGAAGATTCAGCAGGGGGGAGCAAACAGAACGTAAGAGTCCTACAGGCTGGACCTCAGATGGATAAAGTGGGCAGTGCCTGGGGGACAAAGGCCCCGAGAGGTTGGACAAATGCCATAGCAACCTGTAGGCAGTGAAACAGATTTGGTAAAATTCAGCTATTGACTCAAAGTCTTGCTTGTCAGCAAGCTGATATTCTGGGCCTTTCATTTTCCTAGTAGCTATACCTTGGGGCTGAAGTGCTTGAATTTTTATGTAACATAGAGATTTCCTTAATATAATTCCTGTTACATGGTTCCATGGGTACAGAGGAACGCAGGTGAGAATTACTTGTTTTGAAGCTCTGAATGGTGGCAAGAACTTATGTCATTAAAATGTTACAGTTACTAAACCGTTCCTTCAGAGACCTGTCTGGTAGAGCACATGGGAGGTAATTTCTGCCTCCTCTGTAATGCTCGGCTGTTCAGGCAAGCTGGTCCCTTTCAGTCCATCACACCAGGTGTTTTTCTGACTTTGTAGATATCTTTAGGAAAAAAACACATGCTGTGGAATTTCTTAATGTTATGTGATGCAAATTAAGGTGTTTGCGATCTTTCTGGAGGGCAGCCAGTACCTGGTTATCCTTCAGAATGTGGTGACTGCAAGTCAAGCCAGTTAGGAAGTGCAAAGAAAGAGCTGGGATGCTGCCGCTCTCCTTAGGAGATTGATACTAATAATAATGACTAATGCTCATGTTTCTGCTATCCCTGAACACCCCTGGGGGAGGCCAGGATGCTGCTAATACAAAGCTATTCTTCAGGGGAAATTCATAAAATAAAGTTGACACTAATCGGTAGGATATAGTCAATATTTTCCTTTTAAAATTGAATTATTATTATTTTGTTTTTTCTTTTTCCACCATTTTTATTAATATATATGCAATACACAATGTTTACAACGAACTTGAGTATTTTGTGCACATACATATCACCTCAACTTCACAATCCCTTCCTATCTTTGGCCCCCCCAACTCCCACTGTAGCACCCATTTGGTTCTAGAGAATGCCTGTATTCTGGGTTTCCCAAATCAGAGAAACCATGAGGTATTTAACGTATTGAATCTTCTGCATTTGACTCACTTCACCACTCAAACCACCGCTCTTTAGCTCAGCTTCCCACCCTTATAATGGGCTGCAGTGGCCACATCTTCATGCCTCTTCTCTGAGTCTAGCAGAGCCCTTTATTGGCATATTTGCCTTAAGTTCTTTTTCCTATATCTTACTATACATTTGTTGAGATTCTTTAGCATGGCCTCACCCACCAGCCCACTTAAGAAAACAACTGTAGCAATGGCATTCATAAGGCTGGAAAACGTGAGGATGAAGAAGAGAGAAGCTAAGCTTCAAACGCCTTAGCTGAGCACTGGAAGGTGAATGCTCATTCAAAAGACCTCCAGGTTGTGCTTACGTCAGTCAGTTTTCTTAGAAGAAACTGACAGCAAAGACTGAATAAGTGAATTGCTACAATAAATGAACTTAAATCTGTATCACATATTACACTTAAAGAAATAGATTGTACCAAGGCAAACTCATCCGAATTACTGCAAATTTCTCAATGCAAACTGTAAAGGCCAGGAAAGACTGGAACAAAATATTTCAAGCTTTAAAAGACAGCAAGTGTCAACTCAGGTTGCTGTATCCCACAGAATTATCCCTGAAAGTTGAAGGAGAAGTAAAAAAAAATTTTATGACCAAGAATCCCTAAGGAAATCTGCAACCACTAGGCCAGCATTGCAGAAAATACTTGAAGGAATCTTTGAGAGAGACAGAGAGACAAGCAGCACCAAAGAACATGGAGAAAAGGAAACGCTCAAAAGCTTAAAAATTAAATATTTTATTCATAAGGAGAAAAATAAACTCTGTTCAGACTACAGCTAACATCATACCTAAAGGCAGGGGGTTGAATGTGCTTCACCATGAACAAGAGCAAGGCATGGAAGTATACTCATAGCTTCATTATTTTACTGGAAGTGCTGGTCAACCAAAGGACATAACGATTGGAAAAGAAGAAAGCCTTGTTTTGGCAGACAACATTTTAAAAAGTCAGTGTCGCTGCATGATAATTTAGCAAGTAAATTTTTAAAACAAATGGCAAAGAGGTAGAGAGGAAAAACGGGGAGCAAAGGTAGTGGTACCTAGCAGAGCTGTCCTAAAATTGAGTGGATTCTCACTGAAATAAAACATTGCTTTCATAGTAGTGGTTTTTTCTATGTTAATTAAGTTCAAGGTAGTTACTTTTTAAAATCATGTTAAAATTAGAGTGTTTTCATTTCTTAGTCTCATACTAAATTTTCTCACGTTTTTGTCACCCACAAAGAAACCCATAGAATGAAAATAAAAGGTTGGAATTTGATATTTCTTGCAACAAGTCCCAGAAAACAAGCAGGAGTAGCTATATTAATCTCAGACTCATCAGATTTCAATACAAAACAGGTGAAGAGAGACAAAGATGGCCACTGCATACTGGTTAAAGGAACAATAGAACAGGAAGAAATCACAATTATCAATATATATATGCCCCCAATTCTATAGCACCCAATTATGTAAACCAAAAATTATTAGATCTGCAAGGACATATAGGCCCCAATACAATTATAGTAGGGGACTTTAATACCCCATTATCACAGATAGATAGATAGATCAACCAGACAAAAAAATCCACAAAGATATACAACTGCCAAACGACACTATGGAAAACTTGGGCATAACAGACCTTTACAGAGTTTTCCACCTAGCGTCAACTGATTACATGTTCTTCTCAGCAGCACACACAACGTTTTCTAAAATGGACCAAGTTTTACACCATAAGTCATGCTTAATTAAGAACAAAAGGATAAAAGTAATCCCTTGTATACTCTCAGACCATAGTGGAATAAAACTGGAACTTAACAGCAGCAGAAACAGGAGAAAATACACAAATACGTGGAGACTTAACAACTTACTACCCACCAAACAAGTGATCGTGGAAGAAATCAGAGAAGAAATTAAAAACTTCATAGAGTTAAATGATGAGGGAATTATATCATATCAGAATCTATGAGACCCAATGAAAATAGTACTTAGAGGGAAATGCATAACCATAAATGCACACATCAAAAGAACAGACCATTCAAAAATCAACATGTTAATGATTCACCTTAAGGCCCTAGAAAAATAGTAACCATCTAAGACAAAAAACAATGGAAGAAAAATTATAAAAATCAGATATGAAACGAAGGAGAGTGAAATTAAAAAGACAATAAAAAGATTAATGAGTCCAAGAGATAGTTCTTTGAAAGTATAAACAAGATTGACAAATCTCTAGCTAATCTCACCAAAAGAAGGAAAGAAAAAGCACAAATTAATGCACTTAAAAATGTAAAGGGTGAATTTACAAAAGACTCTGCAGAAATTCAGAATATTATGAGAAATTATTTTGAACACCTATATTCTAACAAGTTAGAGAATTGGGAAGAAATGGATGACTTCCTGGACACATACAAAATACCAAAATTGAATGCAGAAGACATAAAAATCTTGAACAACACCATTGCACACATAGAAATTGAAACAGTAATAAAAGCTCTACCTACAAATAAAAGCCCAGGACCAGATGGATTCACAGAAGAACTTTTTCAGTACTTCAGGGAAGAACTAACTCCAATTCTTCTCAAACTGTTCCATGGAGTTGAAAGAGAAGGAATACTACCAAACTCATTTCGGGAGGCTAGAATCACCTCAGTCCCAAAACCAGAAAAAGACCTAACCAGGAAGGAAAATTATGGACCAATATTCTTAATAAATATAAAAATAGATGCAAAAATTCTTAATAAGATTCTGGAAAATAGTATCCAACAAGTAATCAGAAAGGTCACACACCATGATCAAGTGGGCTTCATTCCTAGGAAGCAAGGCTGGTTCAACATATGTGAATCAGTCAGCGTAATACACCAGATCAACAAAAGCGAAATGAAAAACCACATGACCATCTCAATTGATGCAGAAAAAGCCTTTGATAAAATTCAACACCCTTTCATGATAAAAACTCTGAGAAAAATAGGTATAGAAAAGACTTATTTCAAACTCATAGAAGCCATATATGCCAAACCTACTGCAAATATTATAGTAAATAGAGAAATTTTAAAAGTGTATTCACTCAAATCAGGGTGTCTACTCTCACCACTCTTATTCAACATAGTCCTTGAAACACTTGCCATAGCAATCAGGCAAAAAAAAAAAAAAATGAAGTTAAGAAAATTTGCATCAGAAAGGAGGAAGTCAAACTAGCCTTCTTTGCAGATGATATAATTATCTACATAGAAGACTCCAAAATTTCATTATGAAATTCTTGGAAATAATAAATCCAACCAAATCACAAGCTACAAAATCAAGACTGAAAAATCAATAGCTTTTCTCTACACCAACAATGAACTCACTGAGGAAGAGCTCACAATAATAAGCCCATTCTCAATAGCACAGCAAAAATTAAATAGCTAGGAGTATACCTAACCAAGGAAGTGAAGGACCTACATAAGGAAAACTACATTACACTGAAGAAGGAAATTATAGGAGACACTAGAAGATGGAAAGGTATCCCCTGCTCTTGGATAGGCAAAATAAATATAGTCAAAATGACTATACTGCAAAAACTTGAGATTCAATGCAATTTCTATCAAAATGCCAAAAATTTTTTAAAGAACTTGAAAAAATAATTTTTAAATTTATATGAAACCAAAAGAGACCTAGAATAGCCAAAGCAATCTTAAGTAACAAGACCAAGGCAGAAGGCATTACAATTCGTAACGTCAAGTTCTACTATAAAGCAATAGTAGTGAAAACTATATGGTACTGGCACAAAAACAGAGAGGTAAACCAGTGGAACAGAACTGAGGATGCAGAGAAGAACTCAAATACCCTCAGCTGCCCAATGTTCGATAAAGGAGCCAAAAGCATGCACTGGAAAAAGGACAGTCTATTCAACACGTGGTGCTGGGAAAACTGGACCTCCACATGCAGAAGAATGAATACAGACACACACCTATCACCAGGCACCAAAATCAAATCAAAGTGGATCAAAGACCTAAATATTAAAACTAAAATACTGAACCTTCTGGAAGACAAATTAGGTAAATATCTGAAAGACATAGGTGTAGGCAAAGACACCAAAAGCCAAAGAAATGTCAAATTAACAAATGGGATTATGTCAAGTTAAAAAGCTTCTGCCTGGCAAAGGAAATTATCAAGAGTATAAAAAAAGAACAGACAGATTGAGAAAAAATATTCACCACCAATTCCTCAGACAGGAGGCTCATAACCTAAGTATGCAGGGAACTGAAGAAATATAAGCCCCTCAAAACCAAAAACCCTATTGAAAACTGGGCAAAAGAAATGAATAGGCAGTTCTCAGATGAAGAAGTTCAAATGGCCAATAAATACATGAAAAGATGTTCAACATCCTTAAGCCATAAGAGAAATGCCAATCAAAACATCACTAAGATACCATCCAGCTCCAAAGAGAATGGCGTATATCAAGAACACAAGCAGCAATCAGTGCTGGCGAGGCTGTGGGGAGAAAGGAACCCTCCTCCTGCACTGCTGGTGGGAGTGTAAACTGGTACAACCACCGTGGGAAGCAGTGTGGAAGTCTCTCAAAAGACTGGAAATAAATATCTTCTTCAATCCAGTTTTGGACGTCACCAAAATACCCATCAACAGACCAATGGATACATAAATTGTGGTATTTATACACAACAGAATACTACTCCTCTATAAAGACAGGTAGGTTGGAGGCTTTTGTAGGTAAATGGAATCAATGTGAGACCATCATGCTCAGTGAAGTGAGTCAGAAGCAGGAGGTGAAATATCGAATGGTTTCCCTGATAAGGGAAACCTAGACCACAATTATTTCATAGAACTTAATATGGGGAATAATGGGAACGGGATGGGAGGAGGAGGGAGTGGGAGGGTCGAAAAGAGAGAGGGGAAGGATTTGTGACTTTGCTACGGTATGGATGTGAGCAAAATACTTAAGATCAATATGAACTTTATGTATTACATTTATAAATATCTATAAAGTGGGGAAAGAAAAAAGGCTCTTTGGGGCCTTTTCTTTTCTGGTTAAAACAATGCCTACTGATTTATCAGACTGCTGTGGGTTGAGTCCACATTTTATTCTCTACCGTCCAATGGTTCCTCGGTCAGGTTATTGCTACCAGACTGTTCTCTTCTTGCTACACTTTTCCCACTGACTTCCGCAGAAGCACTCACAGTTCCAGGGCAGGGCCTGCTGTCCCAGGAAGGAGGATGGAGGCGGCTCTCACCCTCATCTTTGGTGGAGCCTAGTGAGCGAGCTCGGGGGCAGTCTTTGTTATTGTAGGATTCAGGGGCTGTTGCTGATTTCTGCTTCTTTCTCTGTTGAGTCCACAATTTCATTTTTAACAATGTATCTTCCAGATTATTTAATGTGAGAGCCATCTGGGAGTGCTTCCTGAAAAATTCGGTTCCCAACTCTTTCTCAGAACATTCTCATTTTGGTTGGGTTGGGCTGAGTCTCAGAACAACTACTTCTAATCATTATCAGATCAACTAGTTTTAAGAAACAATGAACAGATTTATATTTATAATTTATTTTTAGTTTATGTAGTTTATGTGGCTCAACAAGTGAAAGTTTCCAAGCCATCCTAAAGAATCATTATGTACAATAAAAATACAATTGTCAAGTCTTTTATAAAATTAATAATGTACACATCATTGAAGTTAAATTAGTAATATTGTATTTATTAATATAAAGAATTTTATAGAGCTAAGGATGTAAAATAAATGCAGCAACCTGATTTACAGGGTTTTTTTTATTATGGTAAGAATATACATAACACAAAATTTACCACTTTATGAGTATACAACTCAATTGTATCAGATTAGTTATTATGTAACCATCACTGCTACCCATTTTAGAACCTTTTAATTGTCTCATACTGAAATTCTGTACCCACTAACTCTAATATCTACTCCTCGTTCCCGAATTCTCATGAATAGCGGTGTACTTTCCACTTCTGTGAGTTCGGCTACTTTCCACACCTCATGAGGTGAATCGTGCGCTTGTCCTTCGTGTCTTGTTTACGTAACTTAGCGTTTCTTCAAGGTGTATACAACTTGGAGTGTGGACCAGACTGTCCTTCCTTTCAAGACTGATTTCTGTCTCACTGTGTGGCTATAAAGCATTGTGACTATCCATTTATCTGTCCACAGACATTTGGGTTTTGTTCACCTTTTGGCTAGGCTGAACAATTCTACTATGACGCCTCAGGGGTATTCAGATATCTGTTCAAGTTTTTGCTTTAATTATCTGACATTGGTGATTATAAAAATCAGAATTATTCACAAGATGCTGGTTTCCTGCCACATCATTAGTGCAATGGAATTCTATGAGGATCTTCCAGATAGAGTAAAATCTTCATGTATTCTGGATGAAAAAAGAGAATTTCAGAAATGCCAGGAAAATTGAAATAGAACTATTTGAATAAAGCTCAGTAAAATAAGTGTAAAGAGTTGCATTTAATGATTCCAGCCAGCAAGGCATTTCCATCCTGATATAAACCAGACGCCCCTGCAGCACCGCAGCTGTTTCTTTCGTTTTTGTATTCCATGTGCTGAGCACTACAATGCACAGCAGGCCCCCACAGTTGACTGAGTTCAAATTCCAGGCACAGACACATGTACAATAATGGTGTGAGCGTGCTTTGCTAAATTTCTCTTCCTGTTATATTCCAAATCCTGTCATAGACAGCTCCAGACACCTATGTCATGCCAGAACTCCTAACCCCCAATTCCCAAGCACACTGGGTACCTCCGATCTGAGAAAACTTGGAACAACTCGAGTCATCGGTTTGCTGAAGTTCCAGCCCTTTCTGGATGCCCAGGGGCTTCAAGCAACTGCACTCACATAGCCCATCGTGCAGTAATGTGTGTACACATACCGAGTACTGCAAGATGTGAAGAAGTCTGGAAAGCAAGGGTAGGGTAGTGTGATGGTGGAGTTTGGGAGGACCAGAGAAGGAAGGACACCTGAAGGTTTGCTTCCTAACTCTGGCTGCATGCAAATCTCTGGGAAAACTTAAAAAAAATAAAAAGAACTGATACCCAGCTTCCACACCAGATCAATAAGAATTTATGGACAGAAGATCACAGGAGTTAACGCTTTCCAGCGCTCTTCCATGTGGTTCCAGTGTGTAATGGGGGCTTAAAGCTGCAGGTGTTAAGGGAGGCAAAGGAAAGGAAAGGCACTCAGAGACAGCGAAAGACGTTCGCAGGGCAGGCAGGATCTCCCTCTTAGCCTCCCGGCCAGTGGTCTGCCATCAGCTCAAGGCCCCAGGAGGCCTGCGTCTGGGCAGTCTGAGCAGACAGTGCTGGGAAGAGGCGTTTCTCCCAATCTGCACCCTCCTCTGTGTGGGCCCTGGCCTCCCCTGCCCCCGGGGAGGAAGTGTGGAAACCAGAAGGGATGAAGAGCATTTCTGCTTTTTAAGCAAAAACCTGAAATGTAAGGGAAGTTTAGATGCTTTTTTCTAGCATAGGAGTACTTCCCCAGAAACAGAGGGGTTTGGGGGGCGGGAGGGGGGTAGGGAGGGCGTGAGGTCTGGAAAAGGACCAACCTAACATTGCTTGTAGGTGGCCCACCCAAGGAAGCGCCACCCAGGAAGCACTGCTGGGCTGAGTCTGCACAGTGAGAGCTCCAGAGGCCTTGGGCAAGCTTCTGGTTGGCACCATCCAGATGTCATAGTGAGACCCTGGACCTAAGGACTGTATTGGTAGGGACAGAAGTACTGCGATGGAAAGACAAGGTGCCCAGTGCCTGCAGGCCAGATTGTCCTCCGATACCCATCTTGTCCCCAGTCTTGACTCTTGATTCCTTAGCAGAGCCCACACTATAGAATCTCTGGTGCAGCGCTGAGGAACAGCAGTGGGCAGCCCCAGCAGGAAGTGGAGTTGCTTTCCACCACCAAACCTCGCTTGAAATGGGACTCAGAGCCCAATAGTAAGTTGCTAGGAAACAATGAAGGATTTGTGTGTCTTGATTTACTAGACGGAGATTTATACTTGAGTGATGATAATTTTTTAAAACATTAAATAAGTCACAAAATATGAAGAAAAATTGGAACTGATAGAAGAGAAATTAGGTGTAGCAAACATCATGCTATATTTCTATATGACACTCGTCATGTAGAAGGAGAGTTGATTATAGACCCTGTAATTTCCACATTAGGCTGAGCTCTCTGAGGGTGGGAACTGTTTCTTATCCGGCATTGTATTTCCAGCGTTTAATGCTATGCTGGCACAAAGAAATGACAAGTTAATGAGCTGCATAGGGAAGAGATAGTGGAGCAGGCCCAAAGCAGCAATCATCACACCGACAATTTTAATGGCTATCGAGTAGGTAACTGCAGACTCTGAGATACAGTAAGCGTCACAGCTGTGGAACTTACTATTGTCTAGTCATAATTTACGGAACAGTTACTCATGCAACTGCTATCAAATGTTTTCTAATAAATAGTGACGTGTGATACTCCATCTTACCTGGTATGTTGTACTACAGAACAGTGTTGATGATTAAATTGCTAAGGAAAATGATGCAGATTTACATCCATAGAGTTCCTCAAGGAAGGGATCCTGAGCCCTGGGGGCGACTGCTGTGAGCCCATCAGAAGAACGATGTTCTTTGGGAACGTTGCATACCTCCTTGCATCACAGCCACAAGAAGTGTGCAATGCACTTGGTCAGTAGGCTGCGGCCAGTCACGGACAGTGAGAACAGGGACATTCTGACGTACTGCTCAAATCCCACCCAGGATGCGGCGTGCGCTGTGCTGATGGGCTGGGCTGGCAGTGCTAACCTCCTGGGGGCTCACGCCTGGTAGCCTTTCTTCCTAGCTCAGGACAGAACGGCTTCTCTCTAATGTCTGTGGGATGACGAGTTGAGCCAGCCAACTATTTTAGTCCTGGTTAAATGAAATGTCTTTCTAACATCTTGTGGTCAAGACAAAGACATGGGGCCAGATGCTAACAGACAAGGGGAAATTGGATAATTACCCCTGGAAAGTCTGATAAGGCTAAATTGAACTCAGGGAGATGTCTTCAATACCTTGTCCCTCAGTGCAGATTTTAGTCATGCTTTGTGCAATCATATTAGGGTAAGAATACAGAGACTTCAAGACTCTAAAAGTTCTAAATAGGAGTGTATTCTATTTTTATTTATTTCTATAGACATAATAAGTATAGAAAACATGGAAAATATGCAATAATAAAACAAATACTTAAACCTTACAGGGTTTAAGCATATACACTTAAGGAGAGTGAAGGCCCTAACACAGTTATATTCATATTTTAATTCTATAACTTTGCATGATACCAAAAGAATTTTCTTACCTCATTTAACTTTTTTAATGTAATTTTTTTTTGGTGGAGAGCTTTCCAGTTTATGTAAGTATAGTTTAAGTAGAGCTTCCTCCATAGTTGAATGTTTTCCCCCCAAATTCTTCTTTTTATTAGTACGTATTTGTGGTACATAGTGGTTAGGTCCCAGTTCAGGAATTGGTGTATATACACCAACATACACCTTTGCATCAACATCTTTCTCCGTATCCCCTTTGCTTTTCCACAAAACCTACCATCATTAGTTTTGTTTTGCTCTTTACTTATTATACTTTGGTTTTCTTGTAGTAGAGAAGCTACAGGGTATTTAACTTTCTGTGTCTGATTAATTTTGATAAGCATAATGGTCTCAAGGTGCATCCATTTTCTGTAAATGATTCAAATTTATTCTATTTATTGGAGAGGGGTACTCCTTTGTGTATATAAATACAGATATATAAAACATTTTCTTTATCCAGTCATCTAACAGTAGGCATATTAGCTTCTGCTAAGATTTTGTTGTTATGAGTTGTGCTCCTTAAATGGTTTCTATGGAGTCGTTGTTATTCAAAACAATGCTAGACCGGTCACTTTTGTTGTGGGTGGCTTAGATGGTTTAAGGACTATTCCCTCAATCAGGAAAGCCAAAAGGTAAGGCATAAACTGTTATCAAGTTTTTGAATTTTTTTTTATCAAATTCTTTCTCAAACAGATGTTCCAAAACAAATGCTCCTACACAGTAACAAAAACAAGCACCGAACGATAGAATTTTCTGTTTCCATGAGATTTCCTCTATCACATCACACTATCCAAGGTGCAGCCCCCAGCCGCATACGATCACTGGGCACTTGACATGTGGGCAACGTGACCAAGAGAATGGGTTTTTGATTTTATTTCATTTTAATTTTAATTAAGTGTAAGGAACCACTAGTGGCTATTATAATATGCAGTACAGTGAGAGTGTTTCTGAATTGCTAAAGCTTTAATTACGAGGAATACGTGAGGGAACTACCTGGTGTCCCCCGTAGTGAGTGAGACCTGCTCAGGCCACTGCGGGCAAGATTACCTTCTCCAGCCTGGGGACTTCTAAAGCAATTGGAGCCCACGATGCCCAGTCCTAGAAAGCAAGCAGTCTTGACAATGACTGATAGGATTTGAGCTATAAATTTCCCCCAAATAATTTGAGAGGGGGTTCTGGTAGATTCATCAGAGATACAAGTTTTACCCAATCTTTGAAAGCCCCCAGCAAGATCAATTCTAGGTGTCTACAGTCATGGTATAGTGATTGTCTTTTACTGTCTTATCTTCCTATCTCATTTTTCCCACTGCTGTCTTAGTACTTTTCTGCAGTCAAGTTCTCTATGAAATTGCTTTATAGAAAACCAAAACCCAATGCCCCAAATTCACCGACCGGCTGGTGTTATTAGAAATATTGTGTTTAAGAAGCACCCCGTTTAAGAGATTGAGTAGTAGAGATGGGTTACTGAGCCTCAGCTCTTGGCTTTTGGCTTTTCTAGAAGTGTGATTTTGGGCAAACTGACCTAAGCCTCAGAGGCCTCATGTGTAAAACGGAAGACACTGGCACTTGGAATCATGGCAACATACAAAGGCAGTTACCAAAGCCGGGCACTTAGCATTTACTGATATTTTATTTTGTTGTTGCTTGCAGTCATGATGTAGAGAAAAAGGGGCATTTGGTACTAGCTGCTGAGTGAGCCAGCCTTGCTTATGAGTATTTGCATACTCAGACATGCTTCAGGCTCTTGAGAGAACTGGCCAGAGAGAGGACAGAAAGAGCATTTTGCCAATAGGGCACCAGCTTCAGGTCATTTATTCTGTAACAGGACTGAGTTTGCTGTGTTAATTCTCTCATTAGAGAGGTAGGCCTGGCTGGAAGATTCAGGAAAGGACAGTGCAGTGAATTTTCCAAACCTCAAAGCCCTCCACAAGGCGTCTTCCACCTCAGACACTGGCTTCACAGCCATGGTGTGCAAAGTAACTTTTACTTTTGGCCGCTTGGGTGATTATACATTCCAGAATTCACACAAACACCTTGAGTCCTATAATTCAGAGCGCACTGAAAATGCTTCGCTTATGATTCACCTTTATTGTGCAAAATTACATAAATTAAAATCACCTGAAGGAAGAGAAACACTTCCTGAGGGATTTCTAAATGCAAAAGTTCTGTCATCCTCAGGGCACAGTCTGCTCCTGGTATGGAAATGTGACTGTATTCAGGAATGTTGGCTCACCCAACCTTTAGTGTCCAGAATGTTTCTGACATTTTTTTTCCTATCCTCAACTTAATAACAAAAAAATTCCCATCACTTGGAAAATTCCAAAACTTAGAAGTTATCTTCTAGGGACAAAAATCAGCCAGGTTCTTGATGGCCCAGACAACAATGGGCCTTGAAATGTTCAGTCATAAGGAAGATGGCGCACACTCTGTGAGTCCTGTGCTCTCGTTCTCCCTGATCCTCCTGAATGCTGGTGGTTTCAAATCCCAAGAGGAAAATAAACACAAGAAGAACTCCATTGCAGTCACGACAGATCATGACCATGGAACCTTCAGAAAGCTTCTAAATGACAGGTTTGCCACCTTACACCTGGCTCAGCAGACCCAGGTGCAGGACAAGCAAGCAAGCAATTAAAAAAAATAAAAATAAAGCAAGGGGCAGAAAGACAGGAAGAGTAATCTGTTTTCCCCTTAGAACTCTGAGAGAAACAAAAGCCTATCTGTTCATGTCTACAGTCCAGCTGGGTCTAAGCCCTTGTATGACACCCAAGGTTCATCTCTTCTAGGAGCCATAGATAGCATCACAAAAACAGAAAAAAAAAAAAATCAAGACTTTTGTCCATTTTTGCTGAGAATAAAAATTATACAGATTGGTTGGAAGTTTTCATTTGTTCTATGACAATTACTAGGAGAAAAAAAAAGCTGTCTTAAAGTGGATCTGCCATTTTAGTATAAAGTCCTTGAGTACTAGACAACCTCAACTCTCTGCCTTGATTGCTAATAATCACTGAGGATTTAAACTCTAAGCTAAAAATGGAAAGGATTTGATTTAAATTTCAGATTAACAAAAGCTCACACTGTCCTCCCAGCAGCCCAGCAATGTGAAGGAAGCAAACGGGGCCGTCAGGATTTTGAAGTAAATGGAAGAATAAGTGTTAAATGTCTAGCTGAATTCCTATTCTTTAACATGATAGTTTTTTTTAGGAACGAATTACTTTAGAAAGCAAGATTGGCTGGAAGGTAACAACACTTGGCCTTGCAGGTACTAGGGACTTCCCCCCCACCCCTCAACACTGAATTAAAATCTTTTCATTACTTGACTTATTTCCTTAAAACTGATTTGCTGTATATAAGGTTAATTTAGTGACCAAGATACAAAAATCAACTTTATTTTACAAATTAATTACTTGAAACATTACTTTCTAATATAAGCTAATTTCTTCTTCACACTACTTACTTTTAAAAATTAGGTTTGGGACTGGATGTGTAGGTCAGTGGGGGAGCATGTGCCTAACTTTTGCTAGGCCCTTAGTTTGATCCCCAACACTCCAAAATAATAAAAATAATAGTAGTGACATGTTTCTGAGTAATCGTGCTTTCAAGCTCCTCCACAAGATGAGTTCTATACACTCAGAAGGTTATTTCATGATTGTTCAACAGGTTTTTAAAAATTGTCTTTATGAAGTATGATAACAAGGTGAGGCTGCTGCCAAGTGCCGTTCGACAGGAAAGTGGAAGGCAGGCTCATAGACACATCGCAGCGTGTCCTTCTCCACCTATTCCCCAGTCCTGGCACTGCCGTGTGAATTCTGGCCGTTCTCCAAAGTCAGAGTAACCACGACGAATAAAACACTGAAACACTCTAGAAGACAGGACTTCCAGACCTCCATCAGAAAGTGGTAAGAAGCACTGGCTAAATGTATTCAAAGCAAATGGGAGTGTTTTGAGGGGCTACTGACGATGTGTCTTTTACTGTTATGATTTTTAAGCACGTAATTATTATCACACCTTGTAAGGATGGGCATGTAAACCTTAGTGTGGTTTGGATGTGGCTGGACGCCACCAAGATTCATGTTGAGGTTCTCACTGATTTCCACTGTAGCGCTACTGGGAGCTGAGACCTGCCAAACGTGATTGGTTTGTTAAGAGGGATTGATGCCTGGCTCGTGAGAGTGACTTCTGGGTCCTGGGAGTCTGGATTCGCTTCCATGAAAGATGGTTGTTTTAAAGCAGGACGACTTGTCTGAGCATGCCTCTTCTTCAGAGGTCTGCATGCTCTCGTTTACCTACAACGATTTAAAGTAGCACAAGGTCCTTCTCACAAGCTGAGCAGGGGCCAGCACCTGTCCTCAGTCTCCAGAACTGTGAGCCAAAATCAACCTCAATTATTATTATTTTTTGAGACAAGAACTCCCTATATAGACCAGGCTGGCCTTGAACTCACAGCTCCTCTAGCTTAAGACTTCTAAGTGCTGGTATTATAGGAGTGCACCACCACACCTGCCTTATATGGTACTGGGGAATCAAACGCCAAGTGTTGTGCTTGCCAGGCCGGTGTTCGGACTGCTATGCTATTCCTCCAGTTCAAGCCTCAGTTCTTCATAAATCTCCCAGTCAAAGGTATTCTGATACAGCAACAGGAAACAGGCTAATACATTCGTGAAAACATCTAAATTTCTAGAATATCTTTAGGAAAACTTCACAGTTATGGATTAAAGTTACATAAATTTTGAATTGGTGCAAGGATTAGATAATGTTCCTGGTGATTTGTGACAGTCAGTTATTTTTTTTAGGAGAATAAATACCTGAGATAGTTAACTTATAATGAGAAAAGGTATATTTCGAGTCATAGTCGTTGGAGATTTCAGTTCATGACTGGATGGATTTATTGCCCTGGGCCTATGGCAAGGGTCTGTCATGGAGGAAGGGTGTGGTGGAGGTAACCTGCAAAGCTGTTCAGCCCATGGCCAGGAAGAAAAACAAAACAGGACGTGCCAAGGTCCAAGGTCTCACAGCCTTCTTCAAGCCCACAGCCCCAGTGAACTACAGCTTCCCCCTTGTCAATGCTTCTATCACAGATGGGGTCTAAAGAGGTCCCCTAAAAGAAGAGATAATCATACTAACAAACGCAACAAGCATGTTATGTAAGATAGTTGATTTTTTAAATCAATATAAAAAACATTTCTCAATATTTTGAGTTAGAAGTACATTCAGTAAGTTGACAATGAAAGCAATTTTAAAAGAAATATTCAGAAAGCTCATTCCCATTCCTGTCTCTCTCCATTTATCAAATTTCCCCTTCTCACAAGTAACTACTTTACTTTGCCACCTTCTCATTATATCTATACACAACTACAACAGAGCAAAATATGCTGTTTTCTCATTTTATTATCAGTATTAGGCCAACTGTAATGATTGTCTTCATTAAAAATGAGTTTATGGAATACGTCCTCATCAGAGCACAGAGCCTCCTGTTCTTTCGTACAGCTGTGCAGTGCATGGTATGAGCTCACTGGAGCTTCCTGAGCCAGTGTCTTACAGATGCTCCTGCACTCTTCCCCAACTCTTATCGACAGAGATAAAACTGAATGTTAGTGTGCACCATTTACTTCAAGAATGGGAACTTGTGGAACGAATTCCTCAGAGAACAATCTCTAGATCAAAATTAAATGCATTCGTCATTTTGGTAGGATCTGCCAAACGGGCCTCTGTAGATTTTCTTTGTTTCTTCATTACTAGTAAGAATGGAGGAAACCGGCTCCTATCCTTCGTCCTTCCTTGGCACTGGAAGTTGCCAAGTAAGGAATGTTTTGCCTGTCGTATGTTGTTGGCTGAAGTTTAACCTTTGCTTCGCTTGTTGTCAAGGTTAATCATTTCTTTGTAGGTTAATGACCTACATATATCTACATATATCTACTTTTATATGCAATTTTTGTATCTTTTAGTTTACCTGATCATTTCATTCCAACATCAAAATTTTCATTTAAAATATACTTATTAAAGTTTAACTGATGCACAATAAACTACACATTTGAAACAAGCAACATTATGAATTTTGATATTTGTACCTGTGTTTGTGTATGATGTGTCTACACACCTGTGTGTCTATAAATAAGTGACTTTCTATCTCTCCCTGTGTCTTCATGAGTCATCAGTCCCACCTCAAAAGTTGCATGTCCTGGTTTATTATCTGTTTAGCATTAAGAAAAACTTGACCCAATATGCATTAATGAGATCTTGCCCTCTCATGTACAGGAGTGTACTAGTTGCGGTTCACTTTTTTTTTCCTGCCTTGAATGAGCATTGGGTGGTCTCAGTCTAAGTATTTACTCATTTTCCTGCCAGAGATTGAAAACAGCACTTAATTGCAATTTCTGTGTATTTTTCTAAAGAAGCTGCAATCTATTTTAAAAGGAAATAGCAAAACTACAGCTCTTTAAATTGACAACTCAAGTTCATATTTTGACTTTATTGTAAGATTGTGGAGACATCTCAGTTTTTCTTCACTGACTTTAATAGACTACTGATGACAAAATGCTTCTGTTTGTCTATACTAATGTATGCACATGTGTATTTATGCCTGGCAGCACAGCATACGATGCCACAAAAATGCAGTTTCTTACAAACTGTGTAACTTGCTTATATGTAATCCTATTATCTTCTGGCAGAACTAAATCCTATTATACACTGTATTCTTATCCTTAACTCTGATATAGAGCTGTTATTTTTATAAGTGCTTTTTACAAAATAATTTCAAGTTTTTATGCCGAGTTTGAAAACAATAATTTGATTTTTCTACTGTGCTTGAACATTGTGGTGGGTTTCAAATTTAACAGCATCTTGTTTAATGATATACTTTTTCACTTAAATTTCTGTCGATTGATTTGAAATTTAAATCTTAAAGTATCAAGCCACTGTTGGATTGAACACAAAACACCATCCATCAAAAATTATAAGGGAGCTTACTGGCAGAATCATGGCCTGAGGTTTGCAAAACAGCTGCTAATAGTAGGCACGCTGACTATCACAAAGTCAAATGCCACTGAGATTGAACGCAAACAAGTTGTCTCCTCAAAAGTTAAAGACAATTACTTCTTAGCATTTGAAAATGTTTGAAATACATGGAAGTAAGGCATATGGTTAATATCAACAAGTTACATAGTAGAGGCTATGTTCCTCAGATTGTATTCAAGGATGATGATATAACAATATTTAATGAGCAACGTTTATGTTTCAAGAACTGTGCAAAATGACTTACAAACATCATACGATTTAAGTTTATTGCGTACTTGAAGGTAGTGGTATAGACAAGCCATGTAATAATCAATAAAGCTATTGTTTATTTTTTAAATCCAGAGGTCAAGCCTCTAATTCCCAGCACCTAAACAATTATTAAGTTGTTGAATTTTTGTTATATTTTTCAAATACTAAAAAAATGCTGAAATATATCTGGTAACATTTTTAAATAAATGCACCAACTTTATTTCACCAAATGTTTGTACATAAGTTACTTATTTAATAATGTAATACTTTTGAATAGTGTGCTGTAGAACTTTCAGTTAAATATAGAGGATTTCACATTCGTGTTCATCTCTGCAAAATAGTCTATAGTCTTCTAGCAGCCTAAACTAACACACTGAAATGGCTCATGTCTTTTTCCACATTCTAACAAAATTAAAGCTGAAAAGAAAGTTAAAAATTGATAGACATTTACATTTGTCCAAGTCATTATGGCTAGTTCATTCTATGAAATGCAGATTTCTGGTTACTTCTCTATGTCATTAGATAATAATATTCATGTTATAGCATTTGTACAATCAATAACTTTGTTCTTGTTGCCTTTCATCTATTTCTGTTACATTTTATAATTTTTCTTTTGACTGTAGTTTTATTGTTTTGAAAGACTTTTCCTTTGTATCAACCTGATACACCAAACAAGAAATTCACCATGAGAAGACCTAGCCGCTTGTACTACAACCCAGTCAGTCAGCATTGCCCGGTTTTGGCCAGCCATGCTAACAGTAGAAAACAACAAAACCCCACAACTTAATATATTCTCTTTTACTTTTTAAATTTTTTTGAATATGCATGATCTACAGATTCATTAGTAGGCTGATAACATGCAACTTGGGAAAGTCCGACCATGTGTGTCTTGCTGGACCCTTTTAGCTCCCTCCTGAGCTGAGATGTCCACCTCTCTCCCTCCACCCCCACCTCATCCTCAGGATCTTTCCCCTGCTCCAGCTGTTTGTCACCCTCTTCCTTTCTGCTTTCTTTGGTAGGATCTTTATTTGTGAAAGTATCATATATATATATATATATATATATATATATATATATATATATATTGCATAATATATAGAAAAAATTTAGCCAGTGGAGCAATTTCTTTTTTCTCCAGATCAATTTTACATTTTACTCTATAAACGCAGGTTAAGTTTATAGGATTTAAGGACAAGCAAAGGCCTAAGAAGTGCTAAGTCAGCTACTTCCACAGCGGTGGAGGTGGGAGGTGATAGGTAGGGCTGAGAGAGAGACCAAGCAAGTGAGCACCTGGGGGAGTTGCCTCAAACCTCAGAGAGGCAGAAAAGCACTATAAGCTAGCACACCCTGCTTTCCGATTGAAAATTCACTTACTTGCATACATGGGCTGCTTTGAGTTTTGAGAAGGAAATTTCACTCTGAACCTCTGTCTTCTTTCCAGTATGCAAACTTTTCTGCCCTGGAATTAAGAAAAGTGTGGCGTGTCCCTGACACACTCACTGTAGGTCGTCTGGGTGACAAGCTAGCCGGCGTCTCTTTTCTCTTAGTAGAAGTAGTTTACATACACGCTCTGCTTCCTAGGGACACTGTTGGCTGCCGTGACACTGGGCAGCTGACATCTTGTGAGCAGCCAGCCCGCAGATGCTCCCTGAGAAACCCACTCTTGTACTCACCGTGTAAAAAGTCACAGCGCATGAAGAACCAGGACCCCTGCTGGCAGCAGACCTGTGCTTTCTGCTTGGGTGTTACTGTTCTGGATAGGCTTCTGCATGAGGAATGTAGGAGGGAGAGACCTACTGAAATTTCTTCTCTTGCTGATTTTAGTTCTGAAAGTTTCCTCTTTCTAAATACAGCCTTTATTTTAGTTCTAGTCACTGCAAAATTTTTCAAGTGCCCTGGGACACCACTGTTACTAGCCCCAATTCATATAACAGAGTATCAAAGTATCTTAAAATATTCACAGGACCAAACATAGCCAAGGAGGGGACACTTGAAATAAATTGTAACACTCAGTGATGAGTAATTATAGACATTTATGGGATCAGAGGCAAAGAAAAAAGTCTATCATTTTAAATCATTAAATATTACGTCAGTTATAATCCTAGCACTTTGGAAGGCTGAGGCAGAAGAATGCCAAGTTATAGCCCATTGTGAACAACATAGCTAAACCCCGTCCGAAAATAAAAGACAAAAAAGTGCTGGAAATGGAGCTCATTGAGAAGGCCCTGCGATTGATCCCAAATGTCTTAGTTACTTCTTTGTGACATCTCATATTAATGGAGGAGAAGTTTATTTTAACTCATAGTTTCAGAAGGCTGCAGTCCATCCATGGGCACCTGGCCAAGGTGGAAGCGGATGGCAGAGGTCTGGCTTGAGGAAACCTGCTTGCTGCACAGCATTCTGGGAGTCAAGTGAGTAAGGAAGGGTGGAGCCAGCGCACACCTTTCCAAGTCCTGCCCCAGCAATCCATCTCTTCCCAGCCAAGGGCCAAGCCTCGCGATCCGCCCCTTCTGGTCAAGTTCCAGTGCTGTGCCCCTTCTGACCAGGCCCCACCTCCTAACAGCACAGGGTCCCGTAGGTACGGTACCCGTAGGTACAAGGTCCAAATCCACAAGGCTTTTGGGGGACATTCCAGATCCAAACCATAACACTCAGGACTGCTTATGATAACACGCTACAGTGGATGCTGTGGTTTGAATGTGCCCCTCCAAATCCAAGTTCATGATGCTGGAAGCAATCCCCGTGCACCAGTGCTGGGAGAGAAGCCCTTCCGTGATGTGCATGTCATGAGGGCTCTACTCCTATGACCGAATTAATGCCATAATGAAAGGAACCGGCAAGAGTGGGTTGGCTCCCTGATGCACTTCACCCACGGGAGAAACGGAGTCTGTGTATCTCTTGCTCTTGCACCTGTTGCCAAGTGAGAATCCGGTGAAGACAGTCCATAATGGAGGATGCCCTCCATTATGCCCTCCAGGTGCCCTGATCTTGGACCTCTCCGCCTCCAAAACTGTGAGAATAGTACGTTGGTGGCTGGACAAGTTGCCCAGTCCCAAGTGTTCTAACATAGCAGCACAGAATGGACCAAGGCACTGGACATTTGCTTTTTGGCAACTTTGTGAACGCTTTCCTTCTTGGATAATGTCACCTCTGTAACTTGGGTCACACTTCTTCCCTTGTGTTTGCCTTTGGTTGAATGTCATTAAAGATATCCTAGAGTCTCTTTATAAGAAACTTGAGTAGTGAACAAAGGCTAGGAACACCTGTTGTCTTAATTACTTTCTCAGTTCTGGGGTTCCTCCACCCGTGTGCTTCTACCTTGAAGCCATCTGACTATGGGCTGAATCCTTTAAAAACTGTGAGCCAGAAGAAACCTCTCCTGCACTGTGTCAGGTATTCTGTTCCAGCGGTGGGACAGAGACTAACACAACCTGTAACTGGCTCTCCTGAAGAGACTGCTCTGCGATTTCAACTTCTTTTTCATTGCATTGGATATTCAATTTTTTTCAATCAGTCTCCTTTTGTTTTTTTTTAACCTAACAGCCTTTGTTTCTCAAATTGCCACCAATTAGCCCTTATCAATAATATGCAAGAAAATATTTGTCATGTTAAATTAAAAAGCAACATCGAACACTTTCTATATTTATATGAATACAACTTTGAAAATTCACTCATGTATGGAATAAAAACTGAAAAGGTGTAATGGTAATTTGTCCCAGAGGAATGAGAAGGCGATGATTTATTTTTCTTTTTCTATATCTTAATAATGAATATATGTGTATTTAAAATGAGATTTAGAGGAAAGTAATTTTATTTTTTAAAAAACTGATACATTCCTGAATCAAATCCAATTATTTAATGCAGCTCTGAAAATACAGTAGAAAACTGAGTCCTTATTCCTACTGAAACAATCACCATTACCAGCCACAGAAAATAGGACACTTTCAGGATAAATGCATGTACTGTGTATGTCACTCCTCAGCTCCTCCTAGTAATCTGAACTTCTGATGTGTCTGAAGCCGATAAAGGGGAATTTTTTTTTCCAGAGCAGAGGACCTCACTTCTCTATTGAGTGTTCATCTTCTCATCAAATATTCCTTAGTGCCCGCTATGTACCAAGTACCATTTTACTGCTGAATTAGACCCCACGCTAGCAAGCTGCCTGTAAAGGGCAACAATAAATATTTCAGGCTCTGTGGGCCGCACAGTGTGTCTCTCAACTGCTAATCTATTGGTGCAGCATAAAAGCCCTGTTAGACAGTATGTCAGCAAATGGAAGTGAATGTGTCTCCACAAAACTTTATTCACCAAACTAGTCCGTAGGCCGAATGTGACCTATCGGCAGTGTAATTTGCCGTCTCCTAAACTATACAAAGTTCTTGTTCTGCTGAAGTTTGCTTTCAGAACAAAGAGAAAATGTTCATAAATAAATGAACAAAATATTCTGAGTAAGAAAAAAAAAGCAGGAAGGAAAATCAAACTGGTAAACCAACGACAACTGGATGTGAGGGCTGCACCTTCTCCAAATACGTGGGAAAAACAGGGGGACAGGAAAAGATGGGGAGCCTCCAGCAGGGGCTTGTGGTTGACAGCCACAGCTGGCCTGGAAGAGTGCTCTCCTTCCGACCAAACCAGTAAGCTGAGGCATTATGAAAACACTGGAGATGTACTGCTAGGAAAAATAGACAGGAAACATATTTGGAAACAGTGTGCCTTCAGCTTAGAGTCACAGTCAGCTCTGCTGGCGGGTTTGCATGACTTAGAAAGCTCAAGTCAAGCGCTGCAGGGTCAAGAGAGCAGGTCTAGTGCCAACGACCGGTTGCCAACTGTCATGTGTCTTGTGGTTCTGCAGCACGGCCCCATGATGCAGAGGCCTTGGCCACCAGTCTTCACCTGACCAGTGCCACGGAGGTAAAGAGCAAGCTCAGTCCCGAGTTCTTCCTTCAATACAATCCCACAGTCTTCACGTGTCTTCAAAGCTCCCCACGTGTGGAAGGGTGCGTGACCAAAGAAGAGGCAAAGTCTTGACAGCTTGTCTCCAGTAGAATCTACTAACTGGAAACTACTCTGCTGTCTGGTGAGCTGACACAGATAAAGGGGAAAGAATTTGAAGGCTTTCTTTCTTTTAAAATATCGAATCTGAGTACTCTGCTCTTAGCTTCTTCTTCCCGGGGCCCAACAGGGCTTGCCGAGTCTCTCTTAAAAAGGCTTCTTTGAAGCATCAGGCCCTTCTCCTTATAGACTCAACCAGTGCTGCCTTACCACTGCTTTCCTAAGACTGAGGGGAAGAGCACATTGGAACTGACATTACAGTGCAAAACTCTATTTGGGGTGTGTTGTTTCAATTTCCACAACTTCCTTAAAAGTGTTTAGTTTTTCCTGTTTTTATTTAGGTTAAGAAACAGGCTCAGCAAGGCTTAACACCCTGTCCAAATCACATTAACTACTATGAACAAAATCAGGGTTTGAGCTAAGTACTTACTAAATTCTAGACTCTTTCATCTATGGATAATGTTGACTGAGAGTTATTTACATAAAATTGCTTTTAATCCTCTTAGAAGCCCCCGGTTTCCCAATGATCCAACAGCGGGGCGAACCCGATCTTCTGTTTAGGTTATACATACACACAGACACATACATGCACTCTTCAAGCACACTACTAATTGTATAATGAATGTTCAAAAAATTCAACTGCTATAACTTGCATGTTATTTTGTTCTTGAATAGTCTCATGAATGTATACTGTCTGCAACTTAATTTTGGATTTTTGCTAGATAAAAAGTGTTCATAACCATTACATTCTCATTAGATAAATGGCTAATAAAATTTTAATCAGTTTGGAAACATAAAATAGAGGATAGATTTCAGATCATTGCTCTGTCCTTATATAAATAAGATTGTTCAATTTGTTCCTGGTAAGTGGAAAGTTTAGTTTAATTGGACCATATAATTTCATTTTATTGGATGATTTGATTTAGAGAAGAGTATGTCATGCCTCTGACAAAGATGGATGACACTGCTGTGTAAAAGATAATTTGTAGCTCCACTAACCTTGTAAGATATGTCATAAAATCATATAAACGATTGAGGTACTGATCTGGCAACATTTTCCATTAGGAAGACATCAAGTGTTGTAGTTAAAAATGGTCACAAACATCATAATACCTGGATTTGATTCCTGTGGTTTCTTTTACTAGTCATAAAATCTTAAGCAAAACCCTTAATATTTCTGTGCATTAGTTTTCCACCTATAAAATAGCACACCTTTATAAAGTTGCTACAGTTTTCGGTAAGATGATGCTACAGAACCGTCTGGAACAAAGCTGTAGAATTGTGCCTGCAATCCAGTGAGTGTGAGGTAAATGTTGGCTGTTTTTTTTACAGTGTTTTGTACTCTCTCGAAGAGCACATGGTGGCCTCAACACAGTCAGCAGGGACTCTTGGAGAACATGGCTTTTCATCCTGTATTTGGAGCAGTCTCATGAATATATTTTGGGAAGTGCAACCAACCTTTGGAATATGCATCTCACTGTGAATACAGGGGAGGCAGAAATGCCACTGGGGAAGACGGACACAACTTATTCCAGCCTCGCCCATGGCTAGAGGCAAAGAAGAATTGTCCTGAAACATTTTTTCCTCTATTTCATAACAAATCACTGTGTTCTCCCTTAGTTGTGTGAATGAAGGACAGAAAAAGAGGGTGGGAAAATGCCACATAAATTTTAACAGCTCTCAAATTTTCCATCTACTAAGATTTTGTTCAAGTTAGTTCCAGAGAAGTGTACCAATGAAATCGGTTGTCCACTCAACAGCCACTTTTCCAACCTCAAAGCTCTTAGTTACAGAGCCCGTGTAAGAAGACTACTCAGAAAAAAAATAGTTTATTAGGAAGACATGGAGTGGCTCCTAAATCCAGTGAGAATGAAGGAGAATAAAGACCAAAGCCCAGCTTCCAAAATGTATACTCAAAATTAAGATACAAACAATGAAAAATATTTAGAAGTCACATATCCTACTTCATAGATGTGATTTTGAAACAATGTAAATATGTCACACAAATGTACAAGATAAAAAATCTTAAAAAACCATGCTTAAAAACTGAACGCAAAATGAACTAAAGAAGCACAATAATCTATCAAGTTGGTGATATCACTACAGGGAAGTGGGATTATATTAAATGGCTTTAGAACATGTTTGTTTGACCACACACTACTAGTGAATATACCCCCCACCCCCGCCCCACCCCCGGACGGAAAGAATAAAAGAAGGAATTGTATACTACATTCAATAATTGGTATTTATCTTTTTAAGACTATGCTGTGTGAAGGATGCAATTATGTTGATGTTGTGAAATGGAATTCTAGTTGTGAAAGAGCAGATGAAAGTATGAAATTGAATTTATTTGTGAAATTGAATTGGAAATTCCATTATAAATTAATGATTTATTTTAAATACACCATTGTTTTGACCACAAAAAAGGCCTAAAAACAGTGAGCACTCCTAAAATAAAATTATTATTTCTAAATAGCATTTCCAAAAGAACCAGTTCTTGTAAAAATGATTAATTCTTGGCCCAGGGCAAGAACTATATAAAATGAGTCTGAGGCATTTTGTCATATGAGAAATTGAACAGGCTATTCCAAATTACATTGTTGTTCCAGAAGGACTGAGGAATCAACTTGACAATACTCCCTGCGGACAAAGACGGGGCAATTTTACCATCAACGTGAAGATACCTGTAACAACGTGTCGGAACATTGAAAGTATACCTATAACAAGGTTGTTGAAACATTGAAAGTATGCTTAAAATGATGGGGCTGGAGAAATGGCACAGCAGTTAGAGTGTTCACCTTGCAGGTGCAAGGCCTTGAGTTCAATTCCCTGGCACTATATAAAGCTGTGTGTGTTGGCACATGCCTATAATCCCAGCTCTTGGGAAAGCGAGGCATGCATATCATCCTGAGTCCAAGGCCAGAATGGGCTACACAGTGAGTTCAGGACCAGCCTGGGCTACAAAGTGAGACCTTGTATCAAAAAGAAAAAAAAAGAAGAAAATGATGAATTCATGATGATATAAAACTCTACCATAGGGACACCATTAGAAGACACTCAATGAACAATCATAATTTTAAAAATTGGTAAGTAAATGAAACCACAAAAATCAGGCAGTCATACTATCTTACACAGTTTGGAGGCCTGAAGGCACGATGCTAGCAAGGCTCAGTTCTCCGCTATGCCACATGTACTGGACACGAGCGGTGGGAGCACAGAGCGGGAAAGTGATTGCATCTTGAGTGTGGAGCAGAGAGACAGGTGGGGGTCAAACTCTGGCTTTTATGCCGTCCCTCAGGAGGACTACCCAAAAGTTCCACCAGACCTACCTTCTTAGGGCACACTCCAGTGACCCAAGGACTTCTGCTAGACCCTTGCGAGCACCACCTTGAGGACAAAGCCTTTAAGCATGATGGACCCTCACGTGGTACAAATCATATTCAAACTGTCAGTATTTCTGTTTCTCAACCTACTTCTTGACCGTTGTACCCATCATGGCCTTGGGAAGATACATTACAACTCTGTCTCTGCGGTGTTTCTGTGCACTTTTGTTTATATTTTGTCTTATTGTTGTTAGGTCTTTTGGTTCATGAATGTCGATAATATATGTAGTGTGAGGTACACCTCATAGAATTATAAAGTGGTCTTCATTATGTTAATATTTTTGGCCAGATTTCAACCTTGTTTGTATTAGACTCATATATCTGTTTTACCTTTAAAAACATGTACATTGCATTCTTTTGATCATTCTGTTTTGAACATTAAAAATCATTTCATGTTAAGTATGCTTTGTGATTCAATCTGAAAAAAACTGAATTTATTGGCTTCATTGCTTGTGTTAGTAAAAAGTCACACAGAGCAATTCAAAGTTTACTTAACCACACAAACTGTAGCCACTGGCTCCAGTGAGTGATGATGTAATGACTGGATCAAACTTATGCTGCAGGGACCCATATTATCTGAAGGAGAACTAGTCCCATGGGTACTCTGTCATTAAAGTGGGATTATGAGAGAAATGAAACTTTTGAGTAGAACTTGACTGACGATTAATACTGAAGGAATCTAGGAACAAACCATACCGCAAAATTCAAGACTCTCTGGTCATTTCAAGTTCCAAAATAGTTTTACTGGTCTGTAAGATCTCAAAGCAAATCAGATAAAACTATGTGGTTATCGCCTAAAGAATGATGGCCAGCTGCAGGACTTGATACTAAATGACAGTGCTGCACTGTAGCTGGCATCTGGAATGCCCTTCCCACCCTCACAGGGCCACTACAGGAAAGTGGTAGAACCTTTAAACGTAGGACTTGTGGTGGAGGGGAATTAGGTCATCGGGGGCATGCCTTTTACGGCAATATGGATTCCGTAGAGACTTCCTGTCTCTTCCTTTGCTTCCTGCTTGCAGTAAAGTGAACAGATTTCTCTTGTCACACACTTTCGCCATTATGCCATACTCCACCACAAGCCCAAAGGTAACAGAGCTAAGAGACCAAAGACTGAAACCGTCGTTCAAAATAAGCTTGCTCATTTCAAGTCAGTTGTACCAGTTAAATAAAAATCTTCCCCTTTCAATATTTGTTGAAATGAACTTCATATAATGTTAAATTCACCCATTTTTCTTTCAACCCATTTGTGTCTTCGGATCTAAAGCGAATCTCACAGATGTAGGACTGGATCATGTTTTCTTTTACCTTCATTCTATCCATAGCCATACCTTCTTTTTCTTTTCATTCTTTTCTTACTGGAAGAAACATACGTTCCTTCAAAATACGGTACTATAAGAATCTCTTATTGAAGATACTAGTTCAGTTACAGGAGAGAAATATCAAGGTAAAGTTAATCAAACAGCTGCTAACAGCTTACTTAGGGTTAAGAATAAGGCAAAGAACTTGATCACATCTTCTTTTTCTTTGATTCAAGTTTTCACGGAGATTTCTCCTGAACATCCTATCCAGGCTTTATTATAAATCAAGCCTTTTTTATAATACTAAGAAAACAAAAGTAGGTATCTGAAATTATTTCTGAAGTCTTACTTAATTTTGGTTTCCTGAATTTTTCAGGTGTGGAATTTTTTGCTGTTGATTAAAGCAATTATCTCTGGTAAATTAGCTTTGGTTCGTGTTTTACTCACTTTCTTGTTGCTAGGACACAATACCCAACACCCACAATTTAAAACAGGAAAGTTTTATTTTAGCTTGCAATTTCAGAAAGTCTCAGTCCATTTGTGAGCGATCTGGGGCTGGCAGAGAACAGCTGTTCAGGGATTAGCAAGATGAAAGCTAAGTTTTGGGAGAAGTCAGGGCAAGAGTGTATCCTTCCAGTCCACACCCTCGGTAATCTGTCCCTCCCTACTGGGTCTTCCCTCCTAACAGCACACGAAATTCATAGAAAACCCAGGATATCCAAATACATGTGGTTTTGGAGGAACATTCCAGACCCAAGTCATGACACCTAATCCCTGGCCCTCATAATACTTACATCATGTCCTTAAGAAAAAAGCATTTCATTCATCTTGAAGAACTAGCTGCCTAAGTCTCAGTAGTCCTAGCACTGCCAAAACGTTGGAGCCCAAAGTCTCCTCTGAAACTTCAGAACAATTCTTAGCTGTGTGGTCCCGTGACAAAGAGAAGTTAAATTACTCCAACATACAATGGCACAGGGAAAACATTTCTATTTCAAAACAGAGAAATAGGAGAATAAAAAACAAGTGGGCCAAAGTAAGACAGAAACCCAGCGGGGCAAACGCTAATTCCTGCAGTTGCATTAAATCGTATAGCTCTATGTCCAGCACCAAGGGCAAGCTGTAACAAGATTTGAACTGCAAGGGCTTTCAGTGGTTCTGCCCCCAAGGCATTGCCTCTGGCTGGAATTCCATGTTTCTCTTCTCAGCTGGCTCTATTCGTAGCCCATGTGCGGCCTTTATACACAGGCCATGTTCCTGGTATCTTCAGATTTCCTGGGTATCCGCTCTACCTTCCCCTTCCTTTTCACAGATCTGTGCACTGCTTTTCCAGGGGCACACTGTTGGCCTCCTAGGCCTTCTTCTAAAGTCGGGGCGGAAGCCTGCGGGGCCCCACCACTCTTGTATCTGCTTGCGCGTGTACCCAGCACTTCCACGGATGACATCGAGGTCTGCCACGGCCTTGGACGGACCGTGGCCGCAACAGCTCCTGAAGCCTGGCGGCTGAACAGTGGCAAAGGCCTTGCTCTTTGGCGCTACAGTTTTCCCTGGGACAGTTTTCTCAGTGCGGTTTTGTAGATCGTGCTTCCCTTTGCTGCGTGCTGCTGTGGAGAGTGTGAAACCAGCTTGATTTTTTTCTTCTTAAGGTGATCTGATCCTTTTTCCTGTCTCCCTGGGTAATTCTTTCTTGGTCATGAAAAGTCCAACAACACTTTAACGAACTATGTTCAGTTGCTGTTTTCGATCACTCTTTCCTGGTACACAGTGGCTACTTTCTGCTATTGCATTTTTATTTAGAAAATGTTCTTGGGTTATGGCTTTGAATATTTTGCGCAATTACTTTTGTGTTCTTTCTGAGGGGTTTTATTAGGTAGTTTTCATATCTCTTTTATATCTAGCATTTTTATTTTAATGCCTCAAATTTCTTTACTTCTCAGTAATCTGTTTGATTTTGCTCTTTTCTCGTATCTTGAGTTTTATGTCTCTACTTACTTCGATTTATTGATTGCACTTTGTGCTCCTAATTGTTTCCTTGTGTAATATTTAAGTTTCTGTTTTCTTTTGCTCGGATGTTTCATTTCTTACAGTGTTTCAGCCATCCCTTGGCTAATATCTTGCATCTGTGGTCCTGTTTTAAGAAGCAATTATTTCATATAATTAAAAATGAGGAGGAAAGTATTTGGTCACAGTTTCATCGCTTCACAATAAGTGTTCTTTGTTTTATATTTTTCTACTTTTTGATTCTTTTTAAAAAGTAGCTTTCTTTAGAATTATGCATTGCTCTCTTTTTTATTACTCACTGAGGACAGAGATTATTTTTCCCTAGACTAGCAAATACCTTAGAGAAAACGGTGTAGTAGCGAAAGGACTAGCCAATGTTCCAGGTAGGCTGTGATTTAGGGTTTCTTGTGCGGAGATTTGCACAGCCTTTGTCTCTCCCCCAGACAATGGATTGAAGCTCATTTTCCCGTGTTGCCTTGATGCAGACTACTTCCCAGGAACAAAGAAGCCCATGGGAATCTGTCATCTAGCTTTGCCTCTGTTCCTTATGACCAGAAGACTTCCAGCAGAGCTCCTGCCAACAGCTCCTGCATGTTAGTGGGTGCTTTTCATCTTTAGGACATGTAACTCTCCGGTTCCTTCCATTTCTAAAGCTATGATGTTTTCTTTCCCCAGTGCTGCTATCACATGGCCTCTTCCCTTCCCTTCTTTCTCTCTTTCTGAGTCTGATTTTCTTGTTTAATTTGCAACTTTCCAGAAATTCTTGCATCGAACAATCCTGAAAAACTTAAGTTCTCCTATTTTTATGTACTGAAGTGTTTGGGCTAAGGATGTTACACGCACAGGACCAGGGCTGGATCGCCAGCATCACGAACAAAGAGAACAGTGTTTTGTCACCTTCTTTCCTTCGGTTCTGAGACGATTCCCTGGACAAAAGGGAGAAATTTTATCCTAATGCCACAATATGAGCTCCAGAACGTCACTAATAACACTCCCCATCTTCAGGGCTTCGTGTGAAATTATTATTGACTTTGAACTGTATTATCCTGCATCTGGTCGTGGGTAACTCTTTTTGGCACACTAGACATCATTAATCCATTTGAGATTGTTAAGAACTTACTAGATGCGATACGAAACTTTGAATTTCTGGCACCATGTGTTGATATACATGCTTATTAATTTTTTCTTCATGGATATTTTCCACTACATTAAAAGTGATTTCTAAATGTCTATCAGTCTGCAAAAATATTAACTCTGTAAGTGAGGATGTGACTGTCAGTCATGATGTGTCATCTTCTTTGGATTATGAAATGCCTGGCCGATGACCAGAGCCTGTTTCTGGGTGAGTCTGGGCGAGTCATGGGAGCCTGGATCCGGGGACTCCGTATAATCCCTCATCTGTTCCTCTCTGGCACTCTTCCCTGCTCTGGGTCCCAGCTGCCCCGAACTAAGCAGCTCTGTGCCATCTCCTCTCCCCACTGTGCTCCTGCCTTACAGCCAGCTGACTATGCACGATTATCCCAAGCCGTGAGCTAAATTTAACTTTCCCTTCTTTAAATTGTGAGCATCTCATGTTGTGTCAAGAAATGGAAAACAAAAAGAATGTGAAGGAAATAAAAAAAAAGGAAGATGACCTGGGCCGTGTGGTGCAGGCCTATAGTCCCAGCACCCTCGGAGGCTGAGGCAGGAGAATCACAAACTTGAGCCCAGCCTGAGCAGCTCAGCAATTTAGTGAGACCTTGTCTCAAAATGAAAAATAAAACTGGACTGGAGACCCCTATTACCACACACACACACACACACACACAAAGAACATGAGAATGAACCTATACAAACTATTGACGTAAAGTGCCCTCGTGATTTACTGCATATGCCCTATGAATTGGCCCCACACAAGGCTTGTGTAACCTTTATATCTCTTATCACAGGTCTTACCTTACATTTTATTACTTATTTTACAAGTGAGCAAACTGAGGAACAGAATGAGTAGCTTAGCCTTACATTATTACTGTCTGTGGCAGAGTGACGAGTCTCCTGAATTTTATGGGTTACCATATTTCATGCCCCTCAATTCCATGTCCTCTCTCACCAACCTTCTCAATTTAACAATGAGGACACAGCAGGCAGCTTTGATTATACATCCAGGAGGTTTCCTTTCCTTTTTTTTCTTTTTTCTTTTCTTTTCTTTCTTTCTTTCTTTTTTTTTTTTTTGCCCTCAAGTCTTCCTTGGCAGCAGAGCTCCTGCTATGTGGAAGCTGACATCAGAGATGTCCTCTTCCACCTGCCTGTTATAAAGGACGTGGGCATGAGGCCTACTTCTGGTCCAGGGAATGGCTGGGAAGTGTTTGGTAAAGTTTTCCTCTTCAAAAACAACCGTGTTGAAACAATGAGTAGAGTGAGATGCTGTTTGCAAACAATGGTGCGTCTACATCTCTCGTCTCATGGTACCATATTGCCACTGGTTTCAATGACAAGGTCAGCCATCATCAGTAAGCTGACAGACTGAAGATGGGGAACGAGAAACAAGGGCAGGGTTTGTACAATTTGTCTGCTGTTTTTCATTGTAGCCTGCCTCACCATGGACCTCCAGCCTTCTTGTATTTCAGCACAATTCAGGAATGAGATCCTCATAAAAGATTTTCTTCTGTAGCCAAAATGAATTATGACATGGAAGAGTATGCTTTGGGCACTATGTACAACATTTTATTTAGAAATCTAAGACAACCAGTATAGTCCAAAGGATTTCAAAAGGATTCTTCATTACATCTTGACTATTTTTGCTCTGTAAAAGTAAAATATTGATTTAAAAAAACTATTCTTATTCTTTCAAAATCTCTTCTTGCCTGGTATGTCTCTTCTTTGGAGCAAACTTTCTTGCTCAGAGATTCTGGTGTATTATTTCATTTTTAAGTGACAAGAGTATCTGTCGCTGACTTGTCTGTTTACAAATGTGTGTTTTGTCTTTGTTCACTGCACCCCCAGTTCTCTTAGAAACAGATGTTGTTGCCTAAGCCCTTTCCCCCTTGAAACAAATGAACTAGGATTGGAATAGAAAACAAAACAAAGCATTCTGGTTTTAAGCAGCAAATCCAGATGTTCTAGCTGGTCCAGATGTGATTAAGTGGATGAGTTTAATATTCTGTCGTTCGGTAAGACATTTAACTCAGCTTCATTATAAAATGACATGAAATGACATTATTTTAAAAGTACTCAAAAATCACCATTTAAATCACCATTTTTGTGGTACTAGGGATTAACTCCAGGGTCTTCCCACTGAGGTACATCCCAAAATCACTTTTTTCATTTTGGTTTTGAGACGGGGGTCTCTGTAAGTTGCTCGGGGCCGGCTTGAATTTGTGATCTTCCTGCCTCAACATCCCAGAATGCTGAAATTTTAGGTCTATATCATCAGGACGGACAATTTGTAGGGAAACCGAACACCTGTGATAGCTTTGAGGGGTCCTCAAATGTCCTCAGAGATGACTGTATGAGCTATTACAAATAGAGATTTATTTGGAAGGATTGGTATACAAGATTGTGCTTCATACTCTGCCATTCTGAAGCTGAAGACTCAGACAACCCAATTATATAGTTTCGTTCCAAAGCCCAAAGCCTAAGAACAGATGAGCTACTGATATAAACCTCAGTCGGATTCCAGAATTTCGAGAATCATAAGTACTAGAGTCTGAGGGCCACAGGAGATGATTGTTTCAATGTAGGTAGACAGAAAAGTCAACATCGCCCTATGCGTTAGATTCTGCTCAGGTTCTCTGTGAATTCTACAATACCCACCTGCATTTGTGAGGGCAATTTTCTTCATTCAGAATAATTAACTGATTCATGAGATAATATTTGGCATTCTGGAAATGATGGTTTTTAAACTATCTGGGCACTTCTTAGCCCAGTTAATTTGACATATAAAATTAAAAGAAGCCAGGCGTCTAGAGTCAATTCAGTTATAAAAGGATTAACTGTAAGAAGAAAGAAATTGTAGAAAGAATATAAGATCCATCATTTGATGTCAGAATAGCTACTATTGAAGTACCAGTGTTACAGAATGTAGAAACTTATAAATTAAAACGGAAAGAGTAATTTTAAAAGAGGGAAAGGAAAAGGAAGGCAGAGAGGAAAAGGAGAGAAAGAATTCTGTAACTGGTACACGTTTTGGAACTCGAATGTACCCCTCACGAGAGGGGCACCTTTGAACTACAGATAACCAGGCAGGTTTAAGCCCCTGAGCTCAGTTGATTAGAAATAGTATTAAGGAAACTCTGAAGGTTGGTGTCGGAACTGGAGATGTGGTGGCAGTAGGTAGGCTAGGTACCAAGGACTTCCTGACTTGGTGGAGGGGAGTGTCAGGAGATACTTGATGCTGAGAGGAACAGACCGGAATTCAAAAGAATAAGGGAGCGCTGCAGTCCCAGGCGCCAAGAAAGAGCTTGGACTTGCTGCTTGAAACCCTTAAAGATTTCTGGGGTGCTTGTTTAGAGGTTGTGGGGCTTGCATGTGTGGAAAAGGAGCTAGCAAAAATTGAGCGACCTTGTGAACGAAGCTTCATTTCGGCCCTAAATGAAAGAACAACGTTTATGAAGCCCATAGAGATTTACATTAACTGCAGATGAGAAGCCGACTTGGTGTTAGTCACATAACTAAAGAGTAGAGGAGATCTTTCCAGTCTCCCTTAACAATGCTGGCATTTGCGGAGCACCTACTGCATGCAAGTTGTGTAATAGACACTGTGAGAAAAGTTCCTCCCTTCAAGGGACAATCTGTCATGTGCTTTGGAAGATTGGTGATTTTCATATTTGATTTTATCATTGTGATTCAGAGGAGAAAATTCTTCAACAAAGAAACTATAGCAACCAGAAGAGTGTAAAAAAAACTTGTCATTTCATTCAGAATAACCTGTAATTAGGAGCAATAAATCTCATAATTTAAGCAGTTCTTCTTCGAAGTGTTAATAGCATTTCAGAGCAAAATGCAAAAAAAATTCATGAATGACGCATACAATACTGACTTACATTACTTTGAAGTATATAGTCTTTATAATTTGTTAACACTGCGTGTATTATGTAAATAAACTGTCATTACTGATTCTATAAATATTTTTAGACCCTCCAGTTCTACATCGGTAAAAACCTGGGGTACAGTAGGTTATATTAATAGTTCATGTGCAACTATGACCCAACATGTGGTTGGCTTTGGGTCTCATGCTGATTCCTGGGACTTCGCTAGCCTGAAGCAATCTCTTCTTTCCGTTTTAACTTCAACATCATTTCTAGGAATTTTAGGTAAAAAGATTAAGCAAATGTCTTGGTCACTTTCGCTTCACTGGGACACATATTCAACACCAAGAACTTAAACAGGGAGAAAGTTCTACTTGGTCCGCTGTTTAGAAATCCCATTCCACTCACGCACAGTCGGCGATGATGGAAGGGCATGGCAGGAGGCTTAGCCAGAGGAAGGCTATTCGTCCCGGGGTAACAGGAAGCAGAGCAGAGCGGAGGAGCGGGGGCACTTGGATGCACACCTTTCATTCACCCAGTGATCTATTCCTTCCAGTCAAGTCCCATCTCCTAATAGCAGATGAAACCATTTATGGGTGGATCCACTGGTAAGTATAGTGGCCCCTTAATTCAATCATCTTTCAAACACATGAGTTCTTTGAGGGTACACTCCAGATTCAAACCATAACAGCAAGCAAGAATGCGCTTGAGGAGATAAACCTAAGAAAAGATATGGCCACTCATAAATAGAACTATACGTGGTATAAAAGTTCCTTTTTCAGTAAGTCTTTTCCAAAACATTTCATCGTTTCCAGTTGATTGCATAGGCATATTAATAGATAGGTCTACCTTACTCATTTTATTTCTTCTCACAAATAATTTACTTAGTGAGTTTTTTACTAGTAGATTTTAACATTATCAGAGGCTTTTTGTTGTTATTTTAAATAATACTTCAAAAGCGTTTATGTGCCTATTTCTCGGAGCATCTGCATGAATATACAGACTGGAAATTCCTGGAAATAGAATTGATAGGTAAAAGGATGTAAGTATCTCAAAATATTGGTAGGAACCGCTAAATTATCTTCAATAGAATTTGTAAGTTATCTCTTCAACATTCTATAAGAATCTCTGTTCCCCCTCAACCTCCCTAAAACTTTGTGCTATCAAACTATTTGATATTTACTTTAGTTGGTATGTTCTTCTACTGTGATTTTAATTGGTCTTTTTGAAATCGTGAATGACCATTTTTTTCTTGTTTTTTAAGACTTATAAATATTTATGTTCTTCGTTCATTTTCTGTTTGGTACTTTGTTTTTTATTACTGGATTTATGAACTCTCTTTGTATATTTAAAAAATAACTGTTAGCCTGTCACATGTGTTGCAAATACTCTTCACAGTTTTTTCTAATTTGGGCTTGACAATATTTTTTGTTTATTTTTCCCTTAGCAGATTTTAAAATTTTAGGAAGACAAATTTATTCTTCCTTTTCTTTGTGGTTTGCTGATTTTTGTTTTGGTATTAAAAGGTATTATCTTTTCTAGGATTATAAATAATTCTTTTATATGGTTATATTTAAATCTTTGATCTGTTTTTGTGAAAAAATAAAAGTCCAATTTTATTCATTTTTCAAATTGCTGATGACATTCCATTTGCACTTGTTACGTAATACAGCTTTTCTATTTTAAAATATCACCTTCCTCACATCCTCAATACTTGCATATAAACAAAGATTTATCTATTTTCTTTCAATAGATAAAATTTAGAAATAGTTAAAGTCAGATTGGAACAGCCACTAAGTTACTTATCTACCTACGATTTTAAATCATTTCACATTTCACATCTAAATTGTTCATTTAGATGTTCTGAAAAGCCATCTCTCATGGGTGTAATACTTTTAATTAATGCAAACAATACAGAAATAACTACAGAGACAGGAATATGTTTCTTTAAACTTTCAGGAGGATTAACTAGCTAGTGATGAGATAATAAATCTTCAACCGAAAATTAAGTATTGTGATTTGTAAAAATATAGAATGACTCCATTTAATGTGGTATTAGTTTACATTTCTTATTAGATATACAGAATCAAAATCAACTTCTACTATGATCCACCATGGTTCACCTACTATGGACCTGGGGGATCCGAATAAGTAGAATTTATAGGAAAACATCAATAGACTGATAGACATAGATATTAGCAGTTTTATCCTCCCTACCACAGACACTTGGGAAGTTTTATATAAAATTATTTTAATGTTTTCTATATTAAGGTACAATGAAAAACTCCAATGATCTCTCATTTACCCACCACTGAAATGAAACAATCATCAATATTTTCTTAATTCTCTTTTTTTATTGAGGTGTTTTAAAGCATTTATGTCAATATGCATTTTTAAAATATATGGACATTGTGTTGCATAACTACAAAGGCACTATGTACAAAGAAAGCACAAATTCCCTGGTCCTATATAAAACCCAGTTGAAAATCAAAGTATTCAATTGTCTAAGAAAAATTTTTCATTTACACTTCATTTATTTAAATAAAAATCCAAACAAGACATTGAGCTGACTTGAAATTTCTTTAACCAGTTTAATTATTCTATTATCTTTAATCTCAGATTTAAGTGAGGTTGTAGAATCTTGTTCAAAACGCAAACACACACACACACACACACACACACACACACACACACACACACACTTTGCCAGAAAGTAGGTTTTTAGCACAATTACTGATAGAGTCCTCCTTCCCGTTTGAGACATTGGGAGCCTTGTCTTATAGGCTGGGGAATCAAACTTGGATACTTGGTGCTTGCTAGGCAAGTGCTTTAACCTCTGAGCCATTTCTCCAGCCCGCCCCCCACCCCCAACTTTATAACTTAATATTCTGTATTAAAAAGTTCCTTCACCATTCTGGTTTTCTGTTTTCTAAATTATGTAATGAACTGAATGATATCTAATACACATAATTGTGGTATATATATATATATATATATATATATATATATATATATATATATATGTCCTGGTATTCCACCTGGCATACAATAATCACTAGATAAAAATTAGCTTGTGTTATTACCTGAGTCATTGAACTGTCTGTCATTTCACAGGGATGACATTCTCATCCAATAATAATCCCCTTCAATCATATGTTTTGAAACTTCTCCATTTTGGCAATGTCTAGTTGTCTTCCTTAAGTTAAACACAGACCAAAATAAACTAAAAACCCTTGACCTTGAATTTTCTATTTCTTTTCTTAATCCATTTTGTGCTGCTGTAGCAAGCAACCTGAGGTTGGATCTTTGATAACGAACAGGTTTGTTTGACTCTCAATTCTGATGGCCAGAGTATCAACACATGACCTCCATGTTCTATGTGGGTCCCTCAACTGCGGCACGACTTGGCTGAAAATCAGAAAAGGCTGGCCACGTGCAGAAGAGGAGTGCAAGGAAACAAGGGATTTGGGAAGGGTCAGACTCATTCTTTTTTATAAGAGGCCACTTTTTTTGAGAACCAATGAATTCCTAACAAACCTGACTCACACCTCCATGGAAGATTTTTTTCTTTTCAAATATTTTTAAAAACTTCTTCCAAAATTTATTATTTTTATTAGTACATATTTGCAACATTCAATAGTTATATTAGACTTAGGAATTAGTGCACATTCACAGGCACCAGCTTCCTACTCACTTTCCCTCTCCCTTTCCGGCCCTCTGGTGCCTTCCCAATCCCCTCCCCCTTTCACAAATCCATCTTTCACTTTCCACCTGTCTCCGGCTCTTTTGCTGATTTATACTTTGAGTTGCGCATATTAGAGAATCCACACCGTAGCCAGTCGCTGTTCCTGCTTTTTAATTTCCCTTTCGGTGCTGGACCCATGACAATCTTTTTCTTTTCCTGTTTATTGAAGTCATTTTCTTACAGATCATAAGGAGCTTCACCACAGCCCAGCTGTTATCCTGCACGAGCATTTGAGGTGCCCGTCTTCCCGTCTTCCCAACAGCTTCAGGTATTGCCCGCTTTGTTTTGGTGAAGGCGCAGATTTGCACACTCCCTAGAGACCCTCCTCACAGTCCCAGATCGCCTTTTCTGCTTCTGTCCTCCATCCAAGTCCTTCCCGGAGGCCCGCCCGGAGATCCTCCTCCCCATCCTCCCGCTCCCTCTCTGAGCCCATCTTTCATTCCTGTGCATGGACAACTTCGAATTCAGGTTCTGGTGCCAACCCCTTCCCCATCTTCTGTTCCAGCTTCCCAATTGTTAATCAATTTTCATGTGAATTTTTGTTTCTGCATCAAGTCTAACGCTTCTCAAATTGAATTCTGTGCCTATTTGGCGGTTGTTTATGCTCCTATTTTTGGCAGAGTGTCTTATACTGTCGTTACGTGTGATAAAATATTACAGTTTGCAAACTCCCTTGGTGTAGATTCTGTATCTTCCCACCTCCTGTTTCTACTCCTATATTTTATATTACAATTTGGTAATCATTCATCTGTACAATTACAGAGTTTATTTGATAATTATAATATATGTAACATGTATTTCATTATAGCTGCTCATATTTAAAAAAGTGGTATAATTAAGCACCATAGGAATCATCAGAGTTCAAATTGGTAGAAAAAGGCAAAGTCTCACTTACTGATTTAACAGCCTAAAGTCATTATTTTCCCTTTATTTAAATTTCCAAGTCACGAGGCCAGCACTACTGGGGGCGTTTAATTCGGGCTAGAGGAGCACTGCTGCCAAGAAGAGAAAACAGCCTGCATTTCCCAAAAGGACGTAAACGCTCTGTAGCCGCAGTCATTTTCCTAGAGCATCACCAGCTACAGCTCGTCGGGTACAAAGTGGGTTTTGTTGTAAATGTGGAGCACCACATGGTCATGTGACTCGTCTCCCTTTCGGAGGAGCAACGGAGTGATAAACATCTGCTGGGCATCTAGAGGTTTGCCAGATTCATCTTGCAAAGAAAATGGGGAAGACAACCAGATTGCTCCCCTGACGGGACCACTGCCACCTTTTCCTGTGTGGTAGGTGTGCCTGAGTACCCTTAAGGAAACCACTGCAGTTACATCAAAGAACGATTTCTCTCTAGTCAATGCGTGTGATGCACTATGTACACATCATTGTGTTTTTGTCCTCTCATCGTTGGTTGTGTTCAAGAGTGAATTTTTAGGAATGCTAATGGACAGGAAACACCCAATAAGGAAGGTAGAAATAATAGTCAGGAGACGTGTCTGCTTTTTGTGTGACTAAGTCATCTGAAAGCTTCACTGTTACTGGAAACAATAAATTATAACAGATAGTAACAAATTTTCTTCCCCTTTCGCTATACTTACTTAGTTTAGGTTTTTTTTCTCTGTATTTCTGGGCTAGATTTCGTGGGTCCATGACCCCACTTGTACACTGGTCAGATTTGGTCATGGCTTGTCTCCTTGCTCTTTGGAACCTCATACTCAAGCCTTAACCTGCCACTGGTGATGCCATCATTTTTTTGTGCCTGTGTTATCGGACACACAAATGCTGTTCACCTGCCTCCCGACCCTCTCTATTCTGGACATTTGTGGCCCCAGTTGACCCTTTATGATTTGAAGAATGAGACACGTGGCTTAACACCAGGGGATCTTGTCTTCTTGTATCAGGTCTGAGTACTGGCACTCCAAATATTGATTAGCAAAACTAAGCATGCCACTTTTTTGGCAGAAAATCCTTCAAGGGCTTGTAATTGTCTTTAGGATAAAATATAAGCTTCTTAGCATGGAATTAAAATGGATTTTGTGAATCAGTCTTTGACGTTGGCCATTTCCCCATGCCTAGCTTACGCTTCTGTAAAAAGAACCTGCTTACAGATTTCCAAATCGTTCATGCTCCTTTGCAGGTGCTGTGTCCTCTGCCTGGAACAGTCTGCTTCTGCCACTGTAGCACACTCTACTTTCAAGCCTCCATACCTCCAGAAAAATCTTCTCCGACAGAGGTCTTGCTTCATATCCTCTCCTTCAAATAACCCACTTGTGTTTGTGTGCCTGCACACACAATCACACAAACACCCATTTATGCACGTGCAGGATTGACCTGACTCTTCTTAAATTAGCTTCTATAATCAGGGAACAAAACTTTGTCTTACAGCCTTAAAAAGATGATACCAGACTTCAGAAATATAGCCATTGGAAGGGAAAGAGAAGAGGAAAAGTCTATTACCAACGCCTATTAATTCTGGGTAGCACTGTTTTAAATATGTGCAGGTTTAAGACATTCACATTTTTGTATGAGCATCAAAAGAGGAATAGAGGCTCCTCTGTCAACAAAACGAAGTGGATAAAGCCTTGAGCTACTATGGCTACCTTGACTTATTCCTGGTCCCTATGGTTCAGTAGCCATGAGTTCCAGAATTGAACGTCTGTAACAGCTTCTTCTGAAGATTTGTATGACAAAGAGCAGGAGGAGACTCAAGTTGAGGCCTCTGAACAAATATAGACCACTCCCAGAAAGCTTCCAGTTTTTTAGTGTTCTAAAGTGGTAAAAACCCTTCCACTGGTATAAAGAAAACAAGCAAGGTAAAAGTAGCTGCTAAAACCAAGTCGAGTTTTCTGATAACCCAACTCCAATTGTGTTTCATGAAGAGAGATTCAAAATTATACCTTTCAAGGAAGCCTGGGAGTAATGATGAAAATATTTGAATAAAGTTGAACTCTTCAGGCTAATACTCTAGGGGCATGTGGAAGAAGCAACAGTAAAATTGGAAGAAGCACATGCTCAGCCCAGTTGTACAGCAACAATGCCTCACACGTAAAAGTCAGTGGACCGAACACTGAACGTGGAAACTGCAAAATTCTACCTACGAAAACACTCTGGAAGAACTGGTAACATGGTTTTCACCAAATAAATAAATCATAATGTGTGAAATCTACAATAGAACAATAGTGCACAATGGAACACTATGAATCAATAGCACATTTGAAAAAGCATCAAATACAATTTTTTAAAAATAAGATGGAGCTAAAGAAAGATCGGTGACTCAAGTTAGATTGGAGAGCATTACTCAGAGCATATGTAGTGTTGAGAGCTGGAACATTTAGAAAAACTTGTGATGGAGATGCAGAGACACAGAGATTGAAATGCAAATTCCACACTGGAAGGAATTGTAGAAGGTGATTGAAAGGAAAACGGAGAAATGGTGTTTGTTGATGTAAGAGCTAGGAGTTTTTCAGAATTGAAGAAATACAAACACTCTTAAAGAAGTTAATATTAATATTTCAATAGCAGGCTGAGTAAAAATGTTATATCTACAACTGTCAAGTAAAATTGTAGAATTTTCAAGAAAAAGAGGTCTTGAAGGCAATAAAAAATAGATTACCTTAACAAAAACAAAAATTACATTGATATATCCTTCCAAAAGCAAGAATTAAGGATTTTTTTTTTAAAAAAATGGCATTTTTGCTTTCTGTTATGGTTTGAATCTCAAATGTCCTCATGTAGTTGAAAGGTGATTGGATCATGGGGAAGATGTAAACAGCAGATTTATCTAGGGTGATTTCCTGTGCTGTTCAGTGGTGGACCTAGTTGGGAGTGGATCCTAGAAAGGTATATGCTTGCCCCTGGGTCCTAGATTATCACTGCTTCCTTTCCATTATGCCGTGAACTGATTTCCTCCATGCCATCCCCATGAACGAACTGAGTCCTTTGAACTATAAGATAAAATAACCCTTTCCTCCTTTAAGTTGTGAGTGTTGAGCATTGTGTCCCAGTGATGAGAGAGTGATTAAAATACCATCTTACTTCAAATTACTGAGCAAAAGTAGCTGTTAGTCATGAATGCATGACCCAAGTTGCCATATTTTGATTTGAGACTGAAAAACACATTTTAAAACAAAACTAAGAGGACTTGCCACTCTCACATTCGTAATGAATAAAAATCTTGTGAAAGATAAAAGGAAATAAAAAAGCCAGGAGGAAGAACAAGTTTTCAGTAGCAAAAATGGACAAAGAAATATTGGGAAACACGTGGGTCAAAACAAACATTTTTATATCTGTAATATTATTAATTTGACTACTAATATGTAGTAAATTCTATATATTTATAACATTTAATAAAAAAGTAATTATTAAGAAAAAGAATTATTGATTGATTTTAGTTTGTGTTCCAACAAGTATGTGTTCACAAATTCAACATAACTACTTCAGTGATAGAAATTGATTGTATAATAGCTAAATAACTATAAGATGGAAAGGAGGAGCATATGACCTGGTCAATGTTATAGAAATCAAGAAACAATAAAAGCAATTTAAATAGAAAGTAACAAGAGAAAGTGAAAATAAATCCAAATATTTCAGTAATCACAAGAATGTCAATGGATAAAATTTTCCAGTTCAAGGGCAGAAGCTATAAATTGAGTTGTAAATACGCAATAAAATTCTCCTTATTAAGGAACATAGACATAAACATTCAGGGACAAAATATTTTGGATGAGGAAAGGCAGAGCAGAAACATAATAATCAAAAGTAAGCTATATGAAAATAAAACGTATCCTTCAAGGGGGAAGTCATTGTTAGGAACAAAGATAATTGCTACACATTGATAAAAAGTTTAAGTTACAGGTACAGAGAAGTCACTCTGTTTCTCAAACACTTCAACACTTATATGCTTCCAACAATAAACATGAAGACCACTTTGCAAGATTGGACACACAGGCTCTTACACCAGGAGGCAAATGTTCCCAATTCCGTAACAGTAAATCAAGCAGACTCATAAATTTTTATTTGCCGCTCTGCTTATAATAATGAGAAGTAGAAACCACCGTTTCAAGGTAGCTGAACTGTGGATATTTATACATCAGATTAGACAATGGCTAGGTTGCGTAGGCAACATGGATAATTCTCAAAAACATGAAGTTGAATGAGAAAAGAAGGCTGCAAAATATCATATACAGTATGACATCATGTAGATACATAAACTGGACACGTAAACAAGGGGCGTGGAGAGATGTAGACAGGAATACGGTTGGCAACTGGCGGCCCATATCTTTGCAAAGTCTGAGAGTGTATAGATACCGAGGAGCCAAAGTAGTGTCTAAAGCCCTATTTAGATTTTATTGTAATTGAAAGAGAAAAGTCAGACCAAAAAATCCAGAAGCGTGAGCTCACCGGTGAAATACAGGGAGACCACGAAAGCTCCGATGTCGCTTGTCTCTGCCGATTCTCATTTTGAAGGTGGTCCTGGAGGCCACATGAGGCTCAAAGCTACAGGGGTCCCTTAGGAACCACGAGGGGTGTGCTTGCGGGGGGTGGGGCGGAAGCGCCCAGAAGACGCTGAGGTAAGGAAGAGGGGGAATCGATACTACTGAGTCACTTGATTCATCTGGAGACTCATTGACTCCAGAATTTTGACATGTGAGGCGAGTATTTCTCTTGTTAAGTCACTGCTAGTTGTATTTTCTGTTACTTGAAGCCAAAAGCATCTTATAACGTCCTTCTATTTAATAAACCTATCTATTTCTGGATTCAGGAAAGTGGTGTTGCAAAGTGGTGTTGCATGAAGGCATCAAGCTGTTCACCAGCTTAAGGCTAAAACGAGCAAGACAAGTGCCTAGCTTATATTTTAGGAGGGAGAAATGTACGTTTAAAGTCATGAGAAATGTGTGTCCTTAGGTGTCTCTGCTCAAGGATATGAGATATCAAAGGCAGTGGCTTAGGAAAGCTATATGTTAGCGTAAGAAGCATGAGAGCCTCAGCTGCCGGTACCTGTCAATGTAACAGATTTGGTTTTAGTTGAAGCTTTTAGCAAATCATTAAGGAAAGCACTGACCATTTTTTAAGATTAAAGAAAGTGAGGCTCATGGAAGTGAGGCTGCAAGACCTCTCCTGTGGCACCTATTACCCGAGTCTTCCACATTTATTGAGCCAACAGAGGACAGAGGACGGCCTGCAGGGAGGAAGGGGCCACGGGAGCCCAGCAGGCTGTGTTGGAGAGTGGCAGTGGAGCAAGGGGAGGCAAGCTCAAGGTGGCACGTGTCATGGTTTAGCGTTAGAGTGTCTCCCCAAAGTCTCGAGTGTCTGGAGGTGAGGCTCCGGAGGCTGAGGAGATTATCAGAATGCTATACTCATTGGAGCCACCAATGAATTTAGAGCTAAACAAATGTGTTGTTAGGAGGTTGGGTTTGGTTGGTATCACTTGGGGCATGCCTTTGGAGGGTTTATCTCTCTCCTTGGCTGGCTCTAACCTTCTCTCTCTGCTTCCTCTTTGCCATGCTGTGAACAAACTCCTCATCCTCAGGCCCTTCCACAAAGCCATTTCTGTCTTGTCCAATATGTCCAATATTCCAATATGGACTGAACTCCCTGAAATCGTGAGCCAAGTTAAGCCACTCCTCCTTTAAGTCCTGCGTGACGGGAAAGCTGATGAATGCAATAGGCATTCAGAAAAAAAAAAAAAACGGTCCTCTCAATAACAGATGGGGACATAGGCTGGCTGAACGGTGGTGAAGCAGCAAAGGAACATCTGTGGTCCTGCTTAGTTTGCTTTCCATGAAGGAAAAGTTAGCATTTATCCCTTTCATTCCTTATTCTGCTCTTAGCACATGATAAGATAGTTTCTTCCTTAACTGTTCCTTCTAAACTATGCTCTACATATTCATTTTTTGACCTATAATTGAAAATCATATAAATATCTATGTAACTTTTCTTTCTTCTCTCCGATGTCTTAGAAATTTTCCCCTTCTTTGACTTGTTCATGAGCTTCAATTTATACCTTAGAGAAATTCATTCCCTCTTCCACAACCTCCTCGCCCCAACACACTGCCAACCACACTGCCAGAAATGCCACTGGGTGCTTAACTTCCTACCTGCCTCTGAGTTGCTGTTACTCCTTCCTCTTCTTTTAATGAGCTTCTAAAATATGTCATTTGCTCTAATGATCTTTATGTGAGCTTCATTTCCTCCTAGAGTTTGGTACACTTGGTGGAGATGAGGAGGCGGTCTGGAGGAGAGATTGAAGAGGGAGGGTAAGGGAAAGTAAACCTGACTGAAATGAAGTATGCATACGTACAGTTCCCCACGATGAATCTACTCATTATGTGTGATAAGTACATACTAATAAAAACAATAATTAGGTTTACAAAGACTTACTGGACAGGCTAGGAAAATATTTTGAAAAATCCTTGCCTCTTGATACCCCATACTTACCTCATTACCTGTATCTTTCCCAAGGTACTTTGTTCATATGCTCACGTGCACATGCATGTTCATCTATGGAGTATTCTTATGTCCTGATGGCTCCCTTACTGCTACAATACTTGTATCTAGTCGACTGTCCATTTATTCATTTCTTATTCATTCAAGAATTATGCAAATGAGAGACACATAAGGAAAGGCCACTGAAAGCGTGAAGCAGAGAAGAAAAAGGAGGTGTTAATTTGGGAAGGATGTAGAAATCTATATTCTATCTTATTTTACTTTTTAATTTTAAAGCTTTGGGCTTGTTTAAATCTCCAAGGAGAGGTAGAACACAGATGGGAGAAGAATTCGCAGAGGGATAATCAAGGATCCCTAGGAAACGGCTGCAGGGAAGAGCTACAGGTGCCAGCCTTCTGGAGGGCTCGGGCAGGTGGACTGCAAGTTCAAGTCCAGCCTGGGCAACTTAGTCACTTCCTGAGATCCTATCTCAAAAGCAAAACGTGGGCTGGGGTTGTACCTCAGTAGGAGGGCTTCGGGGCTCCACATCCAGTACCACAAAAAGAAGAAAGAAAGAAAGAAAGAAAGAAAGAAAGAAAGAAAGAAAGAGAAGAGAAGAGAAGAAAGAAGGGAAGAAAATGAAAACTACATGTGCACTGAAGTAATGAATACTTTAAGTCCCGTGGGCAAGGGCCAGGAACATCTGGTGTGCTATAAAACATATTATTTTTTCCATCTTAATCCATCCTTCTGGGATCAACATCATCCTTCTGAAGTCAATACTTTAATAGTTCTTATGATAAAGATCTACTTTTTCTTTTATTAGTATATATTGCAATGCACATTAATAACAATCAGCTTGAGAAATTGATGTATTTACTTACCGCATCTTGGTCATGTTTACTTCCCTTCGCCATTCCCACTTGTCAGCCCCCGTATTCTATTACCCTCTCCACGGAGACTACCTTCCTACTTTCTTCCTTCTCTCTTTATAGTTTTCCTTATATTACAGAAACCATGCAATATTCAGTCTTCTGTGATTCATTTTTCTAAACGTGATGGTCTGAAGGTGCATCCATTTTCCCCCAAATAATTCAATTTGATCTTTCTTTATGGAAGATTAGTAATCCATTGTGTAAATACACCATCTTCTTTATCCATTCACCTGTTGGTGGACATATTGGCTGGAAAAAAATATTGGTATTAAGAAGATTGTTTAATGAAAATATTGGGAAGCTTTGGTGTAGGATTCCCAAGAAAGTAAATGAGGGTGTGCATTACAGTTCTCCAAAGAAGCAGAGCTAGTTCTATCTATCTATCTATCTATCTATCTATCTATCTATCTATCTCCATCTATCTATCTCCATCTATTTATCTATCTATGATAGATATATTTTGCTCATACACACACACTCACACACACACACACACACACACACACACACACACACACACACATGTAGTACAAAATGGTTGCAATGAGCTTGGGTATTTTGGCCTTCCTGCTCTCTCCCATCCCCCAAACTTTCACTATCACACCCCTTTGGTTGTGTTAAATGCCTGTGTTCTGTATTTTTCATAGTAGAGAAACCATGTGATATTTAACCTTCTGCATTTGACTCACTTCACTAGGCATAATAATCTCAAGTTGCAACTATTTACCTACAAATTTTAAATCTATTGATTTATAAATCTGCCTGCTTAACTATATAGAGAAAGTTAAGGTGAGGAGTTGGCTTATGCAACTGGACGCTGGCAGGTCTGGAATTCATTGGGCAGTATTCCAAAAGCTGGAAACTTTAGCAGGGCTTAATGTTGCAGTCTTTAGCCCAAAACATTCTAGACTTTCTGGTCTAATCTTTGCACTCTTGAGACTTCGGACTTTCTTGATTGCACGAGGTTCTCCCACATAAAGGAGGTAAAGTGTTTAGTCAAGGTCTGCTGATTTAAATGATAATTGTATCTAAAATATATTCTTACTTGGAACTCATATTAGACCAACAATATGGGTACTGTAGCCTTTCCAAGTTGACACATGAAGTTAATCATGGAAGGTGAAAGTTTGGCCTTGTATGGAAAGATTACCTGTCCCCACCCCAAATGGGGAAAGAGGGTGCAAAGGTGCTGTGGTTGATAATTAGGGAATTTCAGGCTGATGGCTTCAGGTTCCTTTATGAAGTAGATAAGACTCTCTAGGAAGAATGGAAGAGACTGAAGGTTGAAAGATGGTAGATAGTTTGGCAAAGTTCAGTAAGGTGAGTAGGAGAATGAGTTTCTGAAGGAAATAGAGTAAGACTGCCAAGCAATCCAATAAAACTCTCCTCAGGATCTGTGCTAAACCTTGAATGATACCATCTCTTTGATGAATGCTCATTGCCCAGCAATTTCGCATTCAGATGATATCTTTTAAAGAGTATACACAGGATATCTGCTGACAAACATCACTCTGTAGTTAAGTATATATACCTTGCTGTAATCTCTTATTTCACTTTCTAGACTCAGGTAGTGTTAATTGCGATGGGCCTTTTGGAGGCCTTATCACTGCTTACCTTATGACATTATAAATATGGCAAAAGATAAATTTTGGGTGGTGTACAGAAAATATCAGCTTAAGAAAAAGGACATTAAGTTTGGAACTAATTTAAGGGCTCGAAGGACTTTACATGCCTATAGCATAAAACAGTTACCCTGTGACTAATAATGACATATTTCTTTGGCCTACTTTTAAAGAATAAGTTTGTAAACTGTTCAGTAATATTTCCATGTGTATTAGAAAAAAGAAATGAAGATGCTGGTTCTCTTGTTTACCTTTTCTGCATCTTTAATTATTTGCCCATTATATTAGCCTCGGAAAGTGGCTACCAGGCAGAATTTATATCTACTTGAAATTAAGAGTTCTCCTCTTCCTCTGTTTGAATGATCTGGTTAGTGGTATGTGGTTTTTGAGAGATCATAGGAAACAAAAAATGATTTTTAAGCCACGGAGCCAAAGATCTTGGTAGTGGTAACCAACTCAGGTTCCTATGGAAATAAATAGAACGCATCTGTTCTAGCTGCACAGTGTATGTGGGCAGATCTTGTGTTATGGAGCTATGTCTCAGTTTTGGCCTTATTACTCACTAGAGCTATGATTTGCATAAACAATGCACTTCTATTGGTGGTATTTTTATTGTTAAAATGTTAGCAATTCTTCTTTTATTTAGAACATAAGATTCCAATTATAGAATCTTATTCTGTAATTACATAAAATAATGTATAATAGAACTTTCAGATCATACAAAAACACATGTGCTAAGGTTTTTCATAGAAATAGAACCTAGAAGGGGAGAGAGACAGAAAAGAGAGAGAGAGAGAAGAAACAGAGAGAGAGGAGAGACAGGAGAGAGGAAAGAGGGAGAGGGAGGGAGAGGGAGAAAGAGAGAGAGAGAATCTTTAAAAAGGAATTGGCTGGTGGTTGTGAGGGGCTGGGAAGCTGGAAACCAAGGCGTCATTCTGCTGCACAGTAGAGTCCCGCACCTGCACGTTACATGCTTCAGCAGTGCATTTGGCTTGCAGCTACGAGGCACAGCAGTGTTTCCACTGGGAAACCTCAATCTCTGCTCTTGAGGCCTTCAACTAATTGGATGTAGAATCCTGACATCACAGGGGTGCTCTGCTTTTCTAAAAGCCTACTGTTCTAATTGGTCATGCTAGCCAAAAAGTTGCTTTCAAGGCAATATCTAAATGAGCATTGCATCAAATAAATAGTGTACGTTAAATATAATTGCCCAATTAAGATGACAAAATTAACCAATGAAATCTTATGATTAATACTTGAGCTCTGGAATTAGGTTGCCTGCTTTCAATCCTAGCTGTGGCTTTGGGTAACTGAACATCTGTGCATCCTGGGCCTGTGGTACAGATCTGTCATCTCAGCACTGTGGGAGGCTGGAGGATCCCAAGTTTGAGCCTAGTTCAGGTAATTTAGTGGCTTTACAAGACCCTATCTCAAAATCAAGCATACAAAATAGGCTGGGAATGTAGCTCAGTGTTAACGCAGTATTCCCTATACTGCCTTGAATCTCCCCACAAAGTCTTGAGTAAGGAAGACACCGACTGTTTACATCCATTAAGCCACTTAAAGGATTGTTGTGAAGTTAGATGATAGACATATTATATTCAGAAGAGGGTAGCCCAGAATAAATGTCCAGTAAATTATGGCTAGTATTAAATAAACTTAATTATTACTGTTTATAAATAGGAACTTTTGAGAAGAAATTTTCTACTTAAGTCTCATATTGTTAGTATTTTTCTTGTCCTCAGGATTTGGGTTTGCAAACAGCACCTAATCCTCCTGAATTTAGTGTAAGAGAAACAATGACATTGACGTTGTTGTCCTTAACACTGACATTCCTATCCTTAACACACTCTCTTTGTGAGAATTTTCAGTCTGACACTTGTTGTGACAAACATGTCTTAATATTGAAGATAATTGACCCTTTTAAGATAGTCGGTAGGCTTCACACTACTCAGACTCGTGATTTATTCAGTATTTTAACAGAGAACTAGCAAGTTCGTTAGCCGTATGTCTTTGTTACTTTCTCATTGCTGGGATGTTCACACTTTAAGGAAGGAAAGATCTATTTGAGCTTAGAGTTTCCGAAGGTCACCCTCCCTACCTACATGGGCGGAAGGCAATGGTAGAAGCACTATGGCAGGAGGAAGAGCCAGAGATGGGCTGCTCACCGCACGAGGAGCAAGGGAGACGCCACACTCCTTCAGGTCAAGCCCCCTGCACCCACCCGATTCAGCCAGGCCTTACTTCCCAACGGAATATAGGTAACCCACAAGGCCCAAATACATGAGATTTTTGTTGGGGGGTGGGGGGGAAGGGGCAGGGAAGACACCAGATTCAAACCACAACAACATCTATCCACTAAAAACTCTTGCTGCCTTCTGGGCAGCATCTTGTTAATGGATTTAGCAAAGTTGCTCATTAGTTCTTTGCCACAATCTCAAAACTCTATAGTGTATTTTTTGCATCTAAACATGTCAGGACCATCTAAAACAATTTGCTGAGATATGATTTGATTTGTTAATACTCGTGTGATTTTTACCATTTCAGGCTCTTATTTTTTTTTTAAAGAATTACTTGATTAACTGTGGGTTTTTCCTTTGGGCACGTAATTGTGTACTTAATAAGTTCCCAATCCCATTAGAATAACTGCATGTGGGCAAATCTGTCAGCTCTTAATGCGTCTCTATGATAGAACTCTGTAGGTAGAATTAATTCAGCTTAGAAAAAGAAAACAAATTTTAAAAAGAATTAAATTTTGTAAAGTTAGGTGAACTTTATTGTGATAGCTAATCTTAACTTACCTGTTTTAGCATGGGATTACTAAATTAGGCAAGAGAAGTAGTCAAATGTCGTGCTTTTGCAGATGAGATGCTCTGATTCCCAAGGAAGCTCTCTCTCAGTCTGCAGGACGCGGCAGGCTTAGCCCAGAGGCTTGGGGGTCCTGATTTCCCACACTGGAGGATGCATGTCAGCAGTACTCAGTTGATTCAGTTTCCGGGAACAACTTTCACATATCAATCAGAAATAATTGCGGTACAATGCAGAATATGTTTATTAATTTTCCCTGGGGACGGTTTCTATCCAAAGATTAACCTAAAATGTCACTTTCTCTGACTATCAAAGTCCCTGAAAATCTCAGTTAATATTTAGAATATATATTTAGAGAGTCCGGGTTCCAATAAAGAGAACTAACTTGCTGCGTCAGTCTAGAAGTGCACATTATTTTTATGTAAAGGGCCAGCTGTATTTTTTTGAAGCGCTGGCTTGAAAGTACTTTGAGTACAACATTTGAGGCCAGTGAAAAACAACACAATGATGAAATGAAAACATCCTACACTTGCCCAAGATGGGTGACGCTCCGTCATCTTTGATCTAGGCCATGGATGTCCAACCTCTTGGCTTGCCTGGACCACACTGAATAAATGGGAATTGTCTTGGGGTGCATATAACCTGCATATTACTTCTTATACCACCACTACTAAAAATCTATCTTAGGAAATTATTGTGCAAAATAACAGCCCAAATTTCATACTTAAAGAAGACTATTTACGTATCTGCTTATGTCTTCATGGGTACACACACATGTAGGTAGTTTGAAATAGTACGATTGGGGTAGTTGCTGCATTTTAGTTCAAAGGCACGAGTATGTCCAATGCACGCATTTCCATTTGGCTGGCGGTGTGTGGCGGCTGCAGAAGGTAGAGTTAGCACTGCAGACCCCGATTAAACCCTGTGCAGTCAAGTCATAACAATTTTGCTGAAAATCAGACATAATAATATCAAAAATTTATGATCATGTGGAAGAACACAGTACTAGCTGTCTAGAGCCAAATGTGGCCTGTGGCTCTCAGATAGGGCATGCCTGTGGACAAAATGAGTGTTCAAGCTATCAAAAAAAAGAGTAAAATGAATCTCAGAACATTTTAAGAAAGCTTATGAATTTGTGTTGGCCCACATACAAAGCCACCCTGGGCCACAACGCAGCCTGAGGGCCATGGATTGCACGAGCTTTAGGCTGATGGTCTGTAGCTCCTCAGTGCCCCTGACCCACAGTACCTGGCATCACGGTTGTTGCTGCACTCCGGCCCACAGGATGTATGTAGATGGCTTCTGGATACATTGCCCCTCTCCCTTAGACAGGGACTGAAAAGACTGATTTTTCCAGATAGTTACCACCTTGTATGGTTTTTATTTTTTCTTGCAGGTGACAATATCATTAAGTAGAATGCTGTTTTCTTTAGTTATAATTTGAAAGAATAGCTCCAGAATTGTGATGTCTATACAGTTTCTATAAATGACATTTGAAAAAAAAACCTGATGATATTTCTACAGACCCTATAAACAAAAAAATATAATGATAGAGTGTTGATATCGGCTATTGATATGTAATGAATATCGACTTCATTTTATTGTCAGAAGTGAGATGTCTGTATCTTTAAGTTCAGGTGTACTCTGTGCCTCACTATGCCCAAGACTTGTTTTTAGTGACCACAGATTTTTAGAAAAGATTTCAATTTGTCTCTGAAATCTTCACCCTGGACTTTGATGTTTCAGAATCTCTGCTAGATGGATCAGGAGAGGTACAATCTCATACATGTGTGTAATCTCAGAAATGGAAGCGGAATCTGGGTAGTCTTGCAGGCTGACCAGAAGAGGGCAGGCAATCTCTTGGGTTACCTTGACTTAAATCTGTGCAGAACAGACTTCAGGACTGACACCCCTGTGGGAGTGACAGGAGGAACTGAGGGGCAGAGCTTGAAATCTGGTAAGCAAGAGTGAGCCACCAAGCTTTAAACCATAGTGTCATATTTTTAGAGGAACTGCTTGAGGAAATAATTCTTTTTCTCTCTCTTTTTCTTAATTTCAATATTCATTAGCCTAAGGATGTTATGTGTGTGTTCTAGGATTCAGAGGCTTTAAATCACACAACTCTGAAAATCATTTAGAGTTTTTTTCCAAGTCCATTTTCCCCCATTTTATTGATATGTATAAGTGCAAAATCTAAGGTTTACAATGAAGTTTAGCATTTTGTGCACCTACGTATTTTGTCAAGGTGATAAGTACTTCCCCACTCTCCTTTTGTCCCTCCCCCTCCCCACCCCGCCCTCCCTACCCATTCTACCCCCCGTTTCACTTTGTTTTAAATAAGATTTTCTCCAAAAACTTTAGAATAATGTAGAATTTTTTTCATGATCAGCCACCTCACGGGTGAGTTTTTGTTTGGTTGGTTGTTTAAGAGCTCAAATCAGCCCCTCTAGTAATTATTTATCTTACTTGGGAAACTATAGACACTTCAGAAAGGAGGAAAAAATAATAGAATTTCTTTTTTTATTCTTGTACTCAAAGATACTGATCGTTGCCATGGCATGTTTCTTAATATTTCTTTCTTTTCTTTTTCATTTTCTTTTTTTTTTTTTTTTTTTTTTTTTTTTTTTTTTTTTTTTTTTTTTTTTTTTTTTTTTTTTTTTTTTTTTTTTTTTTTTTTTTTTTTTGAGACAGGTTCTCTGTAGTCCGCGCTGGTCCTGAGCTCAATATAGAGCCCAGGCTGGCCTGAAACAACACCAATCCTCCTGCCTCAGATTCCTGAGTGCTTGGATTACGAATATGCTTCACCACAGCCAGCTTATGTGGCACCGAATGGAACCCAGGGCCTTGGGCATGATAGGCAAACACTTTAACCACTGGATATTTCTAATTACAAGGAAATACCTTTCTTTTTGTAACTATTTATGTTTTGGCAGATGATCTCAAAATTATGTAACAGCCTGATTTGGGATTGTGTAGAAATTTGTATTGATTATTTTGAATGTTTCAAATGTCTCAAAGTCCTCACTTATGATCAGTGCTTCCTCAGTGTTTGACAATGACAGACCAATCAGCTCTTTGGGACAACTGCAGGAAGTTCATGTGTTGTTGGTTGCCATCTTTACAATACCTCTGAGCTCTAGAAATGTTTGCTTTTTTCCCATAAACCCTTCTGATTATTATGTATAAAGATTTGTATGGGTTGTAATTTTTTTTTGAGAAAGAAAGAGGTTCTCACTTTGTAGTCCTGAACTCACTCTGTGGCCCAGGCTGACCACAGTGCAGAAAATACACCTGGAACTTCCGTGCTTTCTGCTTGTCCCGTGCTCTTATCCGATTTCAGGTCACTCCATTGACCACTGAACTTGATTCGTACATTTTTCGAACTAATAAAATATACTGGTTTGCGAGTGGCCTGGTAATCTTTTGAGACCACACACAGAACCCTATCCCTTTTCTCTATGACGCTGTCTACATTTTAACTAATTCTCTCAATTTTTATGTATCTTTTCATTTTAATATTTTTATTAATGCAACTTAGTATTGGAATGTATTAAATTTTTCCTTTAAATTTGTTTTTTCTGTTATTTCTTTAATAAGTCCTAACTTGAATGACTAAACATTATCACTTCATATTTTCGTCTGAACATTTTTCATCATTTTACTTTCAAAATTAGGTTTTAAGCTCTCTGGGATTAATCTTTGGGCATGAAGTCATGTACACATCCTCCTTCTCCCCCCATGGTTAATCAAATGTTTCACCAACTTCACTGAGTATTCTCTCATGTCCCCGTTGACCTAGAATGCCAAATTTGTTCTTAAATAAATTTCAAAAATTTTGTTAAATTGTGTGGGCTTTCTCTTAAGTTCCACAAATCATTTGTGGCCAGTAGAACTCTATGGATTGCATGCATATGGCGAAGAAGAAAGAAAATCTAACTTCGTTCTCTCTCTATGCTAGCCTAACAGTTGCATCTTCCTCACAGGCACTTCCCACTCACTGGATGCAATACCTGACACTCACCCCTTCGAGGAGGACAGGATTCTCAATGCAAGGTCTGCCTGCACTGGCCAAATGGCCTGGTGTTTAGGAAAGCCACCAGCAGCAGAGGGGCAGCCAAGAAGCAGAGAAAGAGGAAGCAATCTGCCCTTCCGTGTCTTCCTCCCAGAGACCCACCCCTCTAGCCATGAATCACCGACGGATTGGTCCTCTGGTGAACACCTCCATCATCCAATTACCTTGCAAATGTTTCAGATGCTTGGGAGTCATTTTTTATTTAAACCATAACATTTTATTTACTAGAGTTTTATAACTTACTGAAGTTGAAGCAAATGTCTCCAACTTAATTCTTGTTTTGGAAGAATTTTAGCTCTTCTCTGGATGCTTTCATCTGCAGTCCATAGATTCAACCTATGAAGTTCCACTAAAAAACGAACAGTAAAATTGGAATTAGAACTTTATCCAAAATTTACATCAATAAGATTAAAATTAATGCATATTTTTATGACATTGAATCCTCCATCCAAGAAGATGACATACCATTTGATTTATTTAGATATTTTTAAATGTCTTTTAAGAAGATTTTATAAGTTTTCTACAAAGTGCAACCAAATGCTTTTATATTTTATTATACCAACTACCTATATCTATAGGTATCTTATTGAAACATTCAAAGATTCTTTAACAGAAGAACTAAAATATTGATTTTAGAAAACTTAGATTTGCCATTCGATTAATAAAAGAGTTTAATATTTAGGTGTACTATCTGGAAAGTGTGGAGAAAATATACATACACTACAGTGTATATAGATATTACAGTAGATGTGATATGATAAGATGCAATGGACATTTAAATATGCAGAATTATTGCAGCAAAAGACACATTTTCTTCAGTGCCTCTCAAAGTACTACCCTTTCTTGGAACACACCTTATCCTGTCATTCTTGCCACTTTCGGAGGCAGTTCTAGAAAAGTTCTCCATGAGTGTCTTTGGTTGTGTTGTCCTGGCTGCCTCCACATCTTGAAGATATTCAAAATATTTTCACTTCATAGTCATTGTGACTGTGGAGAAAAGCTAGAAACCGTAAGTGCAGGTAAAGCTGTCCTTGGTGGAGAAACTGCCAGAAGCCAGCAACAAGTCACTTCTCTCTTCCTCTAGTTTTCCAGTCTCTTCTCAACGCTGACATTAGCAGAAGCTAACGAAAGCCAAGCGACAGGGGATTGTGAAACACAGTTTCCAGGCTTCCAGCTCCCAGGGGTACAGAAAAATGTGTAAAGAACAAATAGAGAACAGGAGAGAGAGCATTATTCAACACAGATATCATGATTTATGCTAAAAACACCGAAATAGCCAGAAAAATTCTCCTTTTCATTTTCTTCAAAAGCTCATAAACATGGAATTGTTTGTGCACTGAATATTTGGTAAATAAATAAATAAGTATAAATAAATGAAAAGAGTTTATCAGCTGTTTGGGCCTGATAGTTTGCTTTCATAAGGATTTTCAATTTTTGCTGAAAATCCTATTAACTCACTACTGTGGTTCTAATTCTGTACTGTGACAAAGGTTACAGATGATCTATTGTTCTGACTTTGTCTCACTCTGTCTCACCCTGTCTCCCAGACTTTTGAGTTATTTTTAATGTTTTTCTGTGTTTTACATATGTGGTTTTGGACACACTTTCATATGTCCAGAATACTCTGTGACCCCTAGGAATTCCAAAGACCAGACTTTGTATGCGTTGCTGCAGTTTGGATCTGCAGTGTTCTCCAGAAGTTCTCTGTATTTGGATATCGTGCGATATCTGTAGAATCATTTCTGTTAGAAGGTAGGGTCTGGCTGGAAGAGGCAGATGCCTGGGGCTTGACCAGGAGAGATAGTGTCAGCTTGTTGAGACTGGAGAATGCCCATGGCGTTTGACTTTGGAGAAAAGCTCTGAGTCAGAAAGAATTTGTCTAGCGAAAAAATGGGACAAGATATGAGGGAGGGGCACCCACCCTGGGTTTAGAGTGACCAAACTGGAAGTTTGAGCTAAGTACAGGAAGGAAGAAGAAATATTGCTGCAGCTTTTCCTGGAACAGCTTTGCCATTTGCCTGTGTCTCCGGACACCTACCCTCTCCTCCTTCACTTGGCTTTCTGTCTGCCATGCCATGAAGAGTTTTTCTCTAACTCAGCTTCTGCCATGAGCTTCCACTGTTGTCAGCCACTCAGGAATGGGCTATGTGAGTCCTTCTGAACTGTCAGTTAAAAAAATCCTTCCTTAGATTGCAAATGTCAGGTCTCCTGTCCCATCAACAAATAAATAACTAAACATATGTACCTAAACTTAACACATACAGTGAAACAGAAAGAATTCACCAAGTGTGAAAGACCATTTAGGAGATGAATGGGCAGGGCTGCCTTTGGAGTCAAGGGGTCAGGGCAGGTGTGCAGGGCCCCAGATTTACTGAGATGTAACTTTCAAATTAAGCTTTCCTTTTCTTTTCCTCTCTGTCTCTCTTGCTTAGATTTTACGCAAGTACTGTAAAATGTTTGTTGGCTATGCAAATATGTGTTATGTTCTTATAAATAAAATAGCCTTTTAAATTAAAATATCATTCAAAGATTGTTAAAGAGAAGAATTAGAATATTGATTTAGAAAACTCAGATTTCTAATTTAATTGAGGATAATTTGACATTTAAGTAGATTGTTACCAACTGTGCAAAAATAGAGAATTTAATTTTGAAAATTCAATAACTGTGATGTGTTTATTTTTGTAGGATTTTATTACCAAATAACTTAATGTTGATGACTACATCTTCATGTTCAAATAAATTTTAAATAACCTTGACTATAAAATGTAGTAGATGGATACTTAATTTAATCACTTGAATCAAATTTTTGCGTGTAGTAGATGCTGATCTGAAAAGGTTTGACATATACCAAATTTGAGACAGTTGTCATAGAATGAAGATTTATACAAAGCCAACTTTTGAATTGCCAGTTAAGACCAGTGCTTTCGTAATAGCTTCTGACAGATGCATATGGACCAACACCCAGCCAGGAGGTCCATCTCAGCCGTAGTCCAGGGACCTCACATCAAGGACTGTGAATTAAATTTTGAGAGAACATACATAATTAGATAAACTTACGGTATATTCCTGGGACACTTCTTTCAGATTTTGCTTAAATTTCACCTTTTCGATAAAACAAGTTTCTCTTTGGTTTTAACTTTGCTTGGTTTATTTGCTGTAGCTCAGTATCAGTCTTGATCAAACCAGAAACTGGAGTGTAAGATCACCAAATTCTTGGAGGATTAAGGGGAGCTTTTCTTTCCAGAAAATTAAGATAATCGTGGGTTTTTAGATGTCTGTAAATACTAGAGAGGATTAGTTTGTCTCAAACTCCTTAATCTGTCAAGTTCAGAAACATATGTGATCATATTCCATTTTTCTTTTGGAGGAAATGCTCTGAGAGAGAATATACTTATTTTAAAGAGAAGGAAGGTTACCCTGATATAGAAGCAAGTCACCATACTGGGAGATTTCTGAGCTACTGACTCACAATTGACATCTTGACCTGGCGACAGAAGAAGATATCCCATAGTCCTTGAAAGACAGGGTTAGGAGATGATTTTTTCAGATGAGAAAAACCAGTGTTAGCATGAGAACAGCTGAAATGTATTAAGATAATAAGTATACATTATTCTTATATGTTATTCTTAATTAAAAATAATCCAAAAAAGAGGAAATAATTATCTTTATTTTAATGATAAAAATCAGAGACTTAAGAGAGCTTGAATAACTTCGCAAAGTTAACGAGAGGCAAAATAAACACCCATACGTCACCTCTGGGGATAAGACTTGACTTGTACTTCAGCAGCCTTGTTTTATGACTTTGACCCTAGCAGGAAGAGAGCCTTCTCCAAGTGCGTTGAGCTGGGTCAGAGTATCTCAAGCATTTAAATCATGAATGGGAGGATGAACGTTGAGCTCCTGGTATGGTGCCTGGAATGTTGTAAACAGTCAGAAAACAGGGCTTCTTACAACATAGGGGAAGAGAATATAGGACTAGAAGCTTGAGCACCGGTTCCCAAGTTTGAGGTTCAAACCTGCCACTGTAATGGTCAGATAGGAAAGAGATGAACCTCTCAAAAAGGGGTGGTCAAAGATGCTCACTGATCCCCCAAATCCCATGGATCTAATGTGTTACAGAATTTGGAATTCATGTATTTACAAAAAATGTTAAATTTTATGTCATGCGAATTTTTTAACACACACACACACACACACACACACACACACACACACACACACACACACACCTCACCTGCTTCTAGCTTGTGTGAGTTGCAGGAGGTTTATGTTCCTTACCTGTAAAATGGAGTAACATTCCTCAAGTCATGGGTTGTTCTGTTGATTAAATAAGATGAGACCATATCCAATACGATGCCTGGTTCACAGCAAACACTCCACCAATCATAGCTCTTGTGGTTAAATTTGTTATTGTTTTGTTAATTTTAATACTGAGGCCTCAAAGTCAGTACTAGTGCATTAGAAATGTTTATAACTGACTCACGTGATATCACACAGGGGAAGTACCACTTGTAGAGGAAAATTTAAGAGTCCTTTGGTTAGCTAGCAACTGAGAACCGGCTCACATCCTGAGGAATTCTTAATGGTGAAGCAAGGGATGAGGAGGGGAGTGGGGTGAGTGGTGGGGGCCGGACTTATACAGTAGAAAAACCACGGGAATAGGAAAGATTACAAGAACATAAGGGAAGGAGCGAAGAATAATTAAAAGTATATTTACAGAAAAATAAACTGACAATGACAAGAATCTAGCACTGACTTGAATCTCAGTGGATGCCTTGTGCCTGATTTGGGCGGGGAGGCCGGGTGGGGGGGGGGGGGGGGGGGGGGGGGGGGGGGGGGGGAAGGGGGCAGGATTTCTGTTCGGAGCACAGGTAGAATGTGGAGAGCAGACTTCGAGGCGTTGGTGTGAAGGGCATGAGGACTACAGAGAGAAAGCAAACCCATATTAAGCGCAGTAGAGTGAATTGCTGGAAACTGCCTAAAGCTCTGTATGACACTGGTAAGTTGTGAGCCACCTGCCTGTGGACCCCGGGTGATGAAATCGCTATCTGTAGCCTGAGGAGAAAGCCCTGCTATGATCGATAACCAGAACCCCTATCCACCTTTGTGTGGACCCCGATAAAATTTCTATCCTTAGCTTGCGGACATAAAAATAGTATATAAACCATCCTGGTCCTAAGCTCAGAGTCGAGGCAGGAGTCGCAGACTCTGAACGCAGGATACGCGTCCTGCTCCTCGTCCCCAGCCTCCTCGCGTCCCGAGAGCGAGACCCCTGGAGAAGGAGTGACCCTCCAGCCGGGCAGCTATCGGTGGGTCCTGATCCAGCCACAGACTGGGGAGCCCTGGGCAAGCTCATAGGCGGGTCGGCTGTGTCGCCGGTAGTCAAGAACACGTCGCACCGTGAACGTAAGGGGCCAGGGAGGGGAATAGTTTTAAGAGACAGAACAACGCTTGCTTTCGTGTGTAATTAACTGATTGATCGATTTATTATAGTCTAATTTAGGAATCGGATTGATTGATTGCTGTGTGAATAAAGAACATTTCCGAGGTAAATCCCTCTGCCTCTGTCCCGTCTGTCTCCTCTTAGGGAGTGCTGGCGACAGTTTCCCACCGCAGTCTGGGAGCGGGGTATCGCGGAGAGTGAGCCACCGGGCCGCTGAGGCAGCTAGCAGGAAAGACGACGGGGCAAAGAGGACACGGGGAATCTGAAGCGGCGGCCCCATCTCTTCAAAATCATTAACATCGGAAGCTACAGAGGGACAGGTCAGGCTGACGGGCACAGACGTGGTGCCCTAGAATACCCAGGCCCCGGTGGTCACGGCTACCGTGCACTGAGCAGCAAGGTGCCTGTAAGTCGCCGGGAAGCACGACCTTCTTGCTCCTCTGCCTTCCAAGGCAGGAAACTTGAGGGATTCGGGACACCAATTACTGTGCGGAACCGGGAGCAGGAATCCACTCCCCGCCCTTGAATTTGTCCTTGACAGCCCTCTGCTGAGCTCCTGAGCTGTTGCCAGGTAAAAGCGCCATACCTGACACCTTTTTAATTGAATACTGCAGCCTTCCCAGTTTTCTCCTTCTGGCTTGGAAAGCAATCGCCTAATAATTTTACAGGAAGGAAAGGAAATTTTCTCCAATTTACAAAAATTGCAGGTAATTCTGTTATTCAATTAAGATAATACCTGTTTCTGAGCATGACCTCTCATTCTAAATGCAAACCCCAAATGGGCTACAGATGCAGAGAAAAGTGAGAGTGCACTCATTCTATTTTTACATTAGGGATACTATTCTCCTAGAATTTTCTGGTATTTCTCTCTATTTAGGTCACAAAATTAGTTTCAATTGTTTTAAAGAATGTGAAACATTATCACCATAATGGCCTCCATATCTGATGAATAGCACATCTGTAATGCAAATGCAATCTTAATAAAACCCATTGTACCTTTTGAGATTTCATTTATAGTGAGTTTTAACTCCTTTTATGGGTAGAATTTTTATTGATAGAAATATTCATATATTTCATTTCATATTTTGGCATCAACAGAAGGTATGATCTGCTTTCCAGAGTTTTCTCTGTCTTCTAAAAATACTTTTCTGTTAATATTTAAATTCTTTTGGTTTAAAAAAAGCAAGGCACAGTATACCACATTATAACAAAATTATAATACGTTGTTTATAGGCACATTTCAGGTTAGGAGCTAAGGAGCACAATTTCTGTGAACAGTGTAGTTTTTATATTCTACTTCAGTGTTGCAATTTTCCTGGCAATATAAAAGGTACTTCTGTTGAATCCAAAATTACAGTAGATGTGCTAAATGCAGACAACTTAACACCTGTGAATTCCTGTGCCCTGCAATTACAGATTGTATATCTCAAAGGCATAAATGAATGAATTATATTGCAAAAATAATGAGCTAAAGACCGATTACAAATATATATTTATTAATACAGATACTAATCTTTCTACTGTATTGAATAGATGAATTCTCCAGCATATGGCACTTAACAACCACAGAAATACGTTGGATTTCACAGATTTTAATCTGTAAAAACATATAAACTGGGGCTAGAGGCATAACTCAGAGCTTAGAACACTTGCCTACCAAACACAAGACCCTAGGCTCGATTCCCCAACACCACATAAATGGAGCATGATGGCATATGCCTGTAATCTCAGCCCTTGGGAAGCAGAGGCAGGAGGGCTGCTGAGCGCTTGAGGACAGCCTAGGCTATAAAGTAAGTTCAGGATATATATATATATATATATATATATATATATATATATATATATATATATAATTTCTCTGAAGATTGGGGGGGGGGGGGATAATGCATCAGTCCTGATCCACCGCTAGGACGCCGTCCACTTCGGTCATGGCTGTGTGATCCCGGGCTGAGCACTTCTGGGGAGGAGTGGGTGGACGAGGAGTGATGTTAACGCAGGCAGCCCGGATGAAGGGCCACACGTTCTTTGCACCTTTCACCCCCTTTCTGCAAGTAGCGTTTCAACTTTTTGACCAGAATCACAATATATCAGGGCTGGAAGGTTGTTTAGGAATCATTTAAATCTTGTGAAAGACAAGGAAAGAGGGACCTGGAGAGATCATATGTTCCAAAGTCTAGAACCAAGGGTCCATCTCACTAGCCCAAGGACCTCCCCCAGACACTCTTACAGTCATACTCCTGCTGCTGTGTGGTCTCCCTGGGTATTCTGAGCCTTCCTAAAGAAGCAAGGGGGCAGGGTGCCTTCCAAAGGCTGGTCATCCTATGTTTCTTTCAACTGGCAGAGATGTAGAACAAGAAGAATGTCTGAAGTGTTGAAAATAAAATTTGTGAAGACATCTGTGGGGCTACTGCTTGTTTTTTAAGTCTCTTTCTTGATTCATCTTTCAGATTCTGGTCTGGAAACATACCATTTACAGGGCTAACATGAACATAAGAAAAAATGCTTTGTTGAACACCATTTCGAGTCTTAAAATCTAGGATTGATCACAGATCAGGTTGACCTAGTTTATCAGGTATCCAGCCCTACCTCCTCTTTCCTCCCTGATGATGACTGTTTTATAAGAAGAGACTACTTAGCCTTTAGTCAAGGAAAATGTTGAACAGTTATGAGTCAGACTGGGAGAAAGAGATCTTTTTCTTGTTTTGGTTGGCTTACCATACGTTTCCTTATTTGAGTCTTCCTTATTTCTTTTCTTCATCTGTATAGTCGAAAATAAGGCATTAAGAAGAGTATGTGCCTCATCTCATATTCAACTAAATTCTTAATATAAGAGCTGGCAGATACTAAAACGAGCAAGAAACAAACTCTCATGTGCAAAGTCTGCCAAGAAAATGTTTGAGATTTGAGTCCACATCTCTCAACTTCTTCGCCAATCTCAAGTGTAAAATAATGTGCAGTATGAAGCCAGAGGGGTGTAAGAAAAGGATTTTAGAGAAAGTTGTTATACCACAAGTCTCCCATTACTGTCTAAAGGAAGAAGAGGTGGAGTCCACATACAACCTCACCTTCAGCAAGAGAAGACCATCTGGAGTCCAGGCCAAGACAATTTTAGCATCCTGTGTGGCAGAATGCAACTAGCTGCACAGGGATCTTCACGCTCAGAGTTCATCAATCAAAGGCCAGGAAAGGGTTCTCTATCACCGTGTGGCATCCATGTTGGAAAAAAGGGGGAGAAAAGTCAAAGTAATCTGGGCTAGCTGGAACTTCTTAAAGTCCTGTCCTAGAGGAAACTTTAAAAGTTCTATGTGTTGAGACAACCAAATAACTGAGGTCCAGGCTCAGAGTAGGGATCAGAGGATGTAGATTTCCTTCCTCATCGGGAGAAGGAGGCCATTGGTGAATACAAAGATGTACCCAGGGGACAGAGAAGCCTGTTAGAAACAGCCACTAAACTCACTCAGCATGTTCCCTCTCTTTCTTTTCTACTTCCCACAACTGAGGGATTGAATCACCATTAGAATAAACAGAAGAAGCAAAATAATACATCAGGGGGGAAAAACCACAGTTAATAAGCCACTCTTTCTGAAGAACAGGTTCTTCTCTCTGTGGGTTGCAGCCTAGAAGAGGAAGGAGATGACATCTTACCATGCTACCAAGGCATTGCTGGACACATTTGATATGTAAATTGAGTCTTTGTTTCATGTCTTAAAGTAATAGTAGGACACCCCATTTCTTAAGAGTTGTAAATCATGAAATTTTCTGAATGTTTATCAAAAAACAGAAAACAACTTCCAAACAAAAAGAAAGTTTGCACGGATTCTTTTTAGCACGTGTTCAACAAAACTGTTCTTTTCTTGTCAGGCTCTTCCTGGTCCTTAGCTTTTACAGTTTCTTTCAGCCAGAACTAGAGTCTTGTCTTGTCTTGCTGTAACTACTTGTGTGTCCAGGACCAATCCAATTCTTGGGAAAAAGATTGTGAAAGAGTTCTGTCCCATTTAGTTAGGGGCTCAGGATCAGGTTATTCTTACTATACAATTTGGGAACTGATTTTGGGTTTCTTGTTCTGCGCCTCATATCTTAAACCAACATTATTTTATCAAATAATTCATTTATAAGAAGGAAGGATTTAACTTGGCTCATGGATTCAGGGGATTTGGCATGCAGTCAGCTGGCTCCAGGGTGAAAACATCCTGGTGTGAGGGTGTGGCAAAGCAAAGACCCTTAGCTCATGGTGGCCAGGAAGCAGAACAAGGGCTAGTACCAGAAAGGAAGGGGGAAAGGACCAGGTATGATATCCAAGGTCGTACCTCCAGGACCCACCCAGGCACACCCAGAAACGGGTTTCACAAATCATTTGGACGGCTTCCTAGCCATCAGGTCATCACAATAAACATGACCTGCTCAGTTGGCAGCGTGTGATTGACTAAAGCTTGGTTGCTCTGATCAACCGAGACTCGGTTGCTTGGTTACAAGGTATTTTCTTAAGTGAGGCTGTGATTTGCTTTCATGTTCGGCTGAGGGTAGGATTTATACACGTTATCACTCAAGAACAGAAAAAGGCTTAGGCCAAATGTGTGTGTGTGTGCGCGCGCGCTCATGTGTGGGTATGTGCATGTGTGTGCACATGTGTGGGTGTGTGCATGTGTGTGTATAGTCACAAGAACATGTATGCATCTTTTATTTGTCTTGTTGCCTAACTTTTTTCTCCGGTAATCTAGTGACTTATCTGGCTGACTCTGTTCTTTTTTATGAGTGAGACATTAGCAAGTGGATGGTACGCTCAAGAGCTTTGGCACATGGAGAGCACATGAGGTGACATATGCTGCATCAGACGATTATAAGCTCTGGGATCATAGGGCTTTTCTCCAGGTGGCATGTTCTTAGAGAAGTCATCCAGCAGCGACTGTCAGGGTACACTATATCAGAAATACCTGGAGAACAAGGTGAAGGTCATTGGTTGGAGCTGCATTCCCAAATCTGTCATCTTAGCAGTGGAGAGCTACCTAGGGTTGTGTGCATTTCTACAGATTCCAGAGTGGCACGGATGCCATTGGTCTGAGGTCACACGTTGAAAATGTGTGCCTCAGCTCTGGATTTCTTGATGTTAGCACTACTCATGTTTTGTATTCAATAACTTTGTGTTGTGGTGAGGCTGACCTGGGCATCTGTACGATGTCTAGCAGCATCGCTGACCCCTGGCCACGAGGGCCCAGAAATAAATCCACTAATCATCAGTTCTGAGAGTGAAATGCATCTCTAGGCCTTGTCAAATGGCCCACAATGGATGACATCGTCTTAAACTGAGAACCACTGATTGTCCTAATAAAGCTTTCTGTGACCTTCATGGGAAGTAAAACTTCAGCTTTCAGCCATCTGAGAGGAAAGGGGATGAAAGAAAGTCACCTTTCACTTGGTACACTTTAATTCCTTTGTTTTCTGTAGCACCTTTCACTAATGCCATGCTACTCTGTACAATCAGCTGTAAATCTTTCCAAAAGTAAGTTTGTTTTTGTTTTCTTTTAATGTAGGTAAAGAAGGATCAGGCTCCTGGGAAGCATATCTGCAGGTATAACTGATTTTCACGTATTCTTTTGAATTGCTCCCCATTTTGCAGCCCTGTCCTGATGTTCTGCTTCCAGGGGTGCCTCCTGTCCCTTCCTCTGGGGCACAACAGGGCTAGGCAGCTTTCTTCACTGCAAATCCACAGCTCATTCTCTCTGATCTGCTAACTCAATTACTATTCATCCATCTGCTTTCCTGAGTCCAAAGTCTTGTTGACATCCCTCATCTGCTGTTATCTGCTCCCCCGTTCTCTTTGTTCTCATAGATCTATGCCTTTTTGCGCATTTATTTTCATTTTGGAGTGTTACAAAAGAGCAGCACTCCACACGTGTGTTTAGTCAGCTGTGGATAGCCAGGATTTCCAGATGCTCTTTTGAAATTAGGCTTTGGTGAGAGGGAGGATGGGAAAGGCATACAAGTATGTGAGTTGAATAGGTGTTTTTAATAGTCTTGGTTAAATATAAAGAATGGAAAATTGAAGGAACAAAATGCATCCTTTTTATCTTTCATTTTTTTCCTTAGAGCTTTGATAGCTATACTGTTATCATCTGTTCAATAAAAAGCAACATTTGAAGCTAAACAATACCTCTCAAGTGACTTTGAAATAAAGGAACCTCCAAAGCAGATATTCTTGATCAAGATGGTATTTTATAAATTCCAAATAAATACCTATGTTGGGTTATGATTCCACACTTAAAAGCACAAGGATCATAAGTCTAAACTATACTCACAATCAAAAGCATGCATTCATACTCTTAGACTTGTTCTCTTTTTGGAATGTAGCACTGGCATTAACCCAAATCTCTTAAAAGTGAGTTTAAAGCCTCAGAACAATTTGGAAATGGGTTCTTCACTGTTATTACTCTTGTAATAACATGGCAGGTAGAAGTTCTTCACAAATATCTGACTCTAACAACATCACCAGGTCTTTGGGGAAAGAGGTAAATCTCCTTTAAGAGGTGGAATTATAACGACATCACAACTGAAATGAATTATGTCATGTGAACGAAGCCATGACCAAAATTTGGCTTATTTTGCCCATCGACAGGTGTAACTTCGTGAGATTTTCAAGAGTTCCCTCAGCTGTTTCCAGGAGTTACCGATATTTTTGGAATATTAGCATGTTAAAATTTTTTTGGTTTCCACATTCTCCTCTAATTAGTATTTCCTTTATATTATGACTTGTTTTAATCACACTACATAGATAGACAACAGGCCCTGCTGAAATTGTACAGTAATTTGAAAGGCTAATGAGCATTGAGAATAACATAGCGTTTCTGTCCTCAACTATTATAGGAGTAAGTGCTGACTCACACTGGCAATTTGGGGGACCTAAATGTAGTAAAATGCAAAGTCCACAGAAAATGTGAGAGAGGCCATGCCTGCCATCTTTGAATGGTAGGTAAAATATGACTTTACATATAAAATATATATAAGTCAAATGCAAAATACTTCAGAAAACTGTCCATAAAAACTCAAAGGGAGCGATATGTGGAAATAATTTTTGTCTCAGCCAGTGAAATATGATGGCACTTGGTGACCAAGACCCCAGAGGGAAGTTATTTGCCTCTTTCAAATTATAATTTTTTGAATCTGCAAAATGATGATGAGAGTTGTTTCCTACTCTCAAGAGGTATGTGAAGATTTATTGAAATAATATATTTAAAAACATTTTATAAGCTGTACATACCACAACATTTAAGTATTTATAGCAATGATTAAAAATGATAATGTCTATAAGAGATTATTTGATTCATTCAGCTGCTTCAGCCATTCAGGACAGAAACTCATCACAGATTGTTGCTGATTTTGATAGCATTCCAACTTTCTTCAAACATTTAAAAAATCTTGCATAGTTAAAAAAAAACTAAAATAATTTTGAAAATAATTTAAAGTTATTGGTAAACCTAATATACCATGTAAATGATAGTTTACTCAGACACCATTATTTAATTCCAGAAAGAGAGCAACTTGAATTTGAGTTCCTTGATGGACAAGGGGAATTTACAACTTCCTAAAATGCGTGTGAAAGTGTGTGCTGATGTGCTGAGGAGAGAACCTGTGGTATCTCTCACTGAATTCTGGAACAAAGGAAAAGAAAGAGATACTAGGATGAAAGAAAGGAAAGATAAGAAAGTTTGAGAAAAAGAATAAGAAAAGAGAAGGAGAAAAAAAGCTCATTTCTGGAGCAAGTTATGCTACAGGTTGACAGAGATCTTCCAGAAGGACTGAGAAAATGTCTTTAGTTTGGGTGTGAAAAGAAACATATTTAAAAATATTAAAATTGTGTAGTTGGTGAGGGCATAAGTCACCCAAGTACTTTGCTAACAGCTTTCACTCCTGGTATCATTGTACTTTAGGGTAGGGGAAGATCCACAGACCCTTTAAGAAGTACTTGGCCCGATACCTGCTACCTTGGATCAGGTACAGTGGGGCCAGAGTTGGGACTCCAGAATCTCTCAGGTGTTGGGAAGACAAGCTGGTGCCATCACCTTAATATATATTATAGAGGGGACCCAGGTGACTCCAAATGTTGTGATGGGATCAATAGAAATGTTTAAGAGCTGTGTATGTTTAGCCCACACCCACGCCACATGGGTTAGCCTTTGATAGTCATGAGTTGTGAAAAAAAATTTAATTTTCATAACTTTAAGGATTTTGAGATTGCGGACAAGAAATTTTGAATTGTTATTATTCTCATTTATAAATGGGAAAATAGAAGCACAAGATGAGGCGACAGCTTTGGTTTCTACACGCAGCCAGAGTGTGACAGAGAGGCCTACTCATCTGGTGTTTTGACGCCTGGTCTACGATATTTTCAGAATTCATTGCAGATGGACTAATGGGGAATCCTGAGAGACACCATGCGGTCCCACTTCACAGTCACCACCTGCTCTCTGCCTTACAGTTCTTATAATTACTATGAGTTGTCACTTTCCCTAGCAACCGTGGCAAGTAGGTGTCAAGGGAATTGGAGGAAGAAGGCAGTGACAGAGCCCAACACTTTCCTAGAATCCTGAAATGCCAGTGGGTGGCTGGCATGCCAGAGTTTGATGACTCAATGGCTAACCCATGGGGGTCTCCCCAAGAAGAATCACAAAGAGCTTCCTGAACATTCGAGAAGTATTTATTGAATAACTGCTATGTGTTAGGCACTGTCCTAGCCAATGATGATGCAATGATGGATATGAAAACACCTACTTTAATAGAGTAAATAGCTATACATATAACCAGACAGAATAAGATAATAAATACAACAATAGGAATTCTCAGGAAGCACTAGGAATGCAGGACAGTCTGGCCCAACATGTGGACACCATATCTAAACCGATAGGATAAGTTGATTTTGTAGATGGAGAAAACGTAAGTGCATGAAGCGGTTAATATGTGGGTGCATTTCCAATTTCTGCTTCTGCCCAAGAGGAAGTGACGGGTACAGGGTTTTCTTTCCACCTGAAGCAACTTAAAATCTGGAAAATAAATATAGAACAGTGGTTCTGAAGAGGCTGCCTTTCAGATATCAAATGCCAGCGATCCCGGGGGGATGGAAATTTAAAAAGGCCAGCTCTATAGATGTCCCAGCTAACTGTTTGGAGAAAGCCACATCAGATACCAGACTTCTGAGTTATGCCAGTGTGCCTGGAGGTCAAAGAGCAGAGCGCCAAGGAAGAGAAAACCACACACATGGATCTGTGGAGAAGTCTGCAGATCTGTAGAGGATGTAGTCAGCTGGCAACTGACTAGCACTTGCATGTGAGGAAATCACGCAAGGCTGGGGGAAAAGTCCCTACATGATTAGAGGAAAAACTCCTAGGAGCTCATGCATAGCCACAAATGAAACCTGTTCCCACCAACCAGAGTAGAGAGATTCATGATTCCTTGGATATCTGAATGAAATACTCAGAAGAGTTTTGCCTCAATAAAGGGACCAAAACCTGGCCTAAATTAAACACTGTTTTTTGTTCCTTCCAAATACAGTCTAAAAGCAAAATACAAAAGAACCCATGTGATTTTAATTAACTATGTCCCAGGATAAAGCTCCAAAGTGTATAGAAATAAAAATATGAGGCACCCAAGAAGATAAATTACACATCTGGCATCTAATAAAAAATGACAGGTGATGGAAAGACACAGTCAACAAACTCAGAAAGTGACTACATGAAATTATCTCAGACACGATCTAGACAATTAGTCATTGAGCACATCAAATTTATTGATATGGCTTTTAAATTAATGTTAGAGCAAAATATATGTATTCCACATGTTTAGGAAGCTCTATGAAAAACTGAACATGTTTATATACACGTAAGATAAAATACCTCTAAATCTAATTTCTAGACATAAAAACTATAATATGCGAGATTAAAAGGCAGGTGGGAACAATGAAAGATTAGCCCATTGGAGAAAAAAATCAGTGAACTGAAAGAATTTTTGAAAGAATTACGACCACCACATTCCACCTACACTCTTCTTCGACAGAGAATATCTTGCAAAAAAGGGTACAAATTAGATAAGGAATTAAACATCAGCGGAGCATTCTCTACAAGAATTGTCGAAGGAAACTTTTAAAGCAGAAATTAAACAGCAGCAGAGGGAATTCTGGCTGTACACAAATGATTAAAGAGAACTGGAATTGTAATTATCTGTATAAATATAGGTTTTTATGTTATGTAAATTTAAAAAATAAAATAAATGATTTAAGGCAAGTTAATAGCAATAACAAAATATTGTGAGGTTAGAGCATGTATAAAAGTAAAGTACATGACAAGAATAGCAAAATAAACAAGCAAAAACCTTGCAAAGAGAGAAATATCTGTAGACAGGCGATGTCTAAGAGAAGAATCTGTGACCTGGAAGTAAATGAATAGAAAACCCAAAACTTCTCAAACTGAAATACAAAGAGGTAAATAAGAGAATGAAATATATGCGCACATGCAAATATCTGGAAAGCATCAGTGCAAAAGATAGAAAACAAATATCAAAGTATGCATCGGATAAGAAATTTGAATCCAATCTATAAAGAGCTCTCAAAACAACTTCTTCTTCAAAAAGACATGGGAAAAATTAAACTGAAACTTTTCAAAGAAGGTATATAAGTGACAAATACATGAAAATATGTGAAATATTATTTGTATTTCAGAACATACAAATCAAACCCACAAATTACTACCATTATGCACCTGTTAAAATGGCCAAATTAAAAAAAAAAAAGACTGGCTACGTTAAGTTTTGGAGAATACGGCGGAGCAGCTGAAACTTCCAAATACTGAACAGGGAGAACGTAAAATTTCACTACTTTGGAAAGCAATTCAGCAATTAAAAAAAAATAAATGTTTCTGCTATACCAAAAATAAAAGAATCTTCTAGTGTGTATTTAAATAAAGATGTTATTATAGTAAAAGACATAGCTATTAGGTCCTCTCAAGTCACTCCCTTGCTTCAAATGCGATTGTCATTCCTGCCACTTTTGAAGCAATTTTGAAAGTGTTCTTTCATGAGTGTTTTTACAAGGTGTGAATTAGACACACACAAGCACACACGCAGTAAATGCGACTGCATCACTGTAGAGACAGGCTCGTAGACACACACGGCACGCTCTCACCTGTTTTGTCCATCAGTCAGGCACTAGGAACCTCTGAGCCTTCCCTAAAGTCAAAATGACCACAAAAGGTAAATATTTAGATCAGTTCAGGACACTGGGTTGGTCGCAAGACCACAACCAAAGGCATCAAATTGGACTTCCAGAACTTCTTCAGAAAGTGGCAAGAATGCTGGGACAGGTGTCTCTAAACAAAGGGAAATATTTTGAGGGGAATTATTAGTATTATTAGATTTGCCATGTATTTTCTTATTGGTCCCTTCTCCCTTTTTCCACAGTAGAGTGTATGTTGCAAGGGAACAGGATCTCACCCGTTGGACCTCAAACACTGCCTGGCGAAAGTGTATAGAATTTGAAAAAAAAGTATGTGTCTGGCCTGCCACCATTTTCTTTTCTTTTCTTTTCTTTCTTTCATTTATTTATTTTTTTTGGCCCTTATATTTTTGAGTGAAGTGGACCTGTTGTAGGTCATGCATAAAGTAGGCTGTATGATATAGTTAATATATATCATTACTGAAACTTTCATTTTAGAATATTTCTTTACGAAATTTTAAAAAATCAAGCAAAAACACTCAAGCTAGAGGTTGAACATGCCTAGCCATTGAAGAAGGCTCTCCAGGGCAAATAGTCTGTAAGACATATACAGGGTTCCTCTCAAGGAGAGACACTTTTGTAAGTAATCAGAAAAATAAGAAACTTTAGGGTTGGAGAGTGTAGCTCCGCAGTTACAGCACTTGCCTGGCAAGCACAAGGCCCTGAGTCTGAACCCCCAGCGCCACATACACTGGGTACGGTGGTACACATCTGTAATCCCAGCACTCAGGAGTCCGTGGCAGGAGGATTTCTGTGAGTCCAAGGCCAGTCTGAGCTACACAGTGAGCTCAGGACCAGCCTGGACTACAGAGGAAGACCCTGTCTCAAAAGCAATGAAACAACGAGAAAAAGAAACTTTCAGGTGTTGGCTCCTCTTTCCGTCCGATGAGCCAACTCAGGTATTAACTGATAGGCATTTACAGATACGTGGAGAAGCAATCGGGGAAGCTACCTCTCTGGCCAGAAGGGTCCACTAAGGCAGGGTCAGCCGCAAGCGGGAATCCCTAAGGAGAGCTCTCCGCGAGATGTCCACTGTGGCAGAGAGCTGTCCCGGAGGACAGGCAGGAGCTGAGCAGGGAACCTCACCTAGGACGGTGAGAGAGGGACGCTGGTGAAGTCCCTCCACTGACCAAGCCCGAGTGCGGGTCGGCACGTCGTGGCCGGCGTGGAGGGCAGGGCCGTGAGGTTGGGCGTCGGAAGAGTTACTAACTGGCCATGCACGGCGGGTGACTGGAGGGATGGGTTTCCGGGGACCTGGGACTGCAGATTGGGAAACGTACGTGGAACCTGTGAATTCAAGGTACACTGTGAAATTAACAACTTTTTCAAGAAGCTGGAAACCTAACGGTCTCCCGTGCTGCCATTTCTAAGTCGAACTGAGCTGCGCATTCTTAGCAACCAATACCAAACCGGAAATGGTGGTAAGATCCTTCCGCTGCAGGTGGTTGAATCACAGCGTGTCAGGGGCGGAGGCTGCTGCTGGGGTCCACTAGGTGGCAGTGTGGTCGTGATTTGCCCGCACACGGAGAAACAACGGATTGAGTGAGTCTCAAGATGCTAGACGATTTTTCTTCCTTCCTTCCTTCCTTCCTTCCTTCCTTCCTTCCTTCCTTCCTTCCTTCCTTCCTTCCTTCCTTCCTTCCTTCCTTCCTTCCTTCCTTCCTTTTTTCCTTACGCTTTGAAGTTTGCAATAGGAAATGTTCATGGAAGAATAGGCGGGTCAGTGGAGCCTTTTATAAAAAGTCACAACAGCAAATCATGTCGGCTGTGCATGATAAACAAAACACAAATAATTCTTCTGATAGGTGAATGTTAGACACATTGAAAACATAGACAGTGAGAGACTAAGGACTACGAGTGTCTTTTCCCCAAACCTTACAAAAGGCAGGATACCTGCAGCCTCTACCTTAACATTCTCAGGCCCCAGAATCCCAATTTTTTTTTTCTTTTAACCTACCCCTATTTCCTGCTTTCTTATAAGATGCTATTAAAAAGAAACTACGTGATCCAGCTTCATTTTCTCCGTTTGTACTTTCCCAACACTATGTACAAAGACACAGTAATATTTTCCTCTTTGACTCGTTTCTGGGATGACCACTTACCAGCTGTACAAACCTGGACAAGCGATGTAGCCCCTGAGTGCATCATTTTCCTTACCTGTAAATAGGACAGCCATTATACCATTAATGTCGTAGGACTATTGTGGGACTTTCACCAGTGTGCATATTAAGCGTGCTTTTACCATTACCGCACATGGTATGGCCTACCCAGGAGTCTGCTTTTCAACCAGATTTTAAGGAAAAGGGGAAGCAAGTGTGCCTTCTCGTTCCTTTTCCTTAATGCCTTCTAAGTACCGGATGTGCAGCACATGCTCAGTAAATATTTAAATGAATGCGGACATAAATGAGTGTCTAAAGGATAGGCGTGCACATGAGATCCACCAGCACTGAATTAATGAGCACGCTCTGGCATTTAACATCTTGGAATTTTTTAATGAACATATTAATTTTTCATGATTAAAAATGAAATTTTAAGCCTTCAAAATAGATCAACATTTCTGATGCAGTAAAGTTGTTAAACATTAGGGATAATAGTTTAAAAAGATTAGTGGGCAATCTTAGTAAGAAGTTACCTTTGAGAGAATAGATAGCCGTATTCTCAGACTAGAAAAAACAGACCTTTAAATTCAGTGTTTTTTTCTTTTAAAGATATTGCTGCTCCAATTTGACAAAAACTAAAAATTTGATGACTTTGTCAATTGTAGCTAATTCTGCTGCTTAAGAAATGTGCGTAGGGTTGTATGTGGAAGCTAAGCAAGCTAATTTCACTAAGGTAAAGATTAAAATAATGGTCACTAAATGTTGCAAAGCACCAGGAAAGGCACCAAGGCAAGCCAGGTAGTGGGTACCACAGCATAGAGAAGACAGTGAGTACTCGTGTTCTATAACCTAGGGTAACTTCAGCTCACAATTTATTGTGCATTTCATAAAGAATTAGGAGAGAGGAATTTGAAAAGTCCCAACACAAAGAAGTGATTCAAGTTTAAGGAGATGGAAAGATCAATTACTGTCCCTCCCAACTTTGTTGGTACACTACTGTAGTTTGGATCTGAATGTCTCCGAAAAGCCTCATGTCTTGGATGTTATGGATTGTCTATGAAACCATGTGCCATTGGGAGGTTGGGGCCTGGTCTAGAGAGGTGGATTGCCAGCATGTAGATTGGGCTTCAGGCATGTACATTGGATTGCAGGCATGTAGTGGGGGTTATCGGACCTTCTACACTTGGATCCAGAAGGGGCCTATCACGGGGATGAGACTTGACTTGCCTTGACTTGGCTTCCCAGTTGTAAAGTCATGAGGGGCTGCCTCCACCTCTGCCTCTGCCATGTGCTTTCACCGTTGCCAGCCACCCCTGAGTGGGCTGTGACCTTCTAAACTGTGAGCTACTTTCCTCTCCTAAATTTGTGGATTTCGAATACTGAGTCACAGCAATGAAAAAGTAACTAAAATATATACAGTCTATGCTGTATGGAATTATATTATATCCCCATAAAGATGTGCAATCAAAAACATTTTAAATAAAAATAGTGTATGAGAGAAATGCTATTGGCATTGTATTTGCTGTGCAGTTTATCAATTTGTATAAATTAAGACAGTTATTTTTTGGAATGAGCTTCTTTCCATCAAAGTATAAAATTTTATTCTTAACTGTTTTTCAAATATTTATGCATTTTCTGGACTGTTTTTACGAGGTAGCTGTGTGCTTTCAGTCAAGTTGACATCTAAAATTAACGAACAATGTTGTTATAATGTATTTCTTCATATTTTGGCACAATTTAGTAATGAAATTATTCTTTTATGTTGTGTTAAGCCTCGTGTGGTGGTACATACCAGTGTTCCTAGTGTTTCTAGGTGCTGAGGCAGGAGGACTGTAAGTTTAACAGCCAGGGAAACTCAGCAACTTGACAAGACCTTGTCTCAAAATAAGGAGATGGGGAATGTCGCTCAGTGCAAAGACCCTGGGCCGAATCCTGAATATTGCAGAAAATAAAAAGAAAAAAGGAGCATGGTTTAGGTACTTCCAGCTCAGTGCGACCCTTACTGACTTGTTATCTCACTTCTCCCCCAGTATCAGTGACTTCAAAGAATGGACCATTGCCATCTAAAGAGCCACAACTGGACCTGATTGTGTTTGCTCCCTCAGCACACTCATCAGCTTCCTAGCCCTCCAGGGTGTGCCTGCTAGGCAGGATGGGACTTGTGTCTACAAACTCCAGCCCAGAGTGCTCCTTAAAGTCTTGTAAACAACTGAGCAGGGAACAAATGGGGACTGTTAACCTAAGCATCCCCCTTCCACTCCTGTTGTCCTTCATCTGGGCTGTCCCTAGAACCTCCAATGTGGATTTCTCTCTCTCTCTCTCTCTCTCTCTCTCTCTCTCTCTCTCTCTCTCTCTGGTTATTATCTCATTCCAATTGCCTTTAAGTCAATCTCACTTTTTTAAAATCTTGATTTTATGTTTTATGCATGAATAGCAATGAGCTGGTTATAATTTCTGGTAAATCCCTGGATATTTTTCACCTTTACTACTCTATTCCTGGCATTTCGTTCTCTAGAAATGCCTATGAGATTTTCTTTATTTGCAAATTGTTGCATAACCCTCTTATTTAATCCATGTGACACCTTTTCCAACAATTCTTTTCTAAGGACTCAGCACCTTGGGAATTTCCTGAACTGAATATGTTACATCATATTCCAGTTTGCTCTTTATCTGTCTAGATTTGCTCCTAAGCTCTTGAGTAGAAACTCTTTTTTCTTAAGCATTGTAGAATTTTTACGTCACACAGAAAATAATTCGTAAGTATGTGTACTTGCTATGGAAAGAGCAAGGACTTTGGATGGTGTAGAATCTCAGTGCAGACACTAATCATCAATGCATTCAGAGCCACGGAGTGCAGCTGTGTGCATCGTGCACTGCGCTACTCTGGGGGTGGGCACTAGTCCAAAGCTAGGGTGCGATGCCAGCTCAACCGCTCAAGTCACCCAGCCACAGATTCTGCCCTGCTGCCTCTAGAGAAGACACTATAGTGACTACATTTTTATGATAGTTATATTTAAAATAGTAATCTATTTTAGATTTTAAAAAATCAGGTCTATATTCATTAAGTAGAACCATCTATTGTAATTCACTGGATACTTTCTCTTTAATTTGAAAATATTTGCTTTAGCATGCTTCCCAGTCCGTGGCTCATGAATTAAGAAATGCTTTTCTTTCCTGGACTTTATTCTTTGTTCCTTAAATTAATGTGAAGTATCTTGCACGAAACTTATGTGGACAGACAGATATAAGCCAGTGAATTTTAGCAGAAAAAGAAGTATCTTCTTATCTAATTATTATCCTTACCAAACAATCGGTCAAATTGAAACTTTATTTTTAAAATAAGGTAAAATTTTTATTCTAATTTCCTAAATTATATTCTCATTTCCTCAAATAAACTTGTAACATTTGGAACCTGATGCTTACATAGATAGAAATGGCGGTGGATTAAGGGGTAGAAAGGGTCAGGGAAGGAAAAAAATGGTTAAAAGTGGACACAAGTCCCACAAGTTGTATGTAATTAACATGTTATTCAATCTATTGATCATTTATATTTAAATAAAAAAGAAAACGGAACTTATATTAGAAAAATACACACTTCACACATAAATTATTACCCTTGAGCACAAAAATAAAGGTATTTTTAGTTGAATAAAATTATTTAAGAAATATGTCAAATGAAAGTTCTGTACAGAATCTAATTTGAATTCTTTATTATTTCAATGTCAAATTTAAAACTGACTTATATTTTAAGCTTAAATATATTTGAACAGAGATTTAAGACAAATCATCTTAGTTTTAAAATCATGTACACTTAGTAAAATATTATTAGATGATCTTTTACATTGAAGTTAATAAATAAAAATTTCAGTAACTTAAAAAATAAGCCTTGGCTTGTAATATCCCTACCCAATAAATCAGTCAAAATCAAAACTCAGAAAAAAGAGGGTCAGAAGTGCACCCAGTTGGCAGCACCATTCTCCAGCTTCTAGAACCACATTAATTAAATTCAATTTGTCATTAAATGTCAAATTTATAGCTCTTAGAAAGACATTCATCTTTTTCTAGAAAATCAGTGAGTTTAAGTCACAGAGAATTTCACATAGAAAAATTATTAAATTCTTTATTTAGTAACTAGCATATTACAAATTAATGGACACTAAACCAAATGTCTTTTTCAGTAAAATGATTCTAGTAAAAATAGCCATAGAGTTGTGCATCAAAAAGTGCCAAAATTCTAAAATCAAGTTAATCAACTCAGCATGAGGCCTCGTAGAGACTTGCTACATTGACAGCTGGTATTTATGGTATGTACAGAACAGACAGTGAAGTTTGAATTTATCGTTGCCACCATATTGAAGTTATGTGTCGGGCACTTTCCTAACAAAACTTTTAACATTTTCTCACTTGAATTTCATCAGAATTTGTAAGTTAGAGATGATTGTGATACGCTTATTATGTATTAAAGAAACACATATATAGAAACATGAATAAAATAAGAAAGGAGTGAATAAAAATAATTACAAAGAGAGTATTTTCCAAAGAACAGCGACAAAGTTTCAACCCTCTAAATAATGTTTCTACCTAAAAGTAATGTGGTTCCCTCAGCTTCTGTCACATACACTCCTAGATTACCTGCTCAGCCCACCGTGCTGTTGTTAGGATTACAGACTCCCCAAGACTAGGCTTGCTCACCAACTGTAGTTCTCGAGCCTTGGCATTGTTTTCGATTTGTTCCGGTCACTCGGTATCGATGCATCTTGCTAGCGTTCTCTGTTCCTAGCATGTGCCTATTATTAACTTTAAAGCTTCTGCAGAATAAAGTCTGGAAAATTATTTGGGACCTAAGGTCGGTAAATATAATCTAAGGAAGTAAATATAGGTAAAGAGGGAAAAATATTATAAGATTTTAGGGGCACAAATGAAAGGCGTTAGGTTCACCATGACAAGTTTGAGACGGGCAGAGAAAAACCAATATGCAAGAGATTGATTTACCTGTGGCCACAGGTAAGACAAGAAGAGGGCCTACATTCAGATAGACTGTCCATCTGCCTATCTGCCTGTCTGTGTGCCTATCTATCCCCCCATCTTGCTGTCCATGTCTGTCTCACATTTCAGCACATACATGCCTTGGTTACTCTTAATCCACCTCTACGTTCTTTTTTAAATTTGGCAGATCATACTTACTAATTATCTTCCCTGTGTGGCTGGTACCGAGGCCTTGTTTGCAGTGGTTAAATATGGAGATTAATAGCATCAACAGATCCAAAATTATCCTGGTAGAGCTCATGAACGCTGATTCAACTTGCTTCTATGACTAAATTAATTTTCATCCGGGAATGGTGATACCTGCCTGGCAACTTTTCTATCCACTTTCTCATAAAGGACACCCAAATTGAGGTTCTGAAGGAGAATAGAAAAATGTTTTAGAAATACGATGCTCCAATGGCAGTGGTAAGGAGGATGGGAATGATAATACTTACGGGACAGTTAATCTCGCGAATGATGAAATAAAGATAATTGTACAAAATTAGGTAGAGTCAGAAGAGGGGAGGATATTACTTACACTTGGAGTGGATACTAAAAGGGAGGATATGGGAGTTATGGTATTAAGATCCAAGGACATGGTGGTGCAGGTAAGGGAGATCTGGAAGGTAGCTGTGGTGGCTTTTTGGGGGCTAAAAGCTTTCTGTGTAAATGATATATATGAGTTTATGTTGTTGTCAGCTCTACACAGTTAATCAAAGTAACCAATTGTTTCTCGATGAGTACAAACTGTGAGATTCATTCTTGTAGCTGTGAGTTTGGAAAATGCTTAGAAGACAGAAAGGGAAATATTAAATTGTGCATCCATTAAATTAAGAGACACTTAAAACGTTTTATTGAGAAAGTACTGTTACAGTGAAAATTAGGTGACTAAAACCTAAAAAGGAGAACTAAAAGTCAGAAATTTGTTGTGACAAGTGGAAGACAGAGAGAACTTCAGGTTTCAGGCTCCTTTGCCCCGGAAGGGTGGATTCAGATGACTTGGGATTTCTTCCTGAAGAGACGGATGGGTGCTAGCTAGTTATTCAGGTGCTACCGGTCCTCCCGGTCAGGTGCAGGGGAATTAGAAAATGTGCCTGTTCTGGAGTGACAAGGCCAAGCTTTCAGCTGCTTACAGAGCCTCCAGGCGACCAGCTACCAAAATTAGCTCTCTGTGCCCTCTCTCCCTCTGGGGAATCCAAAAGCAAAACTATTTGTTGACACTAATACTAATTAATACAATGTGGATGACTTTAGCAATGCATGCAAGTCATTTCAAGGAGTAGAATTTTTTAGACTACAAAAAAGTTCATTGAGAACAGAAACTAACTCAAATCATGAATGAATATCCCAAAAATCTCACCTATTCAAGAATATTAACATACTAAATCTATGAAGAGAAAACATAAGATTTTATAAAGATTCCAAATAAAGACGTCATCATAGCTAATGTCATATGGTAGCTATTTATACTACAATCAGAATCATAAAATGGTGTTTGCTATCATTGGTGACATCCTTTCAAATTTACTTACTAGTAGGGTAAATAAAGCCTGCAACAATTATAAAAGAGAAGACAGTATTGACAAACTAGAATATAAAATTTTTGATTAAAAACTTCAAGAGAACTCACTTAAAAAAAATTTTAGACTTACCCAAGCACAGCAGTACAAATTTATAATCCCCAAACCCCTGGAAATTGATGCATGAGGGTAAAATTTGAAGACCAACCGGGGCAACTTAGCAAGGCTTTCTCAAAAATAACAAAAAATAATAAGGGCTCAGGGTGTACCTCAGTTTGAAGGCCCTGGGTTCAATCCCCAGTAGTATAAAACAGTTAGACTTAATAAGAGAATTCAGGTTAAAGATCTTATATAAAATAAAAGTATAAAAATTTTAAGCCTTCACAATGTACCAACACAGTATACTGAAATGTTAAAAGTGATTTGTAAAAAGATGGACTTGTATGTGTGTGTTTATAATTTTACACAGTGTTACAAAGTGTAGCTTTTATTAAGAGATTACATGTGAACCAATACCAGGATATCAAAGTGAGGCAGACTCTGCAAGGATCAGGGACTTATGCTAGGGAAGAAGCAGAAGAGCAAAGGCTTCTGGGTAAGAAGGGTTAGTACACTTAATAAACAGGGAAACGAGCAGCAGGTTAAATCAGAGGAATATAATTAAAAGTGAAGATGCTAAAATGGTCAGAAGTGGGTCAAAGGGCCTTTCTGCTGCCGGACATAATGTCATCTAATTGATACTCGGAAGTAACTCGGTTGTTTGAACAGTGGTTTGCGGGGATGTAATAGTGGAAGCAACAGATCAGCTAGGGGGCCATAGCAATAATCAAAACAAAGTAAGATGGTTGAATAGGACTTGGATTTTTTAGGAGTGATATTGAGAAGACTACAGAATTTGGACATGGATGGGAAAGAATTGCGTCTCAGCCCCCGGTTTGGGATTTGTTTGTTTGTGCTTTGCTTTTGAGTGGCACAGGTTGTAGAAGGTGGTATTAATTATTCAGAAGGAAAAGATTAGATAAGATAGGAGAAAAGCAGGAGTTTGTACATTAGATATGTTAACTTTGAGAGATAGTTGCATACTCCAAAGAAGATATCAAGAAATCGTCTGTGCATATGAACCTGGAGCAAAAGAGAGCTCAGAAGAGTCTTGAGCTGTCTGACATTTAGGATTAGCTGGGGAAGGTGCAGGAAACAGGACTGAAGACAATACCATTGACATGGGTGGGAACCATAGAAGTGGGGCGTTTTCTTGGCACTCCACCGTACTGAGCAACACGCTGAGGGATGAGGAATGTAGAAGGCAGGCGAGTGCCCGATGAGGGGACATCTGTAATGACACGAGTAGTTTGGAGAAGATATGAGGTTTCCAGAAAGCAGGGTTGCAGTAAAAAAGAAAAGAAATTAGCTGGAGGGAACCTGAGATCCTGGGAGACTCTGTGGTAGAAGCCGATACGGGGGCGCATATTTGTGTACCCGAGGGGACAGGATTCAGACCCAAAAGGAAGAATTCACTTTTTTATTGTAGCAGAAAAGAGGGAAGAAAGTGAAGCAGCTCGCTAGATGGAGCGATTATAACACAGCCATCGCGCCTCCCTTGCTTGCTTTCCTCAGTATCTTGTTCCAGACGTGGCCATACATGAGTGTGCATGTGTGTGTGCATGACAAGTTTGAAAGTGCTAAGAAAGTGTAAATCTGCCTTCTGGTAGAGTAGGAAAGCAAACCCACTAGAGAAATATATTAGGATTATGATCAAGGTCTTACTAGAGGTTTTCAGCATTAAAAGAATCTGTGATATTTACATGGAAAAGTATATTGGTAGGCATGTAGGAGTTATGGCTTATATGTATCAAAGCAAAGATTATGCTTCTGCTAACACTCAACATCTACACTCAACATGATCACCATCACTGAGCACTGTGCTTTTCCCAGCCTCTGAAGTAACAAGATTCAAATGTGCTTGGTAACCTAAGCGTGAACTAGAGTCTATACACCTAGCCCCTTCCTTTCTGTGTGCTTGTTTGACGAGTGACTACTATCAATCACACTGTCAAATAGATTCAGAAAAATTGGCAATTCTTCTGGAAGCTGAGAGTAATTTAATTTCAAATTCTGTATAGCTCATTTTTAGTTCCTGTAATATCATACCTGGAAAGAGGCCCTATGAAACATTATAAACAAAGTGACAATAGGTTTCAATAAAGCCTCCGGATGCCCCAGACTCAAATTTGACTCATCCAATATTATAGAGCTGGTGTGATTTAGTCTACAAACTCTGGTAGCAGGAAATGTCATGTCTATTCAGTAGTATAAATCAGCACAAAACCTACTGCAAACTCCTGTGCCGCGAGTCAGAGAGACTTTTGCTCTTAGCCATTCAGGCTGTGTCAGACTTGAGGAAGTGTCCCTGGTACTCACCCACCCAAGGACAGCGTTTCTTTCAGCTCCAGCTCGGCGTGCTCCTCCGTGGCCGTGCTTCAAGCCCACCCTGCCTTTCCATGGCTTTGCTTCCCCACTTCCTTGCCGCACGGAGCCTCGGGAATCTTTCCAAAGTTGTGCGGTCTGTGCTTCATACGCAGACCCGCTAGGGCCAGAGGACAGCTACACTCCTCCGCACGTGGTCTCCCGTCCTCGGGTGCTTTGTCTTGTTGCTGCACTCAGGTTCCCAGAGGTAGAACTCTCCTCTTTCCGCTTTCGGGGACATCTTTCCACCTCCCTCCACTAGCTCGAAAGGCACAACAGCCTTCTTTCTCCTCATCTCCTAATGCATTTCTTCAAGGAACATGGAAGAGTTAAACTTTCACAAAACTGGGAAAACTCTGGTTTCAAATGACGTCTATTTTCATCTAGCCATGAGTAGCTCCTCCTAAAGGGAAGGAGGATAGCCTTGCCATGGCTCAGGCGGGTGATGGGAGAAGGGGAAGAACTCTACGTTAATATCACGATCTCAGCAAAAGATCCCGACACACTGTTGCATATGGCACACATGTCATTTAAAGAAAATTCTTTAAAAACAGCAGCACACACCTGTAATCCCAGCACTCAGGAGGCTGAGACAGGAGGATTTCCATGTGTTTGAGGCCAGTGTGGGCAACATAGTAAGTTCAAGACCAGCTTGAACTACAGAGTAAGATCCTGCTTCAAAAAGAAGAGAGAGAGAGAGAGAGAGAGAGAGAGAGAGAGAGAAGCAGGTATCACATTCATCACATTGCATTTTTATCTTGATTTTTCATTCCTCTCTTTAAAAACACAGGTGACTCATTCAGTCCACCTACTTTATTTTACAGACGAGGCAACCGGTTCTGGATTCCACATAGCACAGAAGACACCGTGAAGGAGTTGGGGGTAGTGGAACCAAGTGTGTTTCCCGACTCTGTGACTTATTCCCAATATGGCTTTGCCCTATCAGTCCCTCTGTGACCCAACTTCTTTCTTTGTAAACAGGGATTATTAAACTTACTATCCAGGGTTATTGGGAAGATGTATAAAAGTTTCATGATTACATAGCATCTCCTTCAGAAATTGGTATGCAAAAGTCAGTCAAAGATAGAAATTTCTTTTCTGTGCTCAAAGCCATATTTGCGGCATGTGGTACCCCCAGGGCCGAAGCTTCAGCTCCCCATCTTTTGAGGAAGGTCTCTTCATACTGTACCATCAGTATGGTCATCTGAGGGAGACAGAACAATGTGGATGGCCAGGCCATATTTACAGTACACAGACCTGTCACCAGCAGGTAGTATGTATGCTCCCTATGACAGGGAAAACATGCCACCTATTAATCAATCCTCTTCATTTAAAAAGAATTATAGTATTTGCAAAAGCACTTGGCAACATCATTAGCCTTGAAGCTGAGCTGTAAGAGCTGGTCCAACCCCTGACAGGGGAAAAGGGAAAGCCTCCCGACCGCTATTTTTCTGAAGTAGGCACTCTTGTTTGCAAGGATGAGCCAAGTGGTCACAGGCAGTTAATTAGCAGATCTGTCATGCTCCAGGGTGAACGGAAACAAAGCCGAAGTGTGGGTTTCTCTCCTTATGGGCAGATACATTCTGAAAACAGAAAAGAATGCACAGAGACAGCCAAGTCCAGTTCTAATCCCAACAATCAACTCTCCAAAGTGCGTGGCCTGTCACCACCAGGACGAACACATTAAGAAATGTGATGTCTTTTTATTTCCACCCCTAAGTCGGTTTGACCTGAAGATCTTCCTGAGAGAGGACTGCCTGCATCCTTCTAAGTTAAGAACAGTGTACTTATTGCATGCCATGGGCGTCAACAAATTTGATATATTTTAACGAATTCATTCATTTATTCAATCAACATTATCAAACCTGGGTTTTATGGACAAATCTTATTAAATATATATGCCATTATCAGCAGATTACCATGCTCCAGCTATTAAAATAAAAGCTACCTTTTTAAATTTAATGTACTAAGCACAGATTATCTGTTTAATTATCAAAAAAATGCTTAGAAAGGTCTTTTGTTTTTGTTTGTTTTGTAACCTGCTTTGCAGATGATGAAAATGAGGTTCAGATTACTAGGGTCACAGTGGCAGTCAGGACGTGAATCCTGGTTTGTCTGGTTTTGAGCACTATGTAGAATGGATTTGAAAGGCTTCAATCCAGTATCCTGGATCATGTCTGTGAAATTTTCCTTTCAAAGATGAACACCAAATGCAGTTGCAGAGGATTTACTGGCTGGACAGACAACAGTTTCGATCATTGATGTCATAGTTACCTATTTCACATAAGTGAAAGGAGCATCTTGAGATGACTTTTATTCAGAAATATCCACAGTGAAAAATCATTTTTTCCAACATACTGTGAAGTCCTAGCCTTCCAGAAGCACCTATTATACCATAGTCATTTTCTCTCCGAAAATGTAACTACACACTACCACAAGGGTAGCACTCTAGACAAGCTTTAAAATGGAAATGCAGTGAGTCCTAAGGCAGAGCTCCTTATCTAAAATGCTGGTCATTGTCAAGTTAGGGTAACTCCTAAAAGTTCACCTGTTCTCATTAGCAGAAGGAACCACCTTCCCACCCTGCACATCCAGGTATCTTGGTGGAATGCCAGACGCAAAGCTCTTCGGCGGTATTTTTGCTCTTTATGTCAGAAGAGATGATAATTGCTACCAGTTGCAACTGTCCGTGGAAAAAGGTAGCACTTCTCTGTGCATGTGTCAAAGTCTGCATGTGAAATGTGCTTTTCTTTTAAAGTTTCAACCCATGTGAGATGTGGAATTTGTTGCTTGCTAGACAATCTTGTGAAGATATTTGCAAGGACTGGTTTCCACCCACCTGGTACTTGAGGCTATGTTTATACTCACGAGGAGTTTACGTAAAGTATTATGGTTACGCTATAAAGCCCTTTTCATAAGTCACAACGAAACCTTAACTAGACCACCAGACATCTCACACCACCAGCAAAGGGTGTAAGACCTGCCATCAGTTGGTAATGTTGACTGTCAGCAAGAGCAGCGTTTGCTGTCTAGTACTGACGCTGGCACTAAGATTCGGCCAAGGTTTCTTTACCTTTCCCTCTCTTTTCCTCCTTTCCAAGCCCCTCTTTTAGAAAATGAAACTCACAAGAACTAATCTATACCCTTGTCTTCCACAGGAGGTGGTTAGATGTGGAAGAAATAACTGCAGTAGAATGGGCATCGTGATACCATGGTGTAAGATACGGCTCATCTAACATTTCACATAAGTCAACCACTTAAAAATCAAAGGACTCTTAATGTCACGAAAGCCTCTCAATAGGACTCGCTCAATATTATACTGTCGGGATGATTTTATCTTCCCTTGAGCTTATTGGAGTCAATCACCTTGTCATTTACCAAAACTAAAACATCGATATGTGTTTTGTAATACTGTAATGGTTTTCTATGGCTGCTAGAACAAATCACTGTACACTTTATGGTTTAAATGTAGACTTAATATCTTGTAGTTCTAGAGTGAGAAATCTAAAATGAGTTTTGCTGGACTGAAATAAAGCTAAAGTGAAGCACAGAGCTGCCTTCATTCTTTCTGGAGATTCTAGGGGATACTCTGTTTCTTGCCTTAAAAAATCACTTTTTGCCTTGTGGTGCCTTCTACTACCTTCAAATCGCAAAGCAGAACATTGTCACATTTCAAAAATTTTGCCCAGCCTCCCTCTCGTACCTCTAAGAACTTGAATGGTCATATCCCAATGTGTCTGTTTGAATAACTGAGGAAAATTGCTTCATCTCAAAGTGAGAGATTAGCGATCTCAATCCCCTCTACTCTCTTGAGTCCGCATTGCCCTAAAACATAACTTGCCCAATATCCTGGGGGTTGACAGCATGAACATGTGGGGGACCTTCATTCTAATTACCACAAATCCTAATCAATTAATCAAAAATAAGAAGCGTCAAGGCAAAGTCAGGATATATTCTCAAAATATTCTCTTTTGATTTTACAAAAATTTATCAGAATCTTTGAAAAAAGCAAATGCTACTGGTCAAAGTGGTTATTACAATGGCTTTGTTTGTGGCATTTTTATGCTAACACACAGAGACACAGTATTAAAGTCTTTCAGGAAATACAACGGGAAAGATAGACTTCCGTTGTATCGTCTCAGTTTTCCTGCACCCACTATCTGGCTAAAATAACAAAACATGTGATTATGATCTTTCTACACTCAAATATTGTCATTAATTTAGCTTAATAAATTTCAAATATTTTCAACTCCTCCTGTTTTTCCATCACTGATTTAACTGGGCACGGAAATAAAGAATTCTTACAAGGCAAAAACACAGATATGTCCCAAAGTGTTAACATAAATCATTGGCCTGCCCTTTGGACCACGCATTCTGAACTGCAGATTTATGAATAACCAGATGGTCCTTTAAAGAACATCAAAAAATTAATGATCCCTCTATCAGTACAAGAAAAAATCATAAATATTATTGCTTCTGTCTTTCTCTGGGTTGAGATGCCATGACTTTTTCCTATTCTTAAAAGACCCTATGTCTAATAAACGAATAAAAGATTTTTAAAAATACTTCAAGATGAGATATTTAGAAGTTGTTTCTAAAAATTTGCAACAAGATGTTGCTTACTAACCTCAGAAAAAGATTTCGAACCACAGTGAGTTGTTATTAACTATTACATATAAACTGAGTTGCAGCTTTTTGGAAAATAAATGTTAAAATATAAAAATATAATTGCTAAGCAACCTGAGCACTGAGCACCATTTTCAATTAACTTTTAGCAAAGAACACAGCCATTGTAGCTCACACTCAAATTTTTAATTAATTGAAGTCAATATTTTTAAAATTAACCTTAGAGGCAAGCTCTGGCCTACATTTGTTTTCTCAATAATTTCTTTCTTTTAAAAATATAAAACACCATATTTTTCTACATAGACCTGTAATTTTGGGAATGAACACCTATTTTCTTTAATAATAGCTGAAAATGTGAGATTCTATTATCAAAAGAAAAGCAAAAGAAAATTCTCAAACCCAATATTAGTTACATAGTAAATTCCATGTGTAAGTCAACATTTTAATTTATTTCAATTATTCTTGATGTGCAATAATAAGAAGCCAAATAGCTATCTGGAAAGGTAACAGTAAAAATATTATTCAAATATTATAAAACTGTCAAAGGACTTATCTGTACAATGTGATGGAAAAGAGAAAATTCTGACCATGATTTTGTAAGTAGTATAGATGTGAACCTTGAAAACTTAGATCTTGATGGGGGTTTTGAAACCTTGATATTTCTAGAAGGAGTAAAGTTAGCCATTTTAGAACCTTCAGAAAAAAAAAGGCTTTGGAAATGAAAAAGGAATGTAATCATTTCTAGGATTATTGCCATTGATTTCTGTGTACTTTGGGGTTTTGCGTAATTTTATATTAAGGCTGCCGTAAAAGGCAACTTCAGGGATGTATTCTCAATAGCACTATGAATCTTTTTCAAATTCGTATACTTTTTAACTTAGAAAATACTTCACTTTGCTGAAGCTTCATTTTTCCAGGGTCCCCTAATTCAACCCCAAAATGCCACAACTTGGGATCTAAGTGAGCAGCTTATATCGCAAGTCACAACCGAAACAATGCAAGTGAAAGCTTTCTAGTTTCACTAAAGTCAGGACCTTCGCAGCCAGTAAGAAACACGTGGCTGGCACTGCAGGCCCAGCTCTTCAGCATCGCCCGATTTAGGCCTGGCTATCCGATGGTGAACGCCAGTGCATGGTCCCACGGGAGCAGGGTATAAACACAGTCTGCCTGGGGCAAGCGAGGGGCTAGGGTACCGAGAAATAGCCATGAAGTGGAGAAAGATGGCGAGAGAGAATGTTCCAGTCCTGGGAGAAATCGTTGCCAATGCCTGGGTGAGGCTTTTGTTCTGGTAGCTTCCCTTAGAGCAGGGCTCACCGGACCACAGGAGGCAGCAGGTATCCCCTGTGGGTAGAGTGTTTCTGGCATTTGTTTTCCTGTCCTATTAACAATTTTTTCTAATTTTAGAGTAACAAATGTTAGTTGCAGAAATTTCGATCATGCACAAAGAAAAATTTCCCGTAAGCACCCTATCTTAGTTCATTTCTGTCACTGAAACAAAATACTTGAGGAGTGTGGGTAATTTAAAAAGAGCTGAAGTTTATTTTTATTTTTTCATAGTCCTGGAGTCTGAGAAGCCTAAAATCAACGTGCTGGATGCTAAGATGGTACCTGTTATGGTTAGAATCCGGAACGTCCTCCAAAAGTCTCACGTGTAGAAGGCGATTCAGTCACGGAGGCTGCTCCAGTGACTGCTGTGCTGTTGAGGGTGAGTCAGGAGCCGTTTCTTGGGCATAACCCGGAAGGGACGCCTCCCTCACTAGCTCCGTACCTCCTCCACTAGTTCTACCCTTCTCACTCCTTCTCTGCTCCCTTTCCTGCTCAGCTGTGAACAGCTTCCCTCTGGGTAGGCCTCTGCCAAGCCCTTTCGCCATTGCCAGCTGCTCATGAATGGACTGACCCCTGAAACGGTGAGCTAAAACAAGCTGTCAGCATCAGGTAGTTTCCAGAAACACTCACGCGAGAGAGTGCAGGATTTGGGAAGCTTCTGGCACCTGGCAGCCCCATCCCACCTGTTTTATTGAGTGAGTAAATTAAGAAATTGAGTTTGTAAGCCCCGTAGCAAGAAGGCAAGGAGCTGTCAGCTGTCCCCAAGCGGTACCAAAGAAATTGGGCTTCCTGACTTCACGTATGAGTACCGGGAACTCAAGAAGAGACAGATAAGACCTCGTCATAGTAAGGACTAGAGGATTCTACGTAGCTGTTGTGAGTTTTAATATTTTCCCTCCCGCCACATAACTGCGGGAACATTAAGGAAGGCAACTCCATTGTGCTAAGAGAGGGATTACAGGTAAGGCTAGAAAGGTAAAAAACACACTTGGTTGTCCTGACAAGCTGAATATTCTGCACTTTGTCTGGCTGCAACAGGCAGCTGTAGAAGTTTCTAGGGAATAAAAATGACTTGATTAAAATTTAATATGGTTGATTTATGTAAGAAAGGGGATCAACTTCAGTCAAGAAGCTATATTAATGAATAAAGGTATTAAGGCTTTATGAGTAAGAGCCCATTAAAGCTACTTCAACAATTTTCCTTATCTTACTTGAAACCCCAAGTATGATTTATACTCTGGTTTGAAAACTTTTCTCTCTTTCACACTCTCATTGACAGTAATCCCCAATGCAGTAGCCTCCAGAGTTGGGGCCCAGTCGGGGGTATTTAGGGCATGAGGTTTCAGTTCTCAGGCAGGAATCAATTCCATTATAAAGGGCCTGGTAGAGGAAGTGGTTCTCTTTTTGTCCTTCCCGCTTCCTGCCACGTGATGGCGCAGCAGGGGGGTCCTCGCCACCTGCCAGTGCCTTGATCTTGGATTTCGTAGCCTCTAGCACAATGAACCAATCCATTTCCACTCATAAAGTACCTAGTCTCAGACAGTCTACTACAGCTGTACACCGTTGACTAAGACAACTCACAAGTGAAGGGTTTTTGAGTTGAAACCATTTTATAACTTCTTCTTACTATAAGTGAAACCTCCTATTGGCCATTAGTAACTGACACGTCTCATATTTATGGTTACGAAGGTCCTTTAATCAACAGAACATCAGGACCTTCTCAGCACAAGTAAGAAAGCAAAGTCAAGGATAAGGCCCCAAGTGCAGCTGTACTTAGAAGGAAGACCATTGGAGGCTGTGACGTTTTCTTTTCTCCAGAATATGACTTCTAAGGTACCTAGGATCTTCGTGCTCACTGAGGCAGAAGTCAAATAGTCTGAAGAGTAGATTTCTGTTTTGAATGGATTTCTCAGCTTCTGTGAGTAGAAAAGAAAACATATATATCTCTGGACAACTTTTTTTCCAGCACATGTGTCTTTATTCTGAACTCTCAAAGCCTTTATATTAATGAGCCTTAGCCAAAAGGATCATTTACAATATAATGTATATATGTTTTATATTACTTACTCAGTAATTGATTTAGAGAAAGTAGAAATGTTAAAATTCTATTTTCCTGTGTTTCTATGGGCAAAAGTGAAGAGGAAAATGATGGATTAAATACTTGTTCTCCTCTTGCTCATGTCCACAACCTTTACCTTTGAGATGTGCAACTGTTGGTTAGAAAAGCCAGCACTCTGAGCCCTGTCTAGTCCTCCACGGTGCTCCGGCTTGACTCCTAAGAGGGAGCGAAGTGAATGGGGCCACAGGGGAGTGTCCAATCCAGCTTCCCTGTAGTAGCTTTGCACCTTGAAGATATTTCATGTACTCGTATAGCCATTATAAAGCTGGTACCCTGGTCCCTACTTACCTCTTAGTTCTTTCTAAGCACAAGCCATGGGTCACATATATGTTTTTAACTATTTCAGTTATTAATGTGGTATTTTCATAGTTTGAAATGGATTTCCAGAAATAAAACTGTGGAGGGGAGCGTAGGGGAGGGACAAAAGGAGAGTAGGAAAGCCCTTGTCACCTTGACAAGATACATATATGCATAAAAGGCTCAACTTAAATTTTGCACGTATACATATCAATAAAATGGGGAAAAAAGAGAGAAAAAAATTTAGCAAATTAAAGTACAACTCCCAATGACATAATTTGTATTCATTTTTGCACAATGAACTGTCAGTTGAAGTTTCCTGTCCCCTCTTTAGCTCTTTAGTCCAGATCTTTATTTTTTTTGTAAATACATGAATTTCAAATTCTATAACACACTAGAAACATGGGGTTTGAGAATCCGTGAGCTCTTTCTATGCCATTGTTTTTGTGCATTTCATCAGAGGGACACCCCTCTATGGTCAGTCTTTTGTGCTTGTTTCATTTCACTGAGCATTATTGACTCAAGGTAGCCCCACTTTCATTCAAATGCTTCATATCTTCTTTAACTATTGCTTTATTGATGGACAGGTAGGTGGTCTCCAGGATTTGGCTATTATAAATTGTGCTTCTATAAACATGGATATGCATGTGTCTTTTTGGTATGTTGACTTTATTTCTTTTGAGAACATGCCCAGTAGAGCAATAGCTAGATCAAATGGAATTTCTATTCTCAATTTTCTAAGGAATTTTTAGACTGCTTTCCATAATGGTTGTACCAGACTTCATTCTCACCAGTGTGGATTGACCAGATAAAGTTTATTTCTGAACTCTGCTTCCTGTGTGCCCTCAGGGTGAGTTTGTCACCAAAGGGATGCATCCTACATTGGTGTCACCTGTTTTTAATTTTGGGTGGATGTGTACAATTTTTCCTTAACCTGTTCTCCTTGGTTTGTCCACATGGTTTCAAAGATATTAAAAATACACTATCTCTATTCTAGAGAAAGCTGTGATTACTTGATTCTGTTCCATTTTTAAAAAAGAAAAAATGTTAAACCTCTCAGGCCATGAAAGGAAATTGTGCATCAAAGAGGCAACCCAGAGATCCACCCTTAGTGAGAAGAAGACATAGAAAAAAGGAGTAGCATGAGCCAGTGGGGACAGGAACCAACAGGTGGCAGCAGAAGTGGAGAACTTCATCCGGTGAAAGACACAAAAACATCTTGCCTTAGGGTTGGAGTGGCATGACATGGTTCGTGTTTGGGGAAACCACAAGAGATTTATGTGAATTAAGACTCTGCGTTGTGTCTTCCATCCATAGTCCCTCATCGACCTTTTTCTTTTGTCCTTATAATAACCTTACCGGAGTCTGGAGTGTGGCCTATTTTCCTTTCCTTTGGTTTTACTCTTTTTTTTCATTTTCTACAAGTTGCCATCATTGTTCAAAAATTTCCCTAAATTCTTGGAATTGTGATAATACCCCTTACCCTACTTTATTTCTCTTCATAGCATTTACTGTTTGCAAATGTTTTATTATATATGTCATTATTATCTACCTCTTTGAGATCTAAGTCACTTGATTTATGTTCATGAACTAAAGACCAAAGGAACAGAAAAGAATGGTATGTAAAGTTATTCTCCAGCAATCTTAGTAGCTGAGTGCAGTACTAAAAGAACCTTTGATTGATCAGGGTCATTAGAGCTCATTTCCTTATAGAAACAGGTGTTTCCAGATCAGCAACAACACAATGAACAATGATTCTAGATATTAAAAGTTTGTATGTGGCTGCTTTTCATTATGGTACCAAGGATTGATTCCAGAGCATTTTCATTGAGCTACATCCTCACTTTTTTCTTTTTCTGTTTCTTATCTTTTCCTTTCCTTTCTTTTTTTTTCTTTAGATACACTATCTCAATAAGTCTCAAGTTGCAAACCTGAGAGCTCCTGTATCAGCCTCCCAGAATGCTGTGATTACAGGTTTGCATCCAAAACTGGATTATTAAATGGACATGATAATAGCATATATTGTGATGCCTGAAACTTCTTTTTAAAATGAGTATATTAACATTTTATCATGTCCTAAATTAAGTAAGAGGCTATTCCTGAGACCCTCAAATAGTGTAATTTAAACTGCCCATAATTTAATAGAAATTTTGGATTAATTAGCATCTGTACATAAGTACAAATGATTACTGTTTACAAAGTCAGCTGTACACGTGTACAGGTTCCTGTTGATTGGAGAATTAAGGCACCCAGATATTTATAAACACTTTAGAACTCAAAATGCCAAGTCATCTTGCTCAGATTTAATAAAAATCGATCTACTGTAGTTTAGGAGACCTCACCTTTCCTACTCTAGATCACAAAGTCAATGGAAACCCCCAACTTCAAAGAAGATTGGGTGGGCTTCCCACTGTACTACTTGAAAGTGTATATACTATTAATTTACTTGAGCATAAATTGAAGACTAAGTGGTTTTACAATAAGTTTCATTGTGCTTGTCAGTGTCATGCTGAGAGGGCTTTCATCTTTGGTTGAGGACCAGCACTCACACAATGGTTGTGAGATTTGCTGAGCTCTGCTATTTACAAGGCTTAATGACTTTAAAATTACTATTCCATTATCATTAAATACATAAGACCATACTACAAGGGAAGCTTGTAACTATGGATACTTTATGAGTGAAGACAATGTAGCTCAGGATGGCGAGTGAAAGCTGGGATTTGAACTCAGCTGTTTGACTCAAGAGCTGAGCTCTTAGTGCAACTTCAAACTTCTACTAAAAATGAAGTATAGTTGAAGTGGCAGCTTTTGCAACGTGTCTCTGGGGGTAGGAAAACTACAAGGAAGAGACATAGGAGCTGGATGCAAGTTACCGGGCAAAGTGAGTACTTCTAGCACAGCCCTTCACAAATTTACTGTGCAAACGAATCACTTGAAAATGTTGTTGAGATTCACAGTATGATTGCGTAGATTTGGAGCAGGCCCTGAGATCCTGCTATTGTAAAAGCTCCCCGTGACCTCAGCTGGGCCAATTCTTGTGCTGATAAGCTAGATGCTAATAAACCAAGATTGGTTCAGGACCACGGGCAGAGGAACAGGTGGTCATCATTACCATTTTATCTGACATTTCAACCAAGATTCTGTTTTCTGTGAGTAGATTCTTAGAACACATTGTCTGAATATTTTTAAAAGTAATTTTCAGATTGCTATCAGCCACGAGTACCAGTCGGTCTGGAGGAAATAACCGGAGCTGTAGAAAAGAGTGTGCTCCTTCTAGCATTTTTAAATAATGTGTTGCCAGTGATCCTCGGGCAAAAGGAACGTAATTGGGTTTATAACTTAATAAGGAAGTTAATACAAAATTTATAAAATATTTAAGCTGCAGTATCTGTCTTGAAGTTATGAAACATCTATTTGAGAGAGATTAGCACTCTCACTTGCACATCTGATGAACAGAAAAGCAATTAACAATCTCTGCTGATGCTAAATCCACGGAGTCAATCATATGTAATGCAAAAGAAAAAAATAAGACAAAGCACTATTCAAAAATGAAAGTGAAATAAAAATAAATTTATTCAAGACTATATTTCCATTACCTTTTGATTTCTCATGCGCTCCTTTCCCTTGTATTTTTAGCATGAAATCAGATTTTATTTTCACTCCACTCTTCTTGACCCCTACTTTGAAATAGCCGTCCTGACTGCCAACAGAGGTACCCTGGGGTCTTTAAGCCTATCAATCTATTTCACAGCTGGAACAAAAACACTGCAGGTCAAACTTCAGCAAACAGTTCCAGTTGGTTTTCACTGAAGGCATTTTTATTTTCTGGTTGAGGACCCTCCCCCCGCCCCCCCCCCTCCAGTCTGGGAATGCTATGGCAAAAATGGGTATAAACTCACAGAAATGCTCTGAAAGCCCTTCTCAATCCTTGCGCTATGTTTTAGATCTGGAGCCCCCCCCCCCCAAGCCTCATGTACCTATGGGTGCTGTGTATTGTTGGGAGATGGAGCCTGGCTTCAAGGGATTGATGCTTGGAACTTGATTTGGAAGGGTCGCTACACCCTTCCTCGGAAACTTGGCTTCCTGTTCAGTCATGCTGTAAGGGCCTCTGTCTCGGGCTCCAGCTCTGGCCTAGAGCCCGCTCCAGCCTGTCATGGGATTCCCCCATTTCTCAACCACCCATGAAGAGATTGTGACCTTCTGAAACTGTGAGCGAAAATAAATCTTTCCTCCCTAAGTTTTGGATGTTAGATTTTTCTGTCCTAGCAATGAGAAAGTAACTAAGATACCTCGTTACCTGGTCTATTTAAGAATAAACCTTTTTATCCCAATGTCCGTTTCTATCATTAATTGAAAATTCATCGTTGCCCATTAAGCTTACATTTATAGGGTACCGAGAGGGCTAATGTTGATTTTTATAGTGTGAAATTTTTCTAAAGTTAATTCTTAATGAAGCCACTGAAATTTAAATTTAGAAATCAGGAATCTTTATCAAGCGACCGTAAGAATGTGCTTATTCTTTCAGCATTATGTTGAGAGGGTTGACTAGAACATTACAATGAATTTAGTATGTATGTGTCTTCGCAATTAAATGTGTTGAGGATCTATATGACAAGTAAGAAGCATATATATGTGTGTGTGTATACATGAATGAATTTTGCAACATTTCAAATAGGTACTTTGTTTCTACTTCAGGAATAGAAGCAATGAAGTTTACATTCTTTTGGTTATTAGGAGGTTAAACTTGGGCTGCCGGAAAGAATATTCTTTCCACTATGCATTCTGAAGATGGGCTTACCCTAGTGGAAATTTATGCGTCTCAGATGGACACAGCTGAAAGAAATTACGTGTGAAGTTCGGTGCAGCTTTTTGATAGTGAGAGGTAAACTTCCAGTTCATTCCCATCCATTATTTCAAAAGTGGATATGGAGTTGAATTCAAAATCCATTACTGGCATGGTATACTCACTGTGCTCTTCTCACATGGGAAAATACTGGCCATTAGCAAAGTTTAAATAATTTACCTGAGCTTGTCTTGAGCACTCAATGCTAGGGAAGATTTATAGCTCGCAATCTCTTGGAATTGTTTGGACTACTGAAAGGCTGGTGCTCCTTCACTTCTAATTTCCGTTTAGTGATCTTACCTGGTTCACCTTTTTTCCTCTTTCCTTCCTTTTTTCTTTTCCTTTTCTTAATTAATTAATTTATTAGCTGAGGCACTGAAATGTCAATTCAGAAACAAGGACTCACGACCTTTGGCCGTAGGAATGTGCTTATTTTTGTAGTGGTCTTTCCAGTCCTTTTCTGAAGAATAATCAGACTCTCGATGAGTAGAGTCCACATGACGATTCTAAATGGTTCGCTGCCTGTTGAAAATAGGATGCCCTGTTAAATGAGCTCACCAGACATCATTCCTAGAAAGCTAGTGAAAGTTACAGTAGGTGAGAGATGCGGTCAAGGGGAATTTCTTTACAAGATGTAGAGGCAACATTAGAAGGAAGTCTCGGTGGGGACCTGCGCTTCTTTGATGGGATTCCTTGAAAAATGTGTAAGAAAGCCAAAGAAATGAACAGCTGGCCGTGGGCTAAAAGTACTAGATGCCGAGACAAAAATAAAGCTGCAGATGACCCGCGGAGGAGTCAGTGTCCCCGCCGCACCCAGCCCCTTTCATTGGCTTTCCTTTTCTTTCTACCTTTCTGTAGTCTACCCTCGTCGCCACACAGGAGTTCCAAGATATTCTTTTCATGTGTGTTTTTTTTTTTTCTCTTGTAATCCCTTCCACCCCAGTACATTTTCTACCTCTGGAAACAGACTTTTCTTGAAAAGAAGATCATATATTGAACTACAAATACACTGCATATTTTCCACCATTTAAACATCCAAGGGACACACTGGCTTGCCACACCTGCCGCTCAGGAGGCTGGTATGCTGTGAATGTGCAGGCGCTGTAGCTGGAATAGCCGGTGACTCAGAGTTTTATGGGAAACTTTATTTATTGAATTAACCTTTATATATCCAGCTATCACTCCTGTCTGCCGAATTAGAGTCAGCGTTAACATCCCCCTCTATGAATAGGGCAGTCTGCATTCGTTGTTGTTTGGGGGCCGGAAAACACAAACTGAACCCCTGTTCGGGGTTTATGTTTGGAGCTGAACATCAGCACTGCTCATCCCAGCCCTCCGCGGTCCAGTCCGCTCCGGGCCCCGCGCCTCGCCCTTTGCCCGTAAGCGGCTTTCCCAGGCGCCTTCCCGGGACCAGGCGCCTCCACGCTGCGCTCCCGGCACTGTCCCTGGAGCAGGTGCAGGCCATATCCGCTTAGGGTCAGGTTTGACTCTTTTTCTTTCCAACACAAGAGCAGCCGCCAGGGGGACCCCGACCCACCTAGGCGGCGCTCCGTGAGAAAGCTCGCGAGGGGCGTGGAGCCAGGGGTCCTGCCGCGCCGGCTCCGCTCCCCGGAAACCTCACATCGACTCCGGCTGCCCTGGGGGTCTTGAGACCGGCTGGCAAGAACGTGCGGAGCCGGACCCGAGTCCGGTCGCGGCTGGAGGCAGTGGGCGTGTCCGCTCCCGCGCGCCGGCCTTCCGCCGGCAGAAGAGCACCTGAAAACGGTACTTTGTTCCCAAAGACGGGGTGGTCGGCGCCATCCGTCCTCCAGAAGTGGAACTTGGCGGCCGGGGCGCGCGCAGGCGGGCCCGGAGGTCCGGGATTGGGAAGGGCGGACCGGCGCGTCCTCCGGAGGGGTGGGCGGCCGGGCAGGGGCGCGCCCGCGGGTGGGCGGCGCGCGGTTGGCACCGTCCGGGGCCCCGAGCGCGCGGCGACGCTCCGGACAGAGCCTCCGGCGCGGTCGGGGTTGGGGCAGCGCGGAAAACTTTCCCTCCCGGTCCCGGTCCCTTTGTCTTTCTTGGCAGAGCGAGGGACGCCCCAGCCGGCATCTGTAGCTCCCGGCCCGGGCGCACGAGGGCGACGGCCGGCGGCCCGGGAGCTCGCGGCCGGCCCGCAGCCCAAGGCCGCCCGCGTCGCCCACCCGACCCCGGCCCTCGCCGACTCACCGCCGCGGTGGCCGCCGCGTCCCGCGGGGATGGGGAGGGAGCCGGCGGCCGCCCGCGGCTGCGGAGACTCCTGCTGACGCCCCCGGCCCCGCGGCCGCCGCCGCCGCCCCGACAGCTCCCGCTGCAGGGCCGGGACAGGCCCGGGCCCGCGAGGCCCGCGCCGGGGCAGGTGAGGGCACCGGCGGGCTGCGGGCTCGGAAGGGCCGCGTCGTCCCGCGCCCGCCCTGCGCCGCCGCCTCCACACTTGGGTGCACGCGGACTCCACAAGTTTGGGGAACACCCGGTCCGCCGGCGCTCGGACTCCTGGGCGCTCCGGGCGCGGGGGACGCCGGTGGGACAGCCGCGGGAAGCCCCGGGCGCCCGGCGGGGCTGCTCCGAGCGCACCCCCCTTTGTCTTGGGTCCAGAGTCCGCACGCTTTGTGAGGACGCTCGCTTTCGTGGAGGGTCGACCCCGATGCGGAGAGGGGCTCCTAACGCGGGAGACCACTCGGGCAAAAGGGAGGGCGAGGCGATGATGGGCGAAATCCAGCGTTGCTCGTCTCCCGCTGTGAGCTGACCTTAGGAGAAAGAAATACGAGTTTGCAGGAATAGCCTCGTTGTTGGTTACTCTTCTGCGATAATTAACTGTTAAAGTCAATGTCACAGTGCGTGGGCAGCGGCTCTGTGCGTGTCTATTACTGCCCTTTGATTTAAAGGTGTGTGTGTGGGGGGGGGGCGGTGCGGGAGCATGTGTGTGCTTGTGTGTAATAAAAACAATTCATTGTTTAGTACCAGGCCTGGTAATGTTGGAGAGAAAGGCAGTCGCTTGGCACGTGCGTAATTGAACAATGGGAGCCATCAGTTCCTGTACACCTTAGTTTGGCGTATTTCAGAACTAAGTATGTTGGGCTTCTGAAGACCTTCAGAAGTAGTCGTGAACAGCAGTCTGGTGAACGTTTCAGAATTCAATCAATATCCTTGTTTTTCCAGAAAGAGTCCTGAACCGTCAGAGTTCAGAGGCATGCCGTGTGTCGCACTGAATGCATGTATCCTACCAATGTCTGTGAGTCGTCTACTTTAAGGGATTGCCATTTCTTGCATGTGGAACCTTAGAAAATGACCTGCACGTAGTTAGTTGGCTGCTCATACTTGCTTGGGAAATTTATTACTGTTTTGCATATAGCTAAATCTTGAAACTTAAGAAAAGCTTCATTCATCTTCCCACTACTGTTTACTAGGCTGGAACATCTGATTTTAGGTTCATGCTTTTCAAACAGCTTCAAGGAAAAATAAGAATCCTTTTAAGTGGAAAATAATACCTTTAATAAGTGGAATCTCTAGCTGAATGCTTTAGCAATTTAATGTTGTGAGCTTTTTACTCTTAAAAATGTGTGCCCTAGTGTTAATTTTCTTTTAACAAAATTTTACTATATAACTTACGATTATGAGATAATTTAGATAGAATTTGTAACCCTGGTTGTAGTAATCTTTGCACCATGCTTGGGAAACTCTTCAGCAAAAGGACAGTTGATAGGTAGGTAGACACTAATTTTCAAGTTTTAAGTATAAAGATGTTTTACCTGTTGCTTCCAAAACAGGTCCATCCAGGTAAATGTGGAGTATCCAAAGGGAAGTCACAATCAGAGACATCAGGAACAATCATTATCGGGAGGAGTGACTGCACTTACTGTTTTGACTTGGATGAATTTTTAGTGTTGCTTGTGAATGCTCTAGGAGGGAGATTGCTAAATTTGGACTTGTGTAGTTTCAAAATTTTGACAACAGCTCATTGGACAGAGGAAGATAACTACTGACATGTGGGGGGAGTAAATCTGAGATGATGAACTATTCTCTACTGTTCCCATGAGGACTGTTAGCATAAAGGAAAAGAATTTCATATTGAGCTTATGAAATTAGGTAAAAACAAAGACATAGCAAGCGTCACCTCTTGTGTTTCTTAGGTGAAATTAGAAGATTAAAAATCAGTCTTTGTAGTAAGTAATAAGTATTCATATTATTATAAACAGAATGTAGAATTTAAGAGGAGGAGGTTTAAACATAAATTTCATAGTCTGCTACTCTCCCAAATGACAGACAGCATGGGGACTCTCTCAGGCAAAATACATTTGGAAAAAGCACTTGGGCGCGGACAGCAAGCTGAAGCAGCGATGCAGAGACACCTCCCTTTATTAAGGAGTGGATGATTTTCTGTGTTGTCAAGTATTCCCATCTAATAGTACTTGATACAGGTGCAGACACCCAGAGAATATCGTCAGTAAGCAGTTGCTGAGATGCCATGCTAGCTGAGAAATATGTCACAGGACCACCCGGCTGGGGCGGGGCCCTGGAAACATTCCACAGATTACTTTGCACCTGGGGTGTCTCAAAGACCTGGAGCTTGGTGCAGATCGAGGAGTTGGTGGTGAGTTGTAGAGTGCACTGCATGGGGAATGGCATCCTGACTGAGCTGCAGACTCTGAGACTCTGGACAAGTTCCTGGACCTTTGTGGTCCTTGGTATCCCCAACTGGAGAACGAGGACATTGGACTAACCGTATTTACATTGCTTTGAAATGCTGCCTGGTGAGTTCTGATGGAATTAAGAATAGGGAGAGATCAGAACATGTGGAGTCAGGTGACGGTCACCATTTGTATTGTTATGGATGGAGGAAGACAGGTGGGAAGAGACACTGGAGGCAGGAAATGGTAATGCCTAGGATCACAGGCAACGAAAAACACCTGGCCTGCTGCACCCAGCCCATCGTTGATTACTTGGGTTGACAGTATATAATAAAATAATCAATGTTAACTTTCTCTGGTGCTTGATGGTTTTCCATTAGCTTTCACAAGTGATGACCACTGATTTTCATGACAATTAGAGCAGAAAGGCGATGAAACCACGGCTGGTACTGCAAAGCACATTTGTACCAGTATGCTTGGCTGCATTTGTGGAGGATTTATAGAGATAGGAGTCACTAACGGATGCCTTGGAAACCCCGAGTAAACAGCAAAAGAAGATTAGGTTGTTGCTAGATTACAGTGGAGGTAGAATTTCGAGATAAAAATGTAGTTTACACTCCGAAAGGCAAGAATCTGCCATTATGAGATCGAAACCTATTTAAATGCATTGAACTCTGATTATTAATATTTAATCTGATTTGGTTCTTCTCTGTGCTTGCTCCTCACAATACCGCCTTCCACGTCCCCAGTAGAATTCTGGGGATTTGGCCGTCACGGAATCATTAGCAGGATTCTTCCAACAGCTTTGAGAGCAACTGGGAAAAGGAAAGGTCTATATATAATGTAAAGGTGAAGAGTTTGGGGGGTACTGTGGTCTTAATTAGTGTGCTGTATTGTAGGACCCAGTGGTATGTTGGAAAACTGGTCACCAGAAATGAAACTACACAGATGCTGTAGGAGAGTAGCAAGGTGTGAAACTGTGGATCTACATTTTGGCTCTTGAATAGTCTCATCACCCTGTCCCAAACGTTAATTGCACTCAGGGTGATCATTGTCCTTTGCTCCTGTTAAAGGGAGTAGTCAAGACTCCTTTCACTGCAGTCATAATGACCTACCTTTAACTAGGTTAAGGAAAAATATAGATGTATTGGATCATGCAAATGGAAGTCCACAGGTGACCTTGCTTCTGTGTAGTTCAAATCAGACTCACGTGACTGTCACAGTTCTTTTTCTCTTTCCTTGTTTCTCAACTCTCCCTTTCTCTGTGTCATCTTTATTCTGTGGTCCTCTTTTATGTGCAAATGAAGGTCACTGTCTGTGTGTACTTCCAAGACTATATTCTTGAAGTGAGATTTGGAGAGGAATCCGTAAGAAAATGAGACGGTGTTACTTCCACATCGCATTTATATAAATCTCCTGGAAGTATTCTGAATGTCCCTGCTTGGTGGTCCCTTAGTCAATCCTAAGGCCAGCAGAGAGTGCTCCTGTGATAATCTGAGGCTAGATCGTGTGCCCAGTCCTGCATGTATATGGTTACGGTGGTGGCAGATGGAAAGGAGGAGACTGGTTCATTGGACAGTTATGTCAAGATCCTATAAAGATGTGGTTCTGCTGAACAAGTGATGTTGCCAATTTGAAATTCTCTGTCTGTTCGTGGGGATAATTGTTCCCTCAAATTCAGTGGTGTGTAGTTAACGCATAGAGGCAACTCAGGTGTCTAGAGCATTGCAAATCCAGAAACAGGACCTTTCTCTCAACTAAGATAAAGCTCACTTTTGAAATAATGTCTATATTTGTTTCAAGGGAATGTGATTTCCATAGTTTGATGGACTGAAGAACCCATTATTATCTATGTCCAAGTATGCTGGGCTTGCTGGAGGCAGGGAGAGAGGAGAAGCAGGCAGGTTCAGGGCATTATTTATGCATAAGATGATAGGTCCCGTATTGTAATGTTGGCAGGAGTAATGAGTGAGCAGCATTATGAAACTCTTGCACTGTGTTATGGCAGGATGAAGAACTGATGAAATAGATCTGGATTATGAACAAAGAAGGTCCGTGGTCCCCCTGAATCCCAGGGGGATGTTTAGAATTGACTTTTATTGAGGGTCTACATGACATGTCAGGTCCCATGATGCTGCTTTAAGTTCACTGTGTTGTTTAAACTTCACATGAGGTCTTTTCTTTTTTCTTGAGACAGGGTCTAACTCTGTAGCCCTGAACTCAGTATGGAGCCCAGGCTGGCCTTGGACTCCTGGAAATCCTTCTTTCTCAGCCTCTTGAGTACTGGGATTACAGGTGTGTGCCACCACGCCCAGTTCGTGTGGTGCTGGGGAATTGGACTCTGGTACTTAGTGCTTGATGTAGATCTTGCTAGGCAAACACTTTAAACCCTGAGCCATTCCTCCAGTCCCCACACAAGCTCTTTAAGGTAAGAAAGCTACAAGTTAGCTTGCTCAAGATTATGTGGCCACGAAATGGTAAGGCTTGAATTTAAAACCTGACAATGTAACATCATAGCCTATGCTTTGAATATGTCCACAGCCTGTGCTTTAACTGTGTGCTATCTCTGAATCCTGAGATCAGAAACCACTGCATCCAAATCCAAATGAATGACAGGCAAAATAGAATACTCAGTCTGAGTGCCAGAAGTCCGAGGTACATGAAAGACATGGAATGGAAGTGATTTGGATGAGGGCGCAGAGCACCTATGCTCAGAGCCAAGCTGGACAAGAAAGGCAGAGTGAGACTCCAACCAAAAACATGCATGGGTTCTTGGCATAGGGCTTAGATGACAACCAGGTAAGGGTACAGGAACAGTATCAGGAGTTGAGCAGGAGGGCGGATCAATAGAAAACTAGGGTTTGATTGTTAATCAAGAACAGGAATTCTACCATCTGCCTTGGCTTAAAATACTCTTCCTGGGGTAAGTCAATCAGGATACGGATCCCGGGAGCTCCTCGGAGGAAGACAGTATTACAGTAGTTGTCAGGCACTATAAAGGGAGGCAGAGCTAACGTTGGTAGAACATCTGCTACGTGCCGTCAATACAAAGTGTCACGAGATCCTCATTGTGGTTCTGGAAGGATAAATGTGCCTCACCCCCTCTGAGCCAGAAAATGGAGTCTCAAAGAGGTTAAATTGCAGGCTTGAACTCCTGCAGCCAGACCGGAATGCGAAGGAGCTGGCACTAATGCCAGATCTATCTGAATCCAGAAATGATTCTGGACCATCAGGGATTCATCCTGGTCCTAACAGGGTGAGGTCGATTTCAAGTCTGAGAGAAGGAAGTGTGGAAGTCAACAGGGACATCTGGGAATGAAGGAGGACTGTGAACTAACATGTAGGACGTCTGAGTGTGGAACAAGAGCAGACCATCTGAAGAGAGTTGTCCAACAAGATTATATTCCACTTTGGTGGATTATTAAATAACACTCTAGGAGGTTTTCCCCCTTCAATGCAAGATCTCTATCATTATACAGGATAGATGTGTTAGCAAGTCAGATGTTTGGAAAGCTTAATTTTAGTCACAGATTTCAGTTAAAGGGAAGGGACCCCTGCCGACTTTCATGGCCTGAAGTTAACTTTGCGTGCGCACACACACACATATATATATATATACACTTTACCCTGAAATTTGAAAAATAAGTAAAAGATTACGATAAAAGGAAAGAGAAGAGAGAGAGAAGAGAGTTGAGAGGAGAGAGGAGAGGGAGAGAGAGAGAGAGAGAATGCACACTTGTATGTGTAAACATACTAGGTACATGAACACAGCCTAGTTGTAAAGATTTACCTGCAGATCCTCCCTTGAAAGAATTTAATAATAAGATGTGAATGATATCATATCAGTCTTCAAGAAATAAAAGGGAAATCCTGTAACTATGTAGTTATGTGACTAAGCTTTTGTGCCAAAGATCGTGTTTGTGTGTGCAGGGGAAGGGCGGGGAAGGACAATGGGCAGGTATATGAAAGTCATAACCTGTGTGGAAAAGCAACCCAGCAGTGCATGAAGCCTCAAAACAATACAACAGAATGATACAATTTTAGAGTTGGAAGAACTTTTCAGGGAGCAGCCAGGAACACAGTGCTGGCTAGTACTATGAAGTTTAAACTTAGCAGCGTAGTTGAACCAAGTAAAAGGAATGAATGGGAGCATCCAAAATGCCCAAAGCCAGCCAGGAGAGGCTTCCAGCAGGAAGTGGTTCCAATGACAAAGTGTGAGCAGAGAGGAGAGAAGAGGACGGTCCAGGCAATACACTCCGGCACAGATAACTTACCCAGTAATTCGCCCATGGCTGATCACGTGTCGGCTGCTCATTACAGTAAGGGAGAATGCGTACTGCAGGGAGGGAGGGCGCATCTCTGTAAGAACGAAACGTTCCTGGTTGGCTTTGCGCTTGTGCTGGCTGCTTTGCTTCGGATTGGTTACATATCTTAATAAAGCTTATGAACAAGGCGGCAAGATTAGAAAGGCTCGCACAGTAGATGATAGAGAAGCAAGGCCCACGTGAGAGCCAGATTCCGGGATATTTGGCCATTCTAGGAGTCACACAGTGCTCATGTCTTTGTTCCAATTGGATTCTGAGTTCTGTGAGGCTGGGAATCAAGTCTTATAATCTAATAAGAAAGATGGATATAAATGATCTCAAAATATTTAAATGCAATTTTAGAGATAGGGAAAGAATGTATATGTAACTTACAATACAAAAAATGCAAGCTCTTTTGCAAATGGTAAGATAATCATAGAAGCAATGAAAGGAAAATATTTTTCTTTTGAGAATCATCATTTTGAGGGGCTAGAATTCAGGATGACTCCCAAGACCCTCAGTACTTTCTCTAAGTTGATGTTGGCATAAGAGAGACACAAATTTTGACTGTATTGGAAGTGTGTGTCACATCTTCTCATAAGCATATGTGTAAAAGTAGTTTGCAATATTGTAATAGATCCTTGGCATTTCTGCGGAGATATTATTTCTAATCCTAGAAGCAATACATGCTCACAATAAAAACTTTGGAAATTCATTAGGTATTAAAAATTCAGAGAGAAAATATATCTACGATCTTATGACCCATAAGCATCCATAACATTTTCAGTTTTTCTTCTTTATTATTAATGAAAATTTCTGTAATTACTATAACAACCTGTTCTGTCTACTTAACTTTGTGTCCTAAGAATTTTCCAACCTCTGGGTAAGTTCACCACTGTTTAATTTGGATTATATGGAGACCTCCTGATTTATTAACTATTCCATTAAGATTGGACCTTCAGTTGATTTTTAAATATTTAATATTTCATACATAGTATGTTAATGAAATCTTTGTTCAAAATTCAGATTACTTCTTTTGGACAAAGGTTAAAATATATTTGTATTTTACTTAACACATTTTATCAGATTACTTATTTAAGCACGATCAATGGAAAGGTAGTTTCTGGGTCCAAGAATGAAATTCCAAGACTCTTGATTCTTAACACCAAACTGATTTTTAGGAAAAGTGAAGGTGATTGACAGTTAATGTAAATATCCCTCACCATGCATTATTAGGTTGTTTTTTGTTTGCTTTTTTTTTTTTAAATAAGGAAAGTTACCATTTCAAAATGAATACTCCTTTATAGTAAGTGCTGATTGGGTTCTCTCATTACCAGACACTCTTCTGGAATGTAGACTTAAGATATTGTGATAAACCATCCACTCAAATTAAAATTGTTTAAGGAATGGTTCTCAACATGTACACAGAGGTCCATTACAGAGAAAAAATTAGCTTGTGAATGACTTTTTTGAAAGCTAGTAATCCTGTTTTGTGTTTGTTTGTTTGTTTGTTTGTTTGTGCAGTGGACTCTTTAGGCCTTGGTGTGGAACAACCTGGGAGAGGAGTGGGTGCAGAACAAGAGCCCCCACTGCAGAGCCAGACCTCTGGTCACCCTGTGTTTGCAGCCTCGGGGTCAGATCCCGGGCTCTTGCAGTGTCCTGTCTGTAGGCAGGGTTGTGCTCATGGCTCTGTAATTTCTGTGGGGTGGACCCCAAGTGAGGGCGGGTCTGTATTGTTTTGTTCCTGGATAAATCCCCAGCCGCTGGACCCACGTGTGCTGGGAAGGAGGACGTAAAAACACTTGAGTGTTTTTCTCTAGAGGGTCTCTTCCCTGTTAGTCACTGATTCCCTAAAACCAAAACAAATATCCTGAATTTTCTGATTTTACTCTTTTCAAAGAGAAGTAAACCACATAGTATTGAGTTTTTATAGTGGTATACTTCAATTTATTCCCTAAGAATGTGGATTTTGGATCATATTCAAGTTTCCAAGATTTCTTCTCTGTTGTTATCTCGAACTATTTAGACTTAATGACAGTAGTCACTTTGAGGTGCTTTTGAGTGTCAATTTCAGCTTTTTAAAACTACTATTTTTTCTATAAAAATAGCTGATAATATAAACATTATTTTAGTTTTACAAGTTTAAGGAGAATATAACTCCATTTTATTATATGGAATCTAGTTAATGGTCTTGGGAAAATATTTACCCTCACTTGCCCAGCCAGTAATTACTTAGGGAGATTCACTCAGTAGATACTGTTAAATTATAGTTGGGACCTGTTTGCTGACTGTGAGACATCTTACACTGGTACTGTAGAGAACTGTGTAGAAAAAACTGGGTCTTATACACTCATCGTTTACTTACTGATAGGATATGTGAAAGGTTTGGTAACATGCATAAAATAGTAAACTTAATTGAGCTTGGTAGGAAGTTCATTAATTCACAAGTGACTCAATATATATTGCGTGCTGGGACTGGGGCAGTAGACAGGAATCAGAACAAAGGCCAGGGTGGAACTTGCAGGTGAGATGGGGAAGACGAGAGTCACCCATAAGTAAGCCAAGCAATTTCAGGTAGTAGAAAGTGCTAGGAGGGAAGCCAAGGAATCCGACATCGTAGAGAGTGTGGGCAGGGCTGACTCGGGGCTCCTGGCTGAGGCCTGCCTGACACCATGGAACCAGACTCTTGCTTTTGAGGAGGGTGGGATGCGGTGGTCTTTGCACATAGTGCCCTGGGAAGCCATCACAACGCTGCTCTTTTCAAACATGACGTTTGAGACCACATATTAAAATAGGAGTTGTTAAGAATGCCAAGCAGCACTTCACTGTGGTGGTGGATGTGGGGGAGGAAAGTGCATCTTGGAGACAGCAGGCTAGGCACCACCCTGGGTCTGGACACGTCCCATATCCGGTATGCTCATCTTTTAAAGAGTTGTAATATAAACAAAGTATTAAATATAAATTTAACATATGAGCACAGATGAATTTAACATATATGTAAGTAGATGTAATAAGTGCAAATCTCAGTGGAACACGCTTAGCCAAGAAAGTTTAAAGCACAGTTCTTGTTTGTGGAAGCATCTGTTTTTTCAACTATGCCCACCATAGGGACTTGTACATTGTATAATTTGTAAGTGTTTGCTGAATTATGTCAAATACTCTACATATGGAAGAAACTCAGATATAAAATCACATCTGAAATATAGTATTTTAATGATAAAACCAAATTATTTCTTTGAAAATTTAGATATGTTAACTGTGCTCGCATATCAATTTGAAATTAATCTTAAAACGTCAAAATACTAAAAATGAAATGTTGAGGGTAAAAATATAATATGAAGATATAATTCTTTTTCCACGTGCATTTCTTTTCCCCAACCTAAGCAGAGATTTCCAAAGTCCATGTTTTAAATAAAGGCATCATTAGCATCCTGTGGTCTCATCGTTCCTACTGGACGTGTGGGAAACCCTCACTTGCTTGTGAGTCTGCTAAACCCGGACCTGACCTCCGTTCTAAACTTTTCTGCCAGCACCTGCATAATTGACTATAAGATCATAATAGCACGTAATTGGTGAAACTCGTCAATGAATATTCAGTTCAGAGTTTTGGGGAAGATCCATTTCAAAATAGTGGAGTCATCAGATGCTTACTGAGAACGTCCTGGGTGCCTGTCACTGTGTGTGGTGCTGGGAGCAAAACAGGAATTTAACAGGGAATTTAAAGTCCAGAGAGTCATCAGGTAAGAATCTGAGTGCTCACAGCAAGAGTAGGAGTTTTGAAATGAGATGATGCGAGGAACTCCCTGGGTCTGAGTGTGAAGAACAGAGGTGGGAGTCAGCGAAACTGTGAATTAATTTACAGGTGTCTTACATTTGGAATTTGGTGAAGCGAGCTTAGAAAAGGCAGGTTATAACTACAACAACAAAGATAACTGGAAAAGGCCGGCACGTGCCGCCCATCTGCAGGTCACAAGGCCACCTGCGCCCTGGCTCGCCTTTCTGCAGAACCTGCCCTGGGGATTCCCTGTTCCGCCCCAGCTGCCAGAGGCTCTCCTGCTCTCTTGACTGGAGACCTAGCTGCTGGCTGGTTTGGCAGCCTCCGGAGCTCGTTCTTCCCCACAGCCCACGCACCCAGCCCTGCTTCCTTCGCCTTCTGGCATGCAGGGCTTGCTGTGTCTTGGTTCTTCCTGTCCCGGGTACAGAGGCTCAGGCGGCCCCTCCAAGTCCTGTTGGCTCTACCTTGCCCTGAGTTTTTCGCACTACTGTAGCTTTTGCTTGAAAGAGTCTCAATCCTGCTGATTTCTACTAGAGGATCAGTCCTTCACTGTCTTATTTAATCATTCAACGAATATTTTTTCTAAGTACTTACTGTGTACTGTTTTAGGTGCTGGAACTGCATGAAAAAAGTTCTGTCTTTATGACCTTTTCATTCCACGTGAGGAGAGACGCAATCTGCTGTGGCAATAGGCACAAAAATAAAGCAGGACTCGAGGACAGAAAGAAGCGGGATGGCTGCAGCATGGCACCGCAAGGATGACGCCTGGCGTGCTGCAGAGACCTGACACACGAGGAAAGAAACCGCTAGACTGACTTAGAGAGGACTCTGCCGGAAGTGCAGAGGCTCCGGGGAGGCAGTGTGCAGAGTGGGGATTGGCTTAGGACGCTGAGTAGCAGCCAAATGATCGAAAACTGAGGGGCGTGTAGCGAGAATGGGGCCATACGGGCAGTGTGGACTCTGGGTCGCACGTGGAGCATCCACCAGCACCCTGCTCTACGTAGGGGCTTTGCTGGGCCGCCTCCTCGTGGCCATGTCTAAGCTCAGGAGGACGCGTGCAGTGTGTGGAGTGTAGGAGTCAGTCTTCCTCGGCCGTAACCCCTGCCTGACACAGCTGAATTCCCGCCCCAGGTTCTTAGGAAACCTGTGATAAAGACCCCTGCAGCAGCGCCCCTGCCAGTCCCGAAGCCAGATGGGGAGAAATTATGTTTTAATTAACTTCTGGGCAAATTTTTGTAGTGGATTGAGATCAGTGTGTATTCGCAGAAGCATTGTATGAGAATTTCCACACGAGAGTGAAAATCTGAGGTCTGAAGTCACGTCTCATTTCTACAGAGGCCACCTAACCAAGGTCAGGGTAGATCCAAGGTTAAAACCAAGGCCTGTCTCCTCAGTCTCACGGCCCTTGAGTAAGATGAATGACAGGTATGTGTAAGGAAGAGAAGAGATTGAGCTTAGCTGCCTACTAAGAACGACGGCAGGCAGGACTGAAGACTTGGAGAATGCCCAGAAATCCTCCATCGCCCTGGCATTTATTTGGTCACTATATGCCCTTAAAGCCCTTCCGTGTTTCAGGAGTCGCTCTAGCATAACGCTGCAGAACAGCTGTGAAAGGGGTGAGGAGGAAAGTTACCATCTGGGAAGTGGGGGCAGAAAAGAGTTACGCTAGGAATAATCATGTGATTATAGATGTCGGTTAGTACCACAAAGACAGTTAGACAAAGTTTCCTTAGGAAATATATTCTGAATTGAGACAGAGGCCGGAGAAGCTAGTTTGGAGAAAAGTTGAAGAAAAAAAAAACCATGCAGGAAGTTTAAAGAAGAGAGGATATTGGTGTTTTGGAGAAATAGCAAGAAAGTGCTTTTGTTGGATCAGAATGAGAAGAACAGAGTGGGTGTAAGGAAGGCAAGAAGCCATCGTGCAGGCAGTGGTACCGTTTGTTCTTGATCCTGCAGTGAGCAGAACTCTTTTAAAGGAGAGGTCTGATCGGCCCTGCTAGAGGTGCAGATGACTCTGGTGTTTTGTGGTGAAGGAGGTGCAGGAGGCGATAGTGCACGAAGGACGAGGTAGCCGGACCTTCAACTGGATGGGGTAGCCTTGTTGAAAGGACGTGGACAGAGCAAAGATAGGTTTATTAGTAACTGAAAGCTCAGAGGGAAATGTGACCCAGAAAATTAAGAATTCGGGGTGAGCAAGTAGTTGGATGGTGGCACCACTTGCACAAAGAGAAAGACTTTTCCTCTCAGTTCCAGACATGATGAATTTGAGACATAGCACCATCAGACACTGTGAGACATCTCTGAGGAAAGAGTGTATACTTTTGGACAGAGAAGAAGGGAATACAGAGGAGAAACTTGGAATTGAGATACAAATTTGGGCTCTTAGTATGTAGTTGGAAGTAAAACTGCAGAGAGATGGAGACGATGCCAGCAAGGTGGGTGGCTCAGAAGCACGCCACGGAGAGCTCCACGTTTCACGGAGGCTACAGAACCATATTAAGAAGCAGAAGTTCAGAGAAAAGCAGGGAATGATGCTGTGATGAAAGTTCTAAGATACAGGCAATCGGTCTTTATTTGTCTGTGGTCCTTCTTGATCCTGCTCTGAAGATTTGATTTTTTCCTCCAACGCAGTCCACCAAGGTAGCCCTGAGAAAGTGTCATTTCCAAACTTCTGGGTAAAATTACTGAGAATATTTTTTGAAACTCACATCATGGTTGTTGATACTATTAGGACAGAATTGATGTACACGTCATAACTTCATAATGAAAGAGAGCTGAAAATAATCTACAGGTCAGTTTCGTTATTATGTGATTAGCCCTCCTGTTGTCTTCCAATTTAGTAGATCATTGTACTTTTTAAGGCATCTGTACATTTATCCTAGTTTATAAATTATTTTTATGATAGATTGTTATGTATATGTATGCAATTTCATACTTATTTTAAACAAAAGTTTAGGATTTTTCTAAGTAGAGTAGTAATTACTTCGGGCTAGTGTAAGGAAAGTATAATTTAAAAGAACTTGAGCAGCTAGGACAGGAATCTGAGGATTATCCTGGATTTTATTATGAATGCATATGAGCTCATTAAAATTGTAAAGTAACCTTTGTTGGAGGTTGGGTTTCGCCTCTTGCCTTGGCAGCATTGTTTAATCTATTCTGTGTATCATGCTGATGGACCCTGAAGGAATATCACATACTTGTTCATATTCCTACAGGCAGAGACAGTAGAGGATCACATGAAATTACTATGCAAAAGTTGAAACTCAGCCTGATGTGAACACTGTCAAATTAGAGGTGGCTATCAACTACATTTACTTCACATTAGTATGATCTTCTGGTATAGCCTTTTCATGTTTCAAAATATTTTCCATCATATTAAAACATTGAGAATTAAAAATTATCTAATATATAAAATGAAGTTATCAAAACACTAAACAGTGCCTGTTACGCTCACAGTACTGTCCTAAGTTACAATTTAAGTGTTAAGACTCTGTTGGACTTGCAGTCCTGTGGGAGTTAGCATCATGCTTCTCAAGGCTCTTCAGTAACAAATCTTCAGTGGTGCTTTTGTTATTTGATTATTAGAATCAGAACTCACCAACAGTCATATCTGTCTTGGTATGAGTGTGTACCAGAGATATGTCATCAGAAGCAGAGCCAGATACTGCTTGCTTTACTGGTGATGACCCTTTTGCTTGATCTCGACTAAGAAAAATATTATTTTCCTTCTGTATCTGTGCCTTTGGGTGAGCCATCTCTAAAGATGACCACTGAGAGGGAGAGTAGAGCTGATTTGCTGTTCACAGAGGATTTTTATAAGTGATTGGGGGAGTTGACTTCCCCTTGGACATGTGTGTATTGCTAAGGTTGGGCCTTGGTTCACTGCACTGGGGAAGCCACTGACTTTCCCCCAGGTGTAGCACTATGACAATGTCAGCTGTGTTTCTGTGGCAACTGCAGAACACCAAGGGATAATCCCAAAGCTGTTTTATACTACACCAGACATATGTAATAACTTGATATTGTACCTGCAGAATGGAAGGCAACCTTTTTTTCTTGAAGAGATACACGAATAAAACTTGGTGGTAAAAGTGTCTTTTTAAAATTTAAATGTAGAGACTGGAAAGGTCTATTTAGTTTTATTGCCTTGTTCCATACTTTATGTGGCAGGAAGTGAAGAATTACTAACCGCATGGTAATCTTCAAAGGGCAGTTAACTGACCTGCTGGGACCTTGTCGGAACGGGATCTCCTTTCTGATCTGTTGCGTCCTCTCATGTCACTGCAGAGCCCACCATCACCTGCTGTCTTCCTGAAGTGGCTCTCCTTCTAAGACGGTTTCAAAAACACATAGTCAACTTTTGGTTTATCTGGATTACTCATGATGCAAGTGAGATTTTATAAAAAGAAAAAGTTCATTGCCAGGGATTATCTGAAAACCGTGAGAGAATTTGAGCATTATCATCTCAGAGCTAAGAGACCTTGGACAAACTACTCCACCTTGCTGAGCCAATTTAGTGTGAGATGACGTGACCTCCTTAGAAGGGTTGCCCAGAAGTGTAGGTGGACAAAAAAGTTCATCTGAGTACAGGATCTGGTGCAGTGTGTGGTGAGATGTGGATAGTATCTAGTGTTGGTTCCTTCCCTTCCAGCTCCCACTGGCTTTGCTCCATTCACCACCACATGGTTGCGCTTGCTGTATGTGCATGCTCTGTGCAGCAGCTATTCCCGCTGCCTGAATGGAAAATCCTCGCTGAGGAAGGGACCTCACACTTTTCTACATCCACTTTGAATCCCAGCAATCTTTTCTGTGGAGTCTTTGAGAAAGTTGGTTGCATTTTTCTGTTTTCAAGGAGTTTTCCTCAAGCCAGCAGGTAAACCTGCCTGCATGGTCAGAGACTTGTCTTCCTGGAGTCTCTATCCTGGACCCTAGGTAGAAGGACCCAGAATAGACATCACGTGTCCGTTGTACTACAGACAACAGAAAGAGTTGACGGGACAGGGTCAAGGGAATGACTTTCCTTTAGTGCCGTTAAACGAGCATGGTTCCCAGATGCATAGGCTAGTCCTATTCATGCAGAGTGGAATGTTTGCTCTTTGGCAACCAGTAGGTGAATCCAGAAACACACACGCAGGGAGAGAGAGAAAGAGAGGGGGGGGGGGGGGGAGTGAGATCAACTGCTGGCCCTAAAATAACACCCTCCACCTTTGTCTCTAGGAACTTTTCCTTCCATTTTTTTTTTTTTTTTTCGTGGAGTAGAGGCAAGACAGCTTCACTAAGCAGGAAAGGGCACTTTTGTTAATTCATTACTCTGTGGCCAGGCTCCTCAAAGCATCCGTCTGGCTGCCTAGTGACTTTAGACTAGAATAAAAGTTATCTTACATGGAAGATTGCTGAGCAACTTAAGGGCAGGTGTGGTGCTGTACTGTGTTTATGACCCTTCTCGTCACCTTCATAGATTTTCTCAGGTGTTACTGAATTTGTCGAATTACATTGGACTAGGATGGTGACTTGAAGGGATCCCTTGCGCTCTTGAAGCATGAGGTAGGACAGTGTCATCTCAGCTAGGGAGCAGCTCATACCAACAAGGGCATTAGCCCAGAAGAGCCATTTCAGCCTGGGAAATGCTACTCTCCATGACCGACCAGGAGTCAGCACTGCCGTTCTGAAACGAAGGAAACAATAAGACATCACGTCTGGGGAAGGAGCCACATGGGGACCACAGTCTGCTCCCTCTCCTGGCCTTAGTCGTTTTCATGTTTTGACGCACCCTTGAAGCCGTTTTAATAGAAATGAAGGTTGGACACTTGAGTGCTTGGTAGTGGCAGATAATCTGGTTCTTACAACTAAAAAGCTCAGCTGTGTATCCAGGTATTGCTTTTGCCTGTCCCTGAAAATACTGACCAATGATTTATAGACTGTCATACTTAAAATCCAAGAAGTACTTTCAATTTTCTTTTATTTTTATTAGTTGGAGAAATCATATTTGGCTGGCAAAGAGATAAAACTGACTATTAGGAAAATGATATTTTCATTATAAGTACAAAATATTTTTCTGCTTTTTAATTTTCTGAATAATTCTGAAAATAATTTAAAAACAAGTCCCTAGGAATAATTTATTCAAATAACATAAGGAAAAAAAACATTCCTTAAGTACTTTGTTGACATTAGAAATAAGCTTTGAAAAGCAATTTACTGGAAATAAATATAGGAAAAGCATTTTATAGAAGTAAATAAATTCAAGAACAGTGCTTTTGTTAGTTATGAGCACTTATCCTGATATGAGAGCTTTTTAAGCATACCTATCACTAAAGAGTATTCTATTCTATTACCTGTGCTTTTAATTAATAAAAAGAAAGGAGTATTAATTCTTACGATAACTAGGAGTCTCCCTTACTCAGAAGGGAACAGCAGGTTTTTCGTGTGTATCATTAGCACGCGGCCCTTTTCAGTCAGGGTCAGCCTTTGCATTGATAAACAGATCCCACTGCATTGAACTGGGGGGCGGGGGGAGGGGGGTAGGCAGATAACAATCTTGTAAATTTTTCTCATGGAATTTTATTCTTTCTTTTTTAAGCGTCACAGTGTGAGTTTGGGGTCATTTTTGTTTTCTACAGTTGCTCCACGTCTACACCAGCTTATTAGCTTTGCGTACACATCTCAATAAAGCAGGAAAAGCGAGAGGAAGCCTTCATCTAGGAGGAAGACGTGCTTTGCTGACACTGTGCGTCATGCACGTGCCTTTCAGTTAGCATCGGTTTTGAAGGTCATATAATAAAGGCTCTTGGTGTCTCAGCCCATGGAGCCTTCGTAACTGTAACCACTCTCAGGGACTGAAGGAAGCCGGTGCTCCCGTCTGGAGGCCTGGCAGCCAGCTGCGATGTCAGGGCCCCAGGGACTGAATGCCACCTGGGTGGTGGCTTTTTATGACCATTTTATAATCTGTTTATTCTTCTTATGATCTACTGAAGTTTATTTCAATTCTGAAAAGAGCTTATTGTTTGGGGATGTGTCAGGCCATTTTGAAATTATTACTAACTTGGGTAAACAAAGGAGGTGGGGGGTTGCTTATTGAAGGTTGCTTGGATAAGGGTTTTTACTCAGAGTAGCGACAGATCACCTACCCTAGTAAAACACTCACTGTAAAAATAAGTTGTGAGATCATTTTTTTTAGAATGGGTTATTTTAGAAAGATTGTTCTCCACTCCTCTAGCCCTTTCTTCTTTACCCAAACTCCCAAAAGAAAAGGCCCTTAATTAGAAGCTCATTGTCTAGAGAAAAAATTAATTTTCTTTGCTCTTCTATGATTTTAAACTTACATTGTGTGTCACTTGCAACAAAGGAGGTTTATAACCTTGTACCCTGTCATCTTATGGCGTTTTTCTTTTTGAAAACGTTCTCCCAGAGTCTTAGCATCGACAGACTCCTAATGCTGTGTAATCTCTCACATTATTATAAATAAACCACAGGAAGAACTTTCAGATGAGTTTTTAGGGGCTACCTTTAGGCCTTTGGGCCTCCTTTGAAATGCAAAATAGACAGATTGGAAAATTGTTCTTCCGTTGAAGAGGGAAAAATAGCTCACTTCGTATTCTAGAAACAATTGTTCTTGTAAGAAAACTCTTGAAACTTGAATTATCTAAATTTTTTTTTCTTATTTTACTGTGTGTATATGTGTGTGAGTGCGTACGTGCACGCATCTTGTGTATGCCAAGGATTAGAAAATAACTAATATTCAGCTGAGAAGAAAAAAATATTATCTATAGCATTGAAAAAGCGTGTTGGTTTTAAGATTTTGGTGATCCCAGCCTAAGAGATAAATGAGCTTTAATACAGTAGGATCAAGAACTCAAAGAGGATCCAAGGTTCACTGAAACATGGGGGATGGTAAGGCAGACATGGGAGTCGCTTCCTTTCAGCAGCATTTGAGAGTTTTGAAGTTTTCTTTGAGGAAAAAAGTAGCTGTAGTTTGTTTGGGGCAAAACTGCCAGCTACTATGGACTGAGCTCTGCCTGCGACAGAGTAGTGAGAGGAGGCCACCCTAACCGTGCATCTTACAAAAACCATTGCTGTAGTCACTGAAGGCAGTCGTGTTATTGTGATCCACATAGACTGGCACATGAGACTTAACCTCGCTTTGGCTGATAATGTACACAATGTAATTTGGGAGAGCTCCTAACCACTTCATTTTAGATGTCCTTTTTTTTAACCCCTGACATGGGCGCAAAATTGTTCCATCTAAACCTGCATGCTTAATATAGAAAAGAAACCACAGGTTTAAAAAAAATTTACTGTATCTAGTTTACATTAAGCTTTTTTTTTCTCAAGAAAAAAAGAAATCAAAAACCCACAAGCCAAACAAGCAACCTAAATGTCACATCAATAGATCAGAACTTGGAGTGTTTTCAAATCAAATAAATTTGCCTTGCCTTAAAAATGTTATTTAAGAACTGCTCCAAGGCAGTGTTTGCTTTACTTGTGGCACTGTGCAAAAGCCAGCTCGTCTTACGGGTTCCTCTGTGGTGCTCTCAAGCGCCTTTATGACCCTTAAGCCTTGCAGTGACTTTGCAGGTGTCACCCCTCATTCTTCAGAGACCCTCATGCTGTTGAACTGAGAGGGAAGAAGAGAACCTTCCTTTAATTTCCAACCCTAAGAGAACTTGGCCTTACAGATCCTTTCCCACTGTACCGTTCTGTGAAATATGTCTTGCTTGCATGAATGCATCCATGCAAGACACTGGAAAACTTACAAAGAAAGGATGAGGGGTCAGTTCCCTCTATCATTGTTTACATTTCAGAAAAAATATAGCAACATTAAAGGCTTTTGCAATAATTTCTTTTTAGTATGATGATGTCTTTGTTTGCAGAGTTTTTCAAGGGGTAGGCCATCCTGAGTCTTTCTTATTAACATTTGACCATTTCTCTTGGCCATCCAACTTCTAAGCATCTGTCGAGCTCACAGGACTTGAGGGTGTTTTCATGCCCTTGTTTCTATGAAACAGTCATGCAGGGAGGGCTGTAGCAACTGGATGTGAGAGTACTTGGCCGTCGCCTATCGGAGCCCTATCGAGTTGCTGGGGAGATTCCCTCTCAAGAAGGCTTTGAAGTCCCGTTTGCCTTTGGGACTGCAGGGAAGAAACAAACGTAAGATGGTAGTTATTTCTGTGTCTTAGAGAATTACACGCTTAAAGTGTCTGATCTTCAAAATGATTTTCTTCCCATAGGTGGAAGTTTTCGTAATGAACAGTATGGGAGTTGAATGGAGAAGGCAAGCTCCTCAAGTTTTAGGCATGTGCTAAGCCTGCATCAAAAGGTCGGAAGAAAGTGATTGAAATTCAGGATTAGTTTGGAGAAGAATAGTTTGCAATTATATCTTTCAGAAACAGGAAGATGGAGCTGGAGGAATGGCACGTCAGTTAAAGTCCTTGCCTAGCAAGCACAAGGCCTTGAGTTTGATTCCCCAGTACAACATAAGGCGGGGTGTGGTGACGCATGCCTGTAATCCCAGCACTCAGGAGGCTGAGGTAGGAGGATTGTCCTGAGTCCAAGGCCAGCCTGGGCTCGCAGTGAGTTCTCAATCAGTCTAGGCTACAGAGCAAGACCCTGTCTCATCAAAAAACAAACATAGGAATCAAAAAGCTCTTTCTGGGTGAAAAACAAGGCAGGAAGGCAATGTGCTTAAACTACAGCTTTACGGTAATAACAATATCAATATTTCCTCAGCTGGTAACCCCCAGAACGAACTGTTAAGAAATGTGCCATATGCATTCGTAGCTAAAGAATATGAGGACTGACCTCAAGATGTGCCAATTCATTGTTAGATAAGTTCTATTTATGTTGATGAAATATTTACATTGTTGCATATGCATGTTCTCAGTCGTGCAGGCATTGCATAATCTGAATTCATACGTGTTTACTTTTTCTATTTCTGGTAAGGTGACTGACTCACTTGGTAGGTGGTATAATTTAATAACCATGCTTTCTCTTCCTGTCACCAGAACTGATGGCTATTAACATTTGAAGTGTATATTTGACTTTTTAAAAAATTCTGCAATTTAAAAATATATTCATCAATCAATTATTAATACTATTAAAACTGAAAAAGGAAGGTGTTAGAATATTTCTACAGAAATAGAAATTTCAATTCATGGGGATTACATCAACTATTCCAGGTTACCAAACTGTTTAACTCATGAAATTTGGCACATCTCTGTACAGCAAAACTTTAAACCCCAACTCTATTTTAGAAAAAGCCAAGCAAATTTGTAAAAATTCTTCATTATTTTTAGAATAATCAATTCAACACATACAATATAAAATGCACCTTATATGAAAATACATTCTGTTTCATTCTCTGCTAGTTCCAATATCTTTAGATAAGTCTACGTTATTTTCATTATTTCTTAATATATATTGGATTTGAATACACCTGAAGATAGTGTAATGTAGTCTCTGATTTTATACACATGGCAACACAAATTTAGAATTGGTACCCAGCACACAGCAGGATATAGCAGGAGGCAGAATCAGATGCGTCTGTCCTGATGCTCGGGCCACAGCATGCTCTACTATAATGTGCTGAGTGGAATCCCAAGTGTGCGATTGTGAGAAGGACATTGAAGGCACACGCTAGGAATAACCATGAAATTAGATACATCACTTTGCTTGTACCTGTGAGGTACAGAGAAAAAGCTGTTAGTGAACTACAGAAAAATGAAGGGCCGTGAGGATCAGGAACTGTGTTACTGGTTCCACTGTACTGACTCTGCTGCACATACAACATGATTGCAAAAGGTGATCTTTCAGCACAAAAGCCTGTGTGAGGCAAACCGTATTTTAGAACAAATTGAATATTTCAGTAAAGGAAAGTGGCCAATATTTGTTAGTGTGTACTCTGTAAAGGAAAGTGGCCAATATTTGTTAGTGTGTACTCTGTGTACATTGCACAATATTTGGTATAGGCTTTCTCCCATGGTCCTCACTGCACTGTGTGAGTTTAACAGCACCCCATGTAAGAACATTCTAGAAGGGCAAAGGAATGTACCCTCAACTGCTTACCAGATAATGTATCTGTCTCCAGAATTACTGCTCTTTTGAGAGGGTGCTACTCCTTCCTTTCGTGCACATCATGTTAGAGAGAAAATGTTACAGACTTGAAAATGAGATTAGAGAGTTCTCTGCTAAAAATTTTTGGGTGGCAAAAGCAATGACAGAGTTCTTTAGAATATTGAGAGACTATTAATTTTAGATAGGAAAGATCACAGTAACACCAGCAATTAATTCTGAGAAAAAATTAATTTTTATTAAAAATCTAAGTGATTCACTCAACTTCAGATTGTCTCAGAAATTTCAGAATATCTGAGGAAATTTTCTACTTCAGTTGTGCTAAGGGATTTAGTTCAATATTTTATGGACTTGTTTCATTATGTGAACTTCCACCATTACAACAGAGTTCTAAAATATCATCTAGTTCTTGGTTGATATGCATAAGAAAGTTTACCTATATAAAAATTGTTCGTCTAGCTGAACCTGATGTACAAGTCTATAATCCCAGAACTCTGAGAGGCTGAGGCAGCAGGATCTCATGTTTAAGCTCAGCCTAGGTAATTTAGCAAATTAGAGACATTAAGTTAAAGTAAAAATAAAAAAGGGTGAAGATTTTGTGTTGTAGTACAATAACAGCAACAACAAAAATCAACAAATAAACTGCTTATCTTGATACCTAAGAGATACTAATAAAATTATTTTGCTTGCACATTTATCAAGCATTTGTCAAGAATGGTTAGAAATAGGTATTTGGGGGACAAGAGGAATGGCACAGCAGTTAAAGCACTTGCCTTGCAAACACAAGGCCCTGAGTTCGATTCCCCACTACCACATAAACTGATCGTGGTGGCAGGTGCCCATAATCCCAGCACTTGAGAGGCTGAGGCAGGAGGAGTGCCATGAGTCCAAGGCTAGCCTGAGCCACAGAAAGAGATCCTTTGTCAAAAAGAAAGAGGTATTTTGATTTCTTATATATATAGGTATAAATGTTTACCTTAAATGAGCATTTCTATAAGTGTTTTGTCAGCTTTTTAAAAGGTACAAAAATGAAATGATACATATGTCCCAAATTATTTTTGACTGTAATTTACAAAATCTAAGGTTCTGGTAGAAAAGATTCCAAGTGCTATCGTTTTATCTGAGTGGTTTGGATTCTGGGAAAATAAATTTCATTACAGGTCTTAGTTATTCAAGTTCACCAAGAGGTGTCCTGAAGTTCTGTAGATGTAACTCTAGAGAATTTGAGTGCTACGTGCTGGTGAAATGACCACTGCCTTTTCCTGTCACAGAACCGTGACACTCATTGGACAGGGTCCTATTGTGCAGAGAGCAGAGTACAAGATTAAGTTGGGTCCAGAACCAGCCGGTGTGGCTGCAAGTACATTACTTAATCTCAGTGAATCATTTCTGAACTTAACAAAGAGAGATTTGTACTGCTAATTTTATAGGATTACTGAGTTTTAAGTAATTAGATGATAAAAGCTTATCTAGCATTAGTGTATTTTATATATTTTTAAGGAGCAGAGCCTGCTTTCCTCCCTGTTTCATGTCCATTGCATAGAGGGAAATGCATTGCTTATAGTAGAATTTATTGACTAATAAACCGATAACTGATAAAACTGATAACGGACTGAGATTATAAAAAGAAAACATTACCCAGAAGAAAGATGTCCATTAAAATTGATATCAAGTCATCAGCCTAGAGAATCACTTCTTCTGGCGGGTGCTGCATTGTAGGTGAGGTGATTCTGATCCTGCAATCCAGACAGACGTCAGTGTTTTGACCTTTGCTGTGGTCTTAGTGCAAGGTATAAGCCATGGTACATCTTCATTTCAGATGGGTTCTCAACCATCATCCTGTCAACAATTTCGCATGGACAGTTCTCTGTGGTGGGAAACTGTCCTATGCACTCAGGACCTTTCAGTCTATACTTGACCTCTACCTCCTAGAAGCCAATAGTGCTTCATCTCAAACTATAGCAATAAGAAATGTCTCCAGATATTGTCTAGCATCCTCAAAGCGAGAAAATTCCCCAGGCTTACACACATTGCATAAGCAGTTGCTGCTTCATGATGTAATTGTTGTTTTGCCTGGGCCCCTTCCCACCAGACTGGCAGCCTCCAGAGCACAGGGTGGTGTCTTCCTCTGAGTTGCAGCCAGAGCTCCCACACACAGCCGAAGCGCAATAAATAGGAAAAGGAGAAAAGGAAGATAAACTTTAAAAAGCAACTGGTTATAACATTTGTGTTGCTTCATTATATGCACTGGATTTTTTGTTTACTTTTGGGTCAAAAGGATAAAGAATAACCAAAACTTCAGGTCGGCTTCCCGATAGCCTTGAGGCCACCACCCTCTTCTCAGACCTTTCTCTCTTCCATGTCCCCTCACTGACAGAACTGTGCAGTGTGTTCACTCCCAGGAGAAGGTGGGAGTTGAGACTGGATGCTTGAGACTTCAGATTTGAAAGTTCACACAGAGGTTGAATCTCTCTCGCATTTCTCTCTGTCTCCTTTCTCTTCTCTCATCCCCTTTGTTTTTGATCGCCTTCCTTCCTCACTTCCTAATCCCTGAAGCCTCACAAACACATGCCTCAGTTTATAAGCTCCCTGTTCGTTCCACAACTACGTTTCCCAGCCCTGCTAGAGGTTTCCTGTCACGTATTCCACAAATGCCAGCTGTAGAAGCAGTGTATGTAAAACTGACCTCACCAGCTTACTCCATGGCTCCTTTTAAACTTCCTTCAGGACTCTTTATTGCGAGGAATGGCCCAGAGCTCCGGAGTCAGACTTCTGCATTGCACGTTATGACTTGCGACAACTTTGTATAGATTATTTACCTTCTTTGACTCATTTTCCTCATCTTTCAAGTGGATACCAGTCTCCCTGGATCGTTGTGAGGATCCCATTAGGCAGTGCATGTAAGTTGCTTACCGGAAATAATGCATGCAAATCATCATCTGGCCTGTATAATAAATGACAGATGCTATTATCTGACTGTGTGCCTTAACTAATCATCCAAGAACCATACCTCCTTTCTTCATTGTCTCTGTTTTCTAACAATTTCCTGTACTTTTAAAATCCTCCTGCCATTTCTGCCCTTTATCCATCACAGGGGTCGTGGCTTCATGCAGGCCTTGATCTTTTCTTCCCCAGATTATTATACCAACCTTGCTGTCTCTGGTTTCACCTTCTGCCTATCTGTCCATTGTCCTACTGCCCGGGAGGTATTCTTCAGCCTCTCACATTGGTTTTTGTAATGAAGATCAATCTTTTAGGTTTGATGCACCTGACCCCCAGTGACCTGGGTCTCCTCCTTTCTTTCCGAGTCACCGCCCATAGGATCCCAAATTGACTTTAGCGAGTCGACCCCCGCATAGCAGGCCACTCCGACTTCGGTGCTTTACCCCGGCAGTTCCTTCCTCCTTGTTTCTTCTGTCTTCTTTATTGAACTAACATTCACTTACCTTTTTTCCCACCACTTTTTGTTAATACATATACGTGTCTGTGTGTGTGTGTGTGTGTGTGTGTGTGTGTGTGTGTGTGTGTGTGTGAGAAGCATAATGTTTACAATGAACTTGAGTATTTTGTGCACATGTATACCACGTCATAACCCCGTCCCATTTTTGGCCTTTCCATATACTCCCCATTCCTCCTACTCCCACTATCTCAATAAAGAGTTCTGCTGGACTCCGAGAAGAGGCATCAAGTTATGGCCACTGCAGCCCACGCTAGGGGTGGGAAGCTGAGCTAAAGAGCGGCGATTTGAGTGGAGAAGTGAGTCAGATGCAGAAGGTTAACTGTGTTAAATGTTGCATGGTTTCTCTGATTTGGGAAATACAGAATACAGGCGTTCTATAGAACCAAATGGGTGTCAGAGTGGGAGTCTACTTATCTTTAAAACAGAGCTTCTTCATTTCTTCATCTTAGAAACAACACCTGGCTACCTGCACTCATTTCTTCCTCACCTGCCTTCTAGCCGCGCTAACACTTTGTGCATTGTTTTTTGTTTTGTTTTATTTTGTACCCAAGATTGAGTCCAGGGCCTTTTCACTGAACTACATACATCTCCAGTACACACACACACACACACACACACACACACACACACACACCACATACATGTAAATACATACTATTTGGAAACAGGGTCCCACTTACTAGCTAAACTGCCCAGGAATGCTCACATTTGCAATCTCTCTGCTTTGTGTGATTTCAGTTACGATGATTTTTCAACAAATGGAGTCATGCCACTGCCTGTGGGCTAGAAATGACCAATTCAAACGTCAGAGGTGGGTCTACAGTGGGCGGATGTTTTACATCAATCTCAAGGCTGCCAGTGCCAATACATCTTCACGTAAGGACCCTGCCAAGGAGCAGTACAGTGGGACAGGTTGCCTTGGGATCGTGTTGCCTCAACTATAAAAGCAGTGTGAATTTTGTCATTTTCTGCATAATGCTAATAATTAGACGAGTTTGCAGCTAAAAACTATCATCTCAAGAGTTCTTTTCTCTGAGAGATTATTCTTTAGACTTGACATATGAAGCAGGAGTTTTCGCAGCACTAAGGAGATGGCCAAAACATCAGTTAGTAACGTCACCAACACCCTAAACTATGATTTCTTCAAAGGAACTATGTTATTCTCTTTGGTCTAAGGATCACATTCCATATTGCTCAAATACATGCTTTTAAAAATTACATTTGAAATATTGTCAGCTATCATTTCTCTGTCCGTGACTGTCCTGCCTTCTGAATAAGGACTTCTTCTTGTCTAGACCTGCCAGATCCAATGTTGCACATGGCTATTCATTAGTTTAGAATGATGAATAAATTTTTGTACACCGATTTGCTATTCATAAAAAATAACCGTGAGGCTCATTCCCATTTTTGTTTAGTGATTCAGTGCAACCTGGACTAGTGATTTCATTATTATGGTTTGACATCAGTATTTGTCCCTTCCTTAGAGGCCTGTTCCCAATTCTCAAAATATTTGAATCATACTTATTATTTATCAAATAAGCTGACATCCTTTCCACAAACTTGACCTAGAGTCTGCAGGCCCGAGACTACTTTCAAGGGAGATGTTGAGCAGATATCTAAGGAAGAGCCTTGATCAAGGCTTGATAAGATTTTTGCTGTTTCACAAGTATCATATTGAAAATCCCTTCCACTCCCACAGAAGGGGATACTTAACTCCTGCCAGTAGGTTTCTGCTGAGACCTGGAATTAATTCTTGTAAATACTCAGAGTAGCAGGAATGGAAGAGCTTTCTTCTGTCCCCACGCTGCTTCTGCTCTGGCAGAGGTGTGGGTGTTGGCAGGGGCACCCGCCTCTGCACAGTCTGCTTTGGGAGGTGGGGAATTCCTCTTACTTCCAATTACCAGTTTCTTTATGTGTAGGAGAACATTTTTTGGCAAGGATTCTCCTCTTCTCTCCAAATCTGGCTGTCAGCACCCTTGCTAATTTATGTTTTTGGCACCCTTTGTGCATTTGTTAAGATGTCAAAAGGTAGATGCAATGTACTGAATTGAAGATAGAATTTACATTCGGAGCTTCCAGTACACATGCGATATTAGAAGCTCTCTTTGTGGTATACAGGGTACAACAGCGGGTGAAGAGAGGATGGTAGGGATGATTCACTTCCCTTTCTGCAAAAGTCTTAAGACTCTTTAGTGAATCATGGGATCTCAAATTTGTATGCGAGTAAGGATTTGAAAGTCCATGGTTCCTACTGTCTTCATTTTCCCAACTTTAGAAATCGAGGCCAGGAGAAGCTCTGAGACTTGCCTGAGGCCACCCGGCTGGGCAGTGCTAGAGCGAAAGCCCGAATCCTCGTCTTTTTCCTTTGTCTTGTATTGTTTCCATTACATTGCAATCTTTTCAAAGTAGTAGGCACTTGGGAAATACGCTTTAGGTAGACATTCATAGTTCTTTTCTGTATATAAGATGGAAAAAATTACCTCTCCAGAAAGACTCTTAGAAGCCTCAGAGTCGCGCTGGCTGGATTGTTCTAATTCCCGCAGCTAGATTGGGCTGCCTTGGAAAGGGTCACTTCCGTCGTCTTTCTCTTTCCCGAGTGAACAGAACTCTTAGTTGAAATGCCAGCCAGCTGAAACATGTCAAAATCAATCTGCGACTTCAGAAGCTGTGGGAAAGCAGTTCTAATCACCTATTGTGGACAGTCTGTTCTGTTATATGATATGAAACATTAATAGCAGATTTGTAAAGGCCTGGCCAGGAAGAGCGGATCTTACAACGTTTTTCTTTTCAGAGGAAATGGTTATATAAACCACTCATTTGATTGAAAGTAACCCTAAAAATATTTCAGGTCTCAGTTGAGATTCTTTAGTACTCAAGTAATTAACTAAAAACCTCTTAATAAGCCTTACGCCAGGAAGTAATTTTTCCCCATTTTATTGATATGTGTAAGTGCAAAATTTAAGGTTTACAATGAAGTTGAGCATTTTGTGCACCTACGTATTTTGTCAAGGCGACAAGGACTTTCCCACTCTCCTTTTGTCCCTCCCTCTCCCCTCCCTCCCTTCCCCACCCTACTCCCCTGTTTCACTTTGTTTTTTTAAGTTCCATAAGAGTTGTGATCTGCTCTTAAGGAAGTAATTTTTAAAACTAAATTCTATAGCAATTGCTTTTAGATTCACTGGGATTTCAAAGAAGCTTTTGCCTGTAATGGTGGTGCCAGAGCAGGCCCACTAAACCTCTTCTGACTGGGGTCACAAAGGTAGCTCAAGCTGAGGACTAAATTTAAGTTAAGTGTTGCGTTTAATATCTGCTTCATACGCTGAGACGGTAACACTCTAGTCATTTAAGACAATCATTCTGTAATGGTAGCTCAAGACAGGCATAGATATCTAGCTTGTCGTGTTGTTTTTAATGGTTTCAGCTTGACACTTTCACAACTTCCTGAAATAAATCTGAAAATAGTGAGAAATGACTTTTGGTGTCAGAATCATAGTCAAAGAAAACTACTATACATATTTGAATTATAAAGCTTGTGTGCTAAATTAAAGTATCAATTGAAGCTTTTAAAAATTTCTCCAGTATATACTTTTTATTTATCAGATTGATGTTTCTAATCTGAACAGCCATGAGGCCAGCCATTTTTTTGCAAGTAGTAGATGTCCTGCAAATGTTAATGATGACACAAGGCATAAAAAGTTAAGAAAAATATTTTACTACAGTATTTTACTTGTGTATTTTTTGTTTGCTGATATTTTTATTATAGAGCTTTGAAAAATTCCTCAGACTTACTGTGGATTCTGACTATAATTTTTTCCATTAAACAGAACATTCCAAATTGGTGAGATAATGGTGACAAAGGTAAAATAAATTCTGAAAAGGAACGAAAAGAGTTGGTTTTTGTTGTTGCTATTTTTGTTTTATCTTTATGAAAAAAATTGTTTTACCTTTTCAAAACCAAATCGGATGATTAAAAAAGTACAAAGAGTAAGTAAAAGCTAGCAATGATCTCTGTCAACATAGATATTGGCTCTCTCTCCATATATACACACATATTTATTTACATATTCAAGAATATCATGTTCTAAGGGTGAATTATTCCTCTAGTAAATTATTAAACAAAAATGTAATTACTATATAGTTAGACATTTTGTAATATTTTATATTAAATGAATACTTCAAATGAGTGGCAGGAAAAAACACAAAGATATACAAAATACAAAAAGACAAACAAAGAGTCAGAAACACCTGTGTTAGTTTTAGTTATTCATTGCTCTGATAAAATACGCGTCACCCACAAACTAGGGGAGGAGACGTTTATTTTAGCTCACAGCTTCAAGAGGTCATAGTCCAAGAGCTTCCGGCTGACGGTGAATGAGGGAACACATGAGGAAGTACGTAGTGGAGTGAAGATGGAGGCTCCTCACAGCATTGTAAACAGAAAGCCAGCTTCCACAAGGAAGGGAGGAAGTAGCCTACCCCAGTGATCTGCCCTTTCTGGGTCCAGCCGCAGTGTTCTGCCCCTTCCAGATTTGAGCCCTTTATCTACCACTCACCTGTAATCTATAGTTGACCATATGCCTGCCTTCCACCATGCACCTATAATCCACTACCCACCCATTCCTAACCCCTCCAGACCAGGTCCTCATCTCCTGACGGCACAGGGTTCAACTGGTAAGATTTAATTCCTTTGACTTCATTGTGATTACTGATACATTTGGGATTTATTTCCACTGTCATGCTTTGTGTTATAATTTCACCAGGATTTTTATGTGACTTTTTGCCATGATCGCTGTAAAGTTTGGCTGAAAAGAATGGAAGGCATCGGTTCTGGTGGATGAGCAGAAAGATGGCTTTAATAAGCCAGGGCAGTAGCACCTGATTGAAGGGGAACAAAGATTAATGTGCATCATGGGCTGGCAGCGGGGGAAGGTTTAGTACATTGTGGGTTGGTAGGGTGGGGTCAGTCTGGATCAGGTTGGTTGGGGCCAGGGGACTCCTTAGGGCATCAAGTAGCTGCATCACAGGCCTTTGAGCCAGTCATCTGGGGGTCCTGGGATCCATGTGGGAGGAAGTTCCTAGTGGTGGGAGTGGGAGGAGTTTTAAACTTACAGTTACTTTTCAGTGTTTTTTTTTCTGCCTCTCATTTGAAAGCTACATCTTTTTATTATTACAAAAGTAAAAATACCATGTTTTTTAGTGAGTACTCCTAAATTTTTAACATCTATTCTTGACCAAACAATCTAAAATTACTTGATAGTACTACCTTTCTTCTAATATGGAAGCTTGTAATAATTTCTGATTACTCCTCCCATATTTCTCATTATTAGTGTCTAGAATTTTTGCTGGCTTTTGCTTCTTTTTTCGTGAGTTCAGTCATACCGTATTTTCCCCCTTTACCATGTACAATGGTTACATTGAACTTGGAAGCATTGTGTACACATGTACCATGTCAACCTCACATTCTGTTCTCCTCTCTCTTTCTCAACCTTCCACCTTCCCATCCCTCCTGACTCCCAAAGTGTCTCACCCATCTGACTCTGTTATTTTTTTACATGCAATATTTAATTTTCTGAGTCTCGTTCACTACACTAAGCCTAATGGTCTCCATTTGTATCCATTCACCTACAGATGACTAAAATATATCTGTCTTTATGGCAGAGTAGAATTCCATTGTGTATATATCACTTTTTTAATTCATTAGTCTATTAATAGATACTTTGGCATCTTCCATGACTTAACATATTATGAGTCGTGGCCCTCTAAATATGGCCCTATACATATGCATGTATCTCTATTACATAGTGCTGGGAATACAAGCATAGGCCACCACACCCAGCTGATGAGTGGTGCTGGGAAATCAACCCCGCCCAGCCTTGGCTTCCTAGACAAGAGCGCTGACCACTGAGCAGCACCTCCCAGTCCCTACCTTTCACTTCTGGTTCTTATTCTCAGTGTCTTTCTTTTGTATTTCTACTTTTTCTTTAGTTTTCCTGATTGTTTTCAAGATGGCTTCCCTCTCTTACATTTTTGCAGTTTTGCTTGTTTGCACAGAAAGCTTCTACTACTACTTATTGTAAATTTTCTACTCAGGACTTAAAAGTACTTTTTAAATCTGCCAATTGATTTTTTCATCATTTTGGATGTGTCCAGCACTATCTTTTCAAATGGATTCTTGATTATTCTGTCCATTATTTCTTAGTCTCTTAGAAGAACAATCTAGAAACTTCCTATTCTATTATCTTTAGTTCTTGGTGTTCTAGATCTTGCTCTTCAAAGATGCTTCTTCTGACATTGTCAGAATAACAATTAATGTGTATACTTTTTAAAAAAAAAAACAATGAGCTTATCTTTATTTGGGCTACTTATGAGCCCTGACTTACAGCTGTTACATCAGAGTTGTATTTTTTCTGCTGTGTTTTGGACAGCTTCATCAACCTAGGATCTTATTTTTTTGTAATTTATTACAATTATACGTCACAGAGAATTTGGGAATTTGGTTTAGATTCTTTTTAGCTGCAGGGTTGTTGTTCCAGGTACAGACAAGCTGTCTTATCATTTTACTGAGCCGGTGATTGAAACTCTGTCACCTTCATCATGATTGACCTTTCAGAGCCCAGCCTCTATTCAAAAGCTCCAAGTCCAGCTCTCGGCATTGTCTGATCTTCCAGCCACTCCACCTGACCCTACACAGATATTAAAGAAGTAAAACAAGCAACCAAACGTACGTGAGCCGTTAAATGATAAGAACTACATCCTGCTCCAAAATTCCCTTGGCCTTGTCATCAGCTGAATATTTTTTCTGGCTCCAAGTTATTCTGAATTTCTGAGATGAATGGAACCAAGGTGCCTCATTCTTTCATTAGACCTCTGCTATGCGTTAGCCATGTTTGTTGTTACAGATTTTCAGCATTTCTGTCTATTTCTAACAAGGAGGTCCATCTAAACCTGGGAGGGAGTGTCTCCTTGCTGCATCCAAGTTTTCTGAAGCTTGGTATCTTATTTTGGGGGGGGGGGTTTGTTTGTTTGTTTTGTTTACTGAGTGATCTGGTATTCATTGTTTTGCATCAAAACTTATTTTTGTTGACCTTATAGTATTCTATTGTTCAGCAGAATCATAAATTAATCTATTCTTATCACAGATCCTATCATCTCCCCAGGTTTATTATAATAAATCAGGGTGTAACCAGGTATCACGGTACATACATATTGTGGCTGTGTCAAACAAGCTTGTACACCAAATGGTTCAAAAGAGAGTCAGTCGTTGAGTCTAAAGTATATGTATTTTTGGGAAGTGGGTAATTGTTACCTCATTGCCCCCATTATGTTCCCAGCCCCACACCTACTCTGCCCTTTCTCAACAATCTTTTAGTTGGTTTAAATGTGCAAGTTTAATAGGTAAAAAGTGACATGTCCCCGCCTTAGCTAGCAATTCCTTAATAAATATAGTGTAAATATTTCTAAGCTTTTTCAGTTTTTCTCTCTTGTGAATTGCCTGTTTATGTTTTGTCTTACATTTTTTAAACAACTTATTTTGAAGAACTATTCAAATAGTAGGAATGTATTCTGCCTGTCAGAGAGATTAGCACTTGTCTCTGTTTGCTCTGTGGTCTTAATTTGGCTGTGGTGGATTGACCTTAAGGGAGTTTTACATATCCTTTGCTGATAGCTACATTTAAAAAATTAATAGCTTGTGGTTCTCTTACTCTGACTGAAGATCCCAAAAGAAGAAATTTATGAAGTGTTTTGATGGGGAAAAAAACAATTTGCCATCAGGGTAATTCATATAATAAACAAATGGAGGAAGCATTATGCAAAAATAATATTTCCCAGATTAAATAAAGAAAAAAACATATAAGTAAAAAGATGAAGATATCAAAGTGAAAGAAACATAAACATTTGCAAGGGATAAAAATCAGAACTTTCTAAGTGCAATGGAAAGATAGCTGCAGCTACCGGGAAGGAGGGTCCCAGGACCAGAGCGGGGCGGAGCTCTGCCTGCAGAGGTAGGCATGTTCCTGAGACATAAGAGTCTTGCAGGCTCCTCCCTAAGGATGGAGGAGCAGTATGCAGTGTCCAGTAGCCTTCACCTGTGCTGGGTGGCCTTTTCAGAAATGCTGCAGCCTTTGCGTCACCCAGGCTCCTGTAAGTAACCTCAGTAACGTCATTGGCTCACCACATTGGACTTTGGTGTATCTTCTCCAGGGTCAACAGACATTTAAGTAGCTTTCCGGGAGCTCCATCCAGCTTTCTCCGGAACCCACCTTCCTGGGCAGCTGCTCTGCATGAAAAATGGAAATGAGATGAAAATTAAAAGAAAAAGATACAGACTCAGTAGATCTGTATGAAAAAGGTACAAACACTGCAATCAATTATTCTGTTATATTACTAGGGATTTATTGTTAACTACGTAAGAGCTATAAAGGAATTTTTATTATTCTTGAGTTTCTTGACTGGCCCATTCAACCTCAATAAGCTTAACTTTGAGTTCACTATTTGGTACATATGTACTGATTATTTGATACATTTCAAACAGTAATTTGTGGGAGATAATTTTGCCTAATTAGATTGGACCCTGTGGAATAGCTGATGACCCTTAAGAAATAGCTACTTTTGATCTTCTAGTTCAACCTAGTAGTAACCGTGTTTGATATTTCTCTCCTGACTTCTGTCCACCCACTTACCTAATAAGAGAAGCCACAAGATTCCATAATTCCTTCCTTCTTCCAGACCCTCACTCCATTAATTATGTGTGACTTTTTATACCTTCAGTATTCCCCTTTCTTTTTAACTTTAGCTCTTCCAGCATATAACAAGGCCAAAGTGTTATCTATATTTATTTGTCATCTATCAATAGGAATATAATTTTAGAATCAAAAGAGAAATATAATATGTGAAACAGATACAACCCATGACAACTTAAGGAATTTTCGAGTCCTGTGTTTTCAATAATAGTTTTTCAGCAATTTAATATAAAAGTATGTTACGTATGTAGTTAGATTAGAACATTTATTTTTTGCTATTAGAAAACATATATACCTTCTAAGTCATTGTAAAAGTACAATATAAATCTTCCACACAAGAGCAAGAGCTTCGTTCTCTTTCTTCTTCTATCCTTATGTCCCTTTTATTGCAATTTTTGCATCTCGGTGTGGTTTACCACCTTCTGCACTCTGATTCGGCAGTGGCTTGAGTTTGTATTTTCATCACTAACAGAGGCCTGCTCCTCTCTGTGCATCTTAAGTGCCACAGCACTAGCTAAAACCATTTTGGAAAAAACACGTCCAGTAGAAGCTCTTGATGCACTGTATTAAGAGGCATGTGGCCTCACTGCATTCATGACAGCTAATTTTGAAATTGAAGCATGTTGATAAACATAACAAGACATTCATGAGAAGCCGTCTTGTAATTAGTTTAGATGACAGTAATGGTCAGGGTTCTAAGAGAGGCTGAGTTATTATACTTTATAAAATTAAAAGAGAATTATTTGTAGGGCTTACAAGTCTGAGAAGAGGGATAGCCCAAATGGTCACGTGCATTTCTGAAAGCTGGAAGTTCCGGTGGCTGCTCAGACTTGTTTCCGAAGAGCACCGGTCAGTCCAAAACTGCAGAACAGGCGGTGCACCCCTGTAATGGACCAATGTCCATAGAGCAGAGGAAAGACCGCAGACTGCAGAGAGTCTGTGATGGAGCTGGCTGATGTGAAGACAGCAGTGAATGGATGTCGGAGACTAGAGCCAAGGCCAGAACTTTTCCAGGAAAAATTGTAACAACATTTCTTCTTTCTTCCTTTACTTAGTTCAAGCTTCACGTTGGGCTCCCCAAACCCAGAGAGGATGCCCTATCCTTGCTTCCTGGCCCAGGAATCAATAACACACACCTGAAAGTTCTACCAGGGCATTTCCTAATTTCAACAAGTTGACATAAACCCTCCAGCAGTCACACGGTAGGTCATAGATTTCTTTTCCTGATGTTCATACAGAATACCTGACCAATGAAGGTAACACTTTCATGCTAAGTAAGTTCTAGAGACTGAATTGAGGATTTTTCTGTATTACTTTAATTTTGATAAATCAGAAGCATTCTTTCATTTTTTTAAAACTAAGTGCTCATTTCTGTCTCAGTCACTTTTCTGTCCCTGAGACTCAACCGAGAAGAGGTTTTTTTTTTTTTTTTTTAGCTCTGTTTTCAGAATACTCCCTTCACACATGGTCCTCTTGCTTCCTGTCAAAAACAGTAATTATGGAGAAACACAGAAGGTGAGGGCAGAGGAAAGCTGTTCACAGCAGTTCAACCTTGAAGTAGAGAAAGGAAGAGGCTGCAAGAAAAATTTGCCCTTCCAGCCGGGCCTGGTGATGCAGCCCTGTAATCCCAGCACTCTAAGAGGCTGGAGCAGGAGGACTCTCAAATTCGAGCCCAATCAGGACAGCTTGGCGATTTGAGGAGCCCTCGACTCAGAACAAAACAACAATTACCAAACCAGACCGAAAACCTAGAATTAAAGATGCAACATAGTGTGAAGGCCCCAGGTTCTATTCCAATGTGCGTGTGTGCTTGTGTGTGTGTGTGCGTGTGTGTACCCTTCCAGATCACACGCCTCCATCTCAAAGCAGCACATAAACTCACCAGTGGAGTAATCCAATGATGAGTTTAGCACCCTCCTTCATCCTGTCACTGTCCCAACACATGACATTTTAGGGAACTTTTCAAATCTACACTATAACAATTTATATAATCAGGATGTCTATTGAAGAAGCAAATTATCTGATTAAAATTATAGAAGTTGACTAAGACATATAATATTCGGTAGCATCCATTTTTGCAGTAGAAAAGCATGGATAATTCTGTGGTTTTAAATTAATCTTTTTTGTTTAGGAATGGCTCTTCCTGCTTACGCCCTCCTGCTACAGCAGTTTTGATTTGATCTCTTTTTACAGTTGGGCTCCGGGGAGTTGGCTTCGTGTGACATTAGGGGAGCCATACTGAGAATAAGGAATTATACTCATGCACATCCATATGAATAGTCAGTTACTTTCTTTTTAAATGCAGGCAGTCTTTTTTAATGACACAGTGGTCCAAGTGACAGCGCGTGGTAAGTACGAACTGCCAGAAGATTGAGTCCAAGATCTATGCTCCAATTAGTTTCCTAGGACACTGATGTTATTATCAAGGGTCAGGAACTCATCAGTAGATAGCATTGAAATTATAGCTGAAAACGGAGAATAAAATTCACCCTACCGTAGGAAAAGGCTTTTCTCCAAGACAAAATTCAAAGAACTTCTTGCTTATAGCAAGTAGTTGTCTTCTCTTAATGCGTACTCTGACCACTTGACTCTTGTCACGGAGAGAGACAGTACCCACTAATACCAACTTTTTGCAATGCGTTTACTTCCCAGAAGTGCTTGGACAAAACTCACGGCACACATAATTTAAGACGGAGAGGTTTGCTTTAGCTCCTGATTTCAGAGGATTCAATCCATGGTCAGCTGGCTCCATAGCAGAAACAACATGGCTGATGGACCTAGTAGAGGATAGCTGCCATCTCTCTCCATGGTACCCAGAAAGTGGAGAGAGCAGGGAGGAGGCAGACAAGGCAGGGAGGAGGCAGACAAGGCTTCTTCTCTCAGGCCAGTTACTTCTGTCAGGCTGCTTAGTTGCACAGTGCTGCTGGAGACAGTGGTGCACGTTGGTGAGCCTGAGCCAGTGAAATGGTTTGCGGATGCTGCCTGGCCCCAAGTGTGCTTCCTGTGCTGCTCAGCCAGATCCTTCCTCCTCCTCCCTGGGGTCCCTGCCTCCTGCTAACTCCAGAAGATGGGCTTCTCCCTGAGCCAGACGACAGGCACTACCTACAGTTATCACCACTTGGGACAGTTGCTTCTCTGCCTGTTGACTAGACTTGTAAAATCACCAGTGTTTGTTTTTTGCCTCGAAAGCCTAACAATTTTGTTTATGCCACTTGTTTCTAAATATGAATATATGGAATATATACCCCCCTACCTCCTGACATTAGGTTTTTCACTCACAGTTATGTTGTGACATCAGTCTCTGTTAGCACAGGTGGCCATAATTTTCTCTTATCTGGTTCTGACTGTCCAGAAATATAGACACATCCTTGTAGAATATACCTGATGAATAATGTCTTGAATTCCAAGCAAAGGGACTTCCCAGTTTCTGCTCTGCAGAAAGAGTTTATTCAGTATTACTTTGGTGGCCCTATTACCAGAAGCAAATTTCTGCCTTGGACTGAAAACCAATCCCCTCTCCTCAGGTGTGCATCCATCTCAACTAACAGTCATTCTCCTTTCTTTTAAAGACATCATCTTAGAGTAGTTCTTACTGATTGTCTCAGTATCATAGACGGCCACCGGCTTTCTTCAATCTTCTGTTTTTTCATTTTCTATGCTTTGCAAACTTCCTCTTGTAGTTCCCTTAACAAAGCTCATGACAGGCTATATTTTTCCTCTGCTGAGTGTAAATAGAAGCCTTAAAGAGTTTGCAATCTAGTTTTCTTGGTTTTGGGCACATTGTACTTGATCCTAATGTAGCTTTTCTTTTATTTTCATATAGAATGAGGCTGCCATTGCATAACATAAAAGGCTCTTAAAATTACAATTGAGCTCTGGAAATCTCTTGGTGCAGTAACAAGCCTGCGTGGGTGAGGGGATAGAAATGGGCAGAGAAACTTGACCTTGTGTCTGAAAATGTTTCAATGTATTTTAAGCACATTCTGAAATGCAGTAATAGAAGCATACTAAATTGTAAGAAATCTAACTTACTGTCTTAATTTATTCAGAGATTTGGTTCACTTTGTAATGTGATTCAGGATCAAGATTATAAAATATCCCGATTTGCTTTGCAGTTCTCATTTGGGCAAAAGTCTTTCTATAGCAGGATTGTTAAGAGTCAGTGACTATATTTTGTCGGCATTTACAAAGTTCAGCAAGGAGAATTAGGTAACTCAAAATCAAAACCTCTGTTGCCTCAATCATCTCTCTTTAGAATAACTATCTCAGAATTTAACAACATTTACCTATGTCCCTTCACATCTATGTTTATAAAGAACTTCATTTGGTCAGTTTCATGAATGTCTATTATAGTAGAGAATTTCAGAGATGAATATGAAGAATGCACCTTGAAGTTGCCTCAGTTTAGAGGAAAAAATAAACTACAGTAGACAAGTAATTTATTTTGTAAACCTAACTACAAATAACATTTAGGAAGTGGGGAAGGACACAAGTCACCTAAAGGGACCAAATGTTACATTTATTCAGATGTGAGAGGCTGAACGTCAGACCTAATCTCTCAATTTGCTACCCTCCATCCCTATCTTTTATTAATAGAGAATAGCTGTTCTGGCACAATGTTTACATACTATCTGTATCTTAGCAAGTGTGACAAATGCAGTTTATTCAGCAAACCTGTATTGAGTACTTACTATGCTCCACTACAAAGTGTGGAACCTGAAGAGGTTGAAAAAAAACATTGTTGAAGAGTTTAGAACTATAAAGAAGCAGAGATATAAATAGTATTGCCGGGACAGGATTTCAAGTGATCCAAATACTGCAGTGACCCACGGGAGGTGGTTGATGGGGCAGAGGAAACTACAACAGGCTCAGAACTCAATGGGGGTCTTGACGGATGAATAGAAATTTGCCAGAGGGACACAGGAGAAGACCGTTACACATTTCCTGCTTGATTAGGCATCTACCTAAGTATTTTTTTTCTTCCCATTCACCCATTGGATTGGAGAAAATGTATTATAAGCCTTTTAGGCTTGTATTTGCATCATCGCTCCTATCCCTGTCTTTCCCCTTTGAGCCTAAGCTAGTTCTTTTTACTTTCCATGACTTCTGTCCCCAGCCTCTACACGGCCCCAGAGCTGGAACAGATGTGGCGGGTGCTGTAGCTTAGAGTATGTTGGGGAATCGGATGCAAGCAGGCAAAGATGGCGTGGGGAAAGTCAAGACCTCAGAAAGAGATCAGGCACTGCGGAGCTTGAGGCAGCACGCTGGCTTGAGCACAGGTAGGCGCACGTGAGAAGAGTGAGGTGGGTGTGGAATGGTGTAGAAGGCGGGTTCGGATCATGAACGCCTGTGTTGGGGGTTTGGGCGTCGCTAGGTAAGTCACGAAGAGCGTCCACAGGCTCTCAGTAGGGCATAGATAGCATGATGCCCTCACGTTGCCCTGTTACTGTTGTTTCTGTGTTGAGGCACTGCTCATACCTCCTCTCATGGCGGAGGTGCTTGCTGCAGGGAAAGCTAGTCAATGGTTTGCTGAAGACACACCATGCGATCTACCACAGCGTACTCACTGGGCCCCGGTGGCCCCGGGCATTTCCAGCTGGTGAGCGAGCATGAAAGATAGGAGAGCCTGGCTGGTCAGCCTCATGTACCCTCTGCCGAGCTGCTTTGCTGGAGGCTGCCGTGGAGCCACGGGCCCCCAAGGCTCCGCCCATGTTGTCCTTTCTCTCTCTCCTTTACCGGTGTGGAGCCATCGTGGTGGGCGGGGCCTCCTCAGCTCCCTTCTTTGACTGCATGGACGTTTACCCCAATAATCTCGTATTTCTGATTATGTCTCTGCATCTGCTTTTCTTAAGACTTGAACTGACACATGATACTTCAGTCTTTTTACATTTTAAGATTTTAGTGGTTACCAATATTTCATTCTCTGAATTTGCATGACATAAACTCTCTCATGAAGTCAGAAATAATTTCAAAATCATGTGAGGATAGTTTGGACCACTAATTCTCTGCACAGGCTCATCACTGTGGCTTCCTGGTCTGACAGGCTTCTGGGGGACAGGGAGGAGGGGCTAGGCCTGCTTCGCTCCAGTGAGGGATGTAGTTTCTTCATGTGGCAAATTGGCTGAAGTTCAAAGGGCTGATGGACAGGACCTGCTTCAGACAGAGGATGTTTTTCCTTCTGACTGTCATTCTTACAATACAAAGTATTTTGATACCTCATGACTAGCAGGTGGTTTGAGAGAATAGGAAGATAATTCAACATCTCAGAAACCAGTGACCTAGCGTTTTGAGGCCCGCATTAATTAGAGTGAATCACCACATAATTTTTGAGGCAGTTTTCTCTGTAAGATATGACTTGTGTTTTAAAGGAGCTCTGTCACTGTCTTCCTTAATAATAACTCACTGTCTATTTAAAAATAGTAAATCATGTCCTGGAAGTAGTTCTTATAATCTTTAAATATAAGAAAAGTGAATTTTTAGTTTTAAAAAAGATCTATCATGCTTATTGTAGTCCATATAATATGCATGTAACAGCAGAATTGCATACTACATTTACTTAAAATAAAATGCTGAGTTGAATATCTACTCAGAAGAGAGTATTTTAAAACTAAAATAAATGTGTTGGGTTGAAGTTATGGGATTGGTCTTTCTCTGATCTCCTGGTCAGACTTTGGGTGCACCTGTGGTCAGAGTTTCTTGGTGGGTTCTCTGTGAGCAGGAATCTCCGGTGCAGTATAGCTCAATTAGAGGAGTGAAGACCCCCCTGGCAGTTTGGGTGGGATCGCTTTGCTCCCTTTTGCACACTAAAAACTCTTTAGTAAGAGACAGCTAAAAGGCTGGCACATGTGCAAGTAGCTGAGAACGTCTGTAAAGTGTCGTAAGAGCCTTTGTCATTAACTTCGTCATTTAAAAATCTTTTAAGTCTGATTGATTTTATAGTAATTTGGGGTATTTTTAAACTGTTCTACTGTGTGTGTGTGTGTGTGTGTGTGTGTGTGTGTGTGTGTGTGTACATGTATGGTACTGGAGATTCAACACAGAGCCCTTGCATTTGAGCTACAGCCCCATCCAATTATTTATTGATTGATTTAGTTTTTGTTTTGAAACAGAATCTGGCAAAGTTGGTAAGTTGCTCAGATTGGGCTCAAACTTGTAATCCTCCTGCCTCAGCCTCTTGGAGTCCTGAGATTATAGAAATGCACTACTGGGCCTGGCTAGATGTTTTCCTTTAAAGAAAATACTTAGCTGCTGCTTAAATATAAAATAAAAACATATAAAAATACACGTATTTCTGTGAAATTACCTCGTAATAACCATAACAGGTCTGTTCAGTGAAAGTATATTATATGATGTAATTTTGTAGCATTTAGAAGCCAGGCACAAATGAGACGTTGCTTCTGTTGAGTTGTCGGGTCCCTGTTTAAGCAAAGCTAAGCAATAATGAGCCACCATGACATCAAAGCCCAAGTGAATTGGTAATGAACTTAAGCTTAACTGTTATAAGACTGAACTGGGGTGAGGCATGACCTTTTTATTTAATTAAGAATAAATTATTAGTGTTCATGTATCCCCAGAGAAACCACAGAGGATTATAAAATGTAGCTATTACAGGGTACTGTGTGCATTAAATGAAAGTTTTGGAAAAAATCAATATGCTGTCTCATATTGACATTTGAGGTTTGTTCCTAATCAGTAGTTGACAGTGTTGGAATGAGTGGGATGAGGTGCTGAGGTCAGTCAATACTTTTTTTAAAAAGTGTTGTTATTCTTTTCCATGTTACGATTAAAGAAATTTTGCAAGCATAGTGAAAAGAAACATTCTCCTTTACAACTTGGAAATAACTATCCGGTATTCTAATATGCATTTCTTACAAAGAAATTCTCTACATAACAACTATCAAATTCGGAACACTCACAATAGCATGGTACCATCAGCCGGTTCTTAGATTTCTCTCCACTTTTGCTAGCCGTCCCAGTATAGTGTTTTATGGGAAAATGCTGGTGTCCAGAATTGCATTTAATGGTCATTTCTTTTTATCAACCTCAAAAATAAAGTGTTTCTTCTGTCATCTCTTGAGTTTACAAACTTGAAGGACCAGTTATTTTGAAGAATGCCTCTTGCTTTGGGTTGCCGGATGCAGCCCTATGGTGGGATTAGTGTTGAGTGGGATTATCACAGAAGTGTCACTGTGTTCCCCATAACTCATTTCAGTTTATTCCAGGATAGTAAAGCTCACTTTGATCATATATTTGTAGTAGTCACGTAGTGTTTACCACATTAAGTTTCACATTGTTTTCTATTTTCAACACTGAGAATTTCATGAGTGGACACTTTGAGCTTATGTAAATATTTTAAGTATTTCCTTCCTTCTTAAGCATTCAGTTTATACTTTTGTTGGTTTTTATCATGTGGCTTCAGCGTTTAATGAGTTATCATTTGACTCTCTCGTTACCCTGATGCTCCATTGTCTCCCTCTTTGGCCAGGATGAGCTCACTCAAGCTGGCTTCACTGAGTACTTGACATAGCCCATCATTCTTTGAGCATTTCCTTGCCTTCCCCCCTCCCCCACCAACTTGTAGGTTTATCTTGTACTTTCTTACTCTGGCTGTGAATTTTACATTTTCTTTTAGAAGCCTGATTCTTGCCCCATCCCACCCACAGTCTCTTTCCTCACTTCTATTGCTCAGAGTTCTAGCGTGGGGCTGCTCTGTGCCATGGCTCCTTCCTCCCGTGGTCTGTTTTTTCTCTTGCGGCTGTGTGGTACTGGTGATGGAACTCAGGTCCTTCACAATGGCTATATCCTCAGTGCACATTTTAAATTTTTGTCTTGACACAGGTTTCCACACTGGCCTCAAGCTTGGGTCCTCCTCCCTTGCTTCCCAGCATTCCAGCAGAGCCGAGCTCTGCTGCCAGGGCCGTAACACCCATTGCAGGCCACATTGCCCTTCAGTTCAGGGAAACTTACTTGACTTCCCTCAGGTTTCAGTTCTTAGTGCTGACGCGTAGTCCCATGTGGAAACTCTTCTTGCCCAACTAGGGCCTGGAAGTTGACACCTGGTGACTCTGACTTCACTCTGCTGTGGGGATGCCCTGTTTGGCCTGCTAAGACTTTCACAATCCTGCTGAAGCCCTGTCCTTGTAGGATGACCACTCTCCATGAACTAGCTGGGCACTGATCACGCACACTCTGTCCCCAGGTCTCTTCTACTCTGGCGAGGATTCTTACCTTGCTTGTGCCCATTAAATGTCTTTGGGAATGAAATATTCATGAAAAGGAATAGGGCTCAATGTTGAATATTGATTTGGGAAGTTACCTAATAATTTGCCATACGTGAATAATCGGTAGTCATACTTTTAAGGCAAGATTCCGGAACATAACAGTTAAAGATAAATGATTTCTTAAGTGTCCTCATGTCGATTTTTTTAATGAAAGATACGTATCTTAAGGCAAAACTTTGATGTTTGATTAATTCTGTATTCAGTGAGAAACGAACATGTATTTATAGCTTATCCTTTATACATGTGCATAAATTACTTAGGAATAGTTGTCTTCAGAAGATTTTGTTTTGAATTTAATCTGGGATGGGAGCTTCAGATTCATACACCAGCAGCTCCTCATTTACATTCTACCACATCTGTGACTGACCGCGTCAGGTCATTCCCGTTTTGCCGGTGGAACATGTACTCGTGACTCTGAATTTACATTCCAGCCCCAACGTTGGCCCTGGAAAAAAGGCCCCGTGCTTTGGATTTCCCTTCTATTTCAATAGAGTTTTAAAATGTCATTGGGATTCCCGTGAGACATCAAAACAGAGATGTCCGGAAAGCATTCCCCAGCGCTTGTGTTCCGGTAGCCATTGTCCGCGGAACTTCTCCATCTCAACATCTGTGCCCACATCTGAGCTCTTGGTTCTTAACGCCGTCCTCTGGTGCCAAGCTTCTTCTGTCAGCGTTCTCTGTTCCAACTATGGCGCCACCATCCCCAGCCAGAGATCTGGAATTGTCCTCAATGCTAACATGTTTTGCTGCATCCTGTGGTCTGTTTTGTTCTTGTCGCGACCCACCTGTCCCAGTCACTGACATCTTCCATCCGGTCTCCTTGCTCCTGTCCTCCCATTTGGGATCCATTATTCCTTACCACTGCCAGAGTAATATGTGCCTGTCCTGTAGTATTCTTGACCTGCTTAGACATTTTCGAATGATGGAATTCTTGGTAGGCTGCATGATCGGCCCCTGTCCGTCACTGTGGTTGCTCCTCACACTCCTCCGTGCCACAGGAACCTCGGCTTTATTTCTGTAGCTTTTTGCTACCTCGGAGCTTTTGAACATCATCTGCTCAGAATATCATTACCTTCCCTCTTCTAAATAGAGGCTTTGCATCTTCACTCTGCAATCCAGTGCTAACCAGAGTATGACTTGGGGACTGATTTCTGTTCTCTTTCAGCATGATTTATTTCAAACTTGTGAGAGAATGTCTGTGGCAATTAGTATGGAATAATTGTTAAACCTAATTTACTGTTAAGAAAACAGTGAGAAAACCTGCTCCCTATTGCTTCCAAAATAAAAGTCGTAATAAAATTATTGTAATTGTTAGTATGAAAAGAAAAGCCACAATGTCTAGACAATATTTGGTATGTGAAATACTTTGAGACTCTGGAAGAAAAAGAGAATTCAACGTATTATTATTATTATCAAACTATTGCCAGTTTAATTTTTACATGATTTGTTGTAGTAAAGTTGATGAATATGAATTAATGACATTTGCAAACACTATCATAATTTTTCACATGTACATCATATAGTCCAGTATACAAAAATGTGCCCCTGCACTGCCGCCATTGAAATTCACAACCTCGCGAGCACAGAGAAGTATGATGTGGGTAACAATATTGGCCAAGTCTGTGTCTCCAAATGCCACCTTTCTTCAGTAAAATTTCTTGTAAGCACATTGTTTGTCAATGACTAAACTAGGAATTTGTGAATTAAAATGTTCCTTTGAAGTTTATAGTCTAAGCAGGAGGCACATAATAATTAGAAAACCAACAAATAAATTTATGAGGTTAGGGAATATTTTTTCTTACTCCACATACACATTTTTTAATGGAGCCTGAAATATACTGGACTTCCAAATAAACCTTTGTATACTTATGAAGTATAAAGGAAAGAAAGAGCCAGAAACTCTTGTGCATATTCGCTAGTAGGAAGTGGGTTAATTGGAGCTGCAGCACAGATTCTCTTGTTTTGTGGATAACCTTCTGGAACGACAGGGCCTCTCTACCCTCCTGCCTAGAACACAATCCAAGGGGACAGAAGTGCTTCCGAATTTAGCAGTAAGGGAAGCAGAAGAAAAGGTGCCACGTGAAAAGGAGACCCATGGGGATCGATCGGCCCAAGAGGAAGCGTAGGAAGCAGAAAGGTGCGGCCCGAAGGGAGGGTTTGCTTTCTCTTCTACTAAGGACATAGGATATCGAGGCTAGAGAAGCCGGGGGACCTGCTAATGAGGCCCCGGACCTTATTAGTGTGCGTGGAGAGCGTTATCTTTTCTTGAGTTAAAGTTTGAAGCCATAAGCTTGTGTGGATCTTATCTGTTTAAAAAAATAAAGGGAAATTCACATCTTCTTTCCTTTTCGTGTAGTCAAGTTGCCGGTCTCCAGGTCTGCTAATGTCTAACTTTCTTCCTAACAATTCCTTTGTGAAAAATGGGTTCTTAATAATGAAAGAATTGCTGTATGTCGGTGGCTAGCAAAAATAATAATAACTAAGGTCTCAGTCAAAGGGTGGAGTCCTACGTATTGAAAAGCCACTGGCCGCCCTTTGACCCCCACTTCCACAGCTTTCTAATTACAGAAAGTCGCCCATTCTTCCCCTGCACAGGAGGTGGCTTTTCTTCTACCAAAATGTAATGAGATGCCTCTTTCCCTGCTGCCCACAAGATCATTGTTAATAATGTTGGAGGTTGTGCCCACACTTAGGAGGACCACTTTGATCTAAGTATTCTGAGTTGTTGATGAGTCACTGTGCTGTGGATATGTACATGTCGTAGTATTGATATATATTATTAGTGAATGTTATTCATTGCCATGATTCATTTGAAAATTAAATTAGAAATCTGGAAACAGTAATACTTTGAATTCCCTTTTATTCAGAGTTGCAAGTTATTTCTTATCCTGAGTATTTTAATAGATATTATTGCATTTTCTGCATTTTATATTTTAAATACCATAATTACATTGATTTTTGTTGAGTTTTGTTTTGGAAGCAGTCTTTTTGTGAATGATATTTACTTATTGGTGAATTAAATTTTACAGCTATTCCATATGAATTGTTACTACAAAGCTTCTTCAAATCATACAGTAAATACTACTGAAAGCAAATAGAAATTAGTTTCAAACCACATTCATCAGTTAGCATTTGATTCAAGTATGAAAATTCAGGTTGTATATTAGCAACAACAAAAAAAAAATCAACATATTGAATCATAGTCACAAGGCTCATGATTGTTTTATTAGTGAAATAAATGTTTGGCTTTTGATTATAACCATAGCTCTGTATGTGTATCTATACCTATAGTCAATTAACAGAAAATCTCTACACATAGGAAAACCAATAACATTCAAAACCAAGCTCTTTCCTCAAATAGAATTTTTATTTGTTTTTACTTCGGTAAGGGTGTCATAACCCATCCAGTTACTCGAGCCAGCGCCTGCGTGTCAGCTGCCCTTCCCTTCCGGCTCACATTTAGCTGCAAGGTCTTTTTATTCCATTTTCTAAATTAGAACTTTTTGTTCTGTCCCCTCTCTTCAGCCTCTTGATTATCGTGCTGGTTCAAGCTACTCACATTTCGCGCCTAGGGGCAAGGTTGCCCTAGGGGTTTCTTAAATGGTCTTAATTTTTAAAAATCTGTGCTTTCTTATAAGCAGGAAAATCTAAAGGTAAATTTGATGCTACTCCATGTCTTCTGACAGCTCACTCATGCAGTCATGAAGTTCACAGCCCTTGTCCTATCTGGTCTTCCCTACCTGCCCCCTTCCGCAAGCCACACTGGACTCTGGTCATTTCTTTGAGAGTGACGTGTCTTGTCATCTGAGTCCTGGTGCATGCCCTCCCGTCACTAAGAGAGGCCACATGGATACTCGCTTGTGCGCTTTCCTGCGTTTCCCCTCTTAATGCTTATCACCTGTGTGATTGCTTTCTCAGTGTCCGTTTTACTGTCTCAGGAGTTAGATCCAGGGAGTGAAGATAGATCAAGTCTCAGTTGTTCATCGCCTTTTTTCTAGTCCGCCAGTGGTGGATGCTCAGTAAATATTTAGTAAGATGAGTGAAAAAAATAGATAAAATGAATGAAATGAAAGAGTCTCTTAAAGGGTACTCAAATACTTATGATATTGAATTATCCTGACAGTATTCATTTGAAAAAATAAAAATAAGAATATTTGAATGTGAATGGATGGTGCTGTTTTAGTTAATACATGGGGAAAGACATATACGGCCTGCTTTTTTAGCTTATTGCTTTTTTAGTTAGTTTGAAATTGTCAGCAGTTTTTCTATACTGGTTGAAATTGATTTGTCAAAGTATGAATGCATGTAGAAAGAACCTTTCCGATGTGAGGAAATTTAAATGCATTGGCAAGCCCTGAACAAGCAAAAAAAGATTCTTTATGAAAATGTATGTGGAATGTAAAATCTAGAACAGATATTTTATTGTACTTATACCACTTACAGCACATTTATACAGCTCTCTTACGACTTGAAGCTAATCCAGCACTGTAGCTTTGCATTCAACAGAAATTTGCAGATGCGTTAAGAGCAAAGCAATGCCAGGAAGTAGACACACTCGAAAGGTCAAAAAGCACATTGAATAGAGGTAGCCTCCAAGTCTTCCTTCTAGTTTTGCTTGCTTTTCATTTGAACACAGATCAATAAACTTACTCATAGTTACCTCATTGATAGGGCTATAGTAAATCAGAATCCTCAAACAAGACCAGCAGAGGGAAAAGCAGTTGCAGAAGCCCCCTGGCACCGGAGCTGGTGTTAGCTAAGTGGGGTCCTCTCTGCCTGCTTGCAACCCCTCTGGGTCATTACCTGTGTGAACCAATCACAATCACTTGGTAGCACAACTGCTCTTCTCAAAAGTCACTTGCTATTATTTTGTTTTACTTCTTTGATTGCTAGGAATTGAACCCAGAGCCTCACACTCTACCGCTGAGCCACCCCTGTCCACCAATTTCCTGTTCTCTTCATAAGCTTCTTCAGAAACCTTGGCTTTTCATATGGCCATCAGAGTCTTGACCAAAATCATGTCATAGTTGACATTCATAATCAAAACAAAGCAAAACCAACTCTGCGTAGTCAAGATAAAATTAAATTAGTGTTTAATACTGTTCAAGGAGACTGGGATGAAGTATTTCAGTCTAGGCATTGTTTTAGAAATATTTCCATCACAAATAGGGAAGTATAAAAATTTCTTCAAACGGAGGTGAGTATAGATTAATTGCTTCTTTCTGGGGGGTTGTGGGTAGGGCTACTCATAAGCAAGGGAGTATCCCAGAGCTGAGGTCTTTCTATTTGTAAATTTCAATGCAGTTGATGTAGTGTTTGTGTCTTAGTTACTTTCTTGTTGCTGGGATACAGTATTTGACACCCATAACTTAAGAGAGGGAATGTTTATTTTTAACTCACAATTTTAGATGATCTGAGTCCATTCATAAATAATATGTAATGGCAGAAGGACATGGTGGAGGCCCAACTAGAGAAAAGCTGTTCGTGGCTTGGCAAGACAGGAAGCAGAGAATGTAAAGGAAGGGCAGAGCTAGCAGATAACCTTCCAGGTCATGCCCCAGTGGTCCGCCTCTTCTGATCCCCATGTATCATTTTCCAAATGAGGCTTTTGAGGGGCATCCCAGATCCAAACCATAAGAATTTGCAAACCCTTTAAATTCAACCTTCATCATAACCATCTGGAGGGAGGGAGGGTAAATATTCTTATTTAATAAATAAAAACCTGAAGTCATAGTTTAAACTATGACCTCAATTATTATAACTATTAAAGGTGGTATATTAAGACAGAAACTTTGATTTTGTTCAGGCTACATTTACCCACAAAACAATGTCACATGGTGGTAAAAATCAGACACTCAAGAGTGAAAAAGATTTGGGATTGCATCTCTCTTCTTGGTCACATATGAATCACAGTGACAGTGTGCTCCATCTTCATGGATGAAGGCACTCTCTGATCAGTTATTCATCATGTGCATGCTGTTATCGCTTACCAGTGTGGTGAAGCATGAGCTGGCACCATAAGACGGAATGTTCATGAAATGGCCTTTGGCTCTGGAAGCCGGAGGACGAGGAACTAAACAAAAGAAGTTTATCTAGTAGCACTGCCTATATTAATCTGCTCTTGCTGCTCTAGTAAAATATCCAGGCTAAATAATTTAGGAACCACAGAAATTGATTTGTCACAGTTGTGGAGGCCGGCAAGTCTCAATCGTACACACAGGCGAAATTACGCCGTGGATTTCGTTCTGTAGCTGTGGCTTATTTTACTTAACATCATGTCTGCCAGACTTTCCGTTTTGACACTTGCGGTGAGCTTTCTTTTCTTTTAAAAGACTGAATAATCCTTCTCCGTATGTGATCTGTAGTGTGTGTGTCTGGGTGTGTGTGTCTGGGTGTGGTGTTATCCAGTCATGTGCCTATGGGTATTCCACTTGATTTTAGCCCAGTACTTAATAATGCTGTACTGCACCTCAAAGTGCAGGTAGCTATTCCTTCAACATATTGATTTTCTTGCCTTTGGATATATGTCCAGAAGAGTACTTTCTAGCATATATGTAATTACTTTTGAAGACTCCGTACTTTTTCACAAGCCTGTACTAATTTATACTCTCAGCCAATATTGGACCATGTTTCCCTTTCTCAACATCCCTGCCACCACTTGTCTTTTTATCTTTTTGGTAACATCCCTCCTACCAGCTGTGAGGTGGGATCACATTGAAGTATTGAGTGTTGCTTTTGAATTATTGGAATGGCCCTCCTTTCTGAGGTCATCATACTAATACTGTATTTGTGTGTCTTCCTGAATGTTCTTTTGATCGTTATGGATTCATGAATTCCTAGACATGGGAACTGCCTAATGCAGAAGAAACTATAAGACAGGTTAGTGGGTTACCCACTCAACACCTATGAAGGCTATTATGAGCCAGAATAGTAAAGAGAAGGGTTCCTTTGTAGAAAAGACATTTAGATCCCTTCCACCAATTGCTTGAAAAACTCATATGACTGTTTTTATTATACTCCTGATATCTAGTTAGTTAGCCAGCTGGCCTTTTCAATATCATTTAAAAAGTTACTTCAGCTTTATTGTTGGAATGAAATTAATATGTCTGTAATTTCACACAAGAAATTTCATCAGTTAGTTGACTGATTCAAGCAATTCAAGCAATAGGTTCATAGTTTTAGCTCCTAAATTGATGTTGACTTAATAAAAAAATTGATCTTTGAGAATAAGGATACACATGGCCTTGAAGAAATGAAAGGCCCTAGTTTGATTACTCTACTTTATGATGTAGAATAGATGAGTAAAAGTAAAATTATATTCAGTTAAACCTTAGAATGAACTCATTTCCAAATGACTCATCTGTATATTTATTCTTCTTCTCCTCACTCTCTCTCTATATATATATGCATATTTTTTCATTGCAGGCCTACAGTTAAAATGAAACATTGGTACCTACTTTATATTGTTAAACCAGTAGTACAGTAAAGATAATTATTGTCTGTTTTCCAGCACTATGTGTGTGTGTGTTATGTTTGTGTTTGCACAAATCTCAGATATTTCTGAAATCCCAGTAGTCAGAAGACTGATGCAGGAGGATTGCTGTGAATTCAGTGCCAGCAGGGGCTTCATAATGAGTTCAGGACCAGCTGGTCTGCAAAGAAAAATCCTCCCTGTCTAAAAAAATAAAATAAAATAAAAATAAAAAATAAAAAATAAAAAAATAAAAAGAAGAAAAAAACTCAAATAAATGAGATAGAATACCATATTGTATTTTTTTTAAATACTTAACTTACTGATCATTTCTTCCTACCATTAAACGGTCCCATATTTTAAAAATTACATCATGTTCTTTTATTTAAATATCTCTTAGTTAACAAATCATTGTTAAAATAATTTTTGAAAAGAACATCTTGCCAAATTATTCTCTAGGAAGAGAGAAAACACTTTTACATAACAATGCTAACAAAGGAAAAGCTTTCTCTTGACACATTTCCTAGACTGTATGTCTCATGTAATTCATTATGGGAAAAATAAAATTTTAACTGTGTTTAAAAATATTATCAATCATTTCAGATGAGTGGAAGTCATTTTTAATATCCTCTTATCTTTGGAGACAGATGGTCTAATCTGTAGCAATCAATAATGACGTTAAAAAACAAAAATTATACCTCAATATAATAAAATACATAGGAAACTGAGGAGATCGTGTGTTGCCCCCATTGCTTGTTTTTTCCCTACCTGTTTTCATCTGTGCACCGTGTGTGTGTGTGTGTGTGTGTGTGTGTGTGTGTGTGTGTGTGTATGTTTTCACTTTGGGGTACTTGATTACTTCTCACACACACAGTTTTGATAATTTTTGTGGAACTGAGTCCCAAGAGAAATTAGTATTTGAGCTTATCTTCTCATTGACAGCTGCAAGTTATCAAGAGCATAGCACTGTGCCAGACAATGTAGAGATGCTTAAAAATTCTTTAAAAAACATGTTCAAAACTCTTGAAATAGCATATTTTTCTCAATTATAAATTCATAATCATAAACTTTTTATGATTACAGATTTATGGTCTTCCTTTTTCTAATCCTATTTCTGTCACACACCCTGTGATGAGGATGTTCCTCATGAGTTATTGACATGTGGATCTGGATTCTAAACCTTTCCCTTCCTCTTCCTGGCTCTGTGATGTTGGGTAAATTACTGATTCTCTGAGTCTCAATGAAATTGGACTTTTTAATATTTTTTATGTTTCCCATCTTTCTGAAAAAATTAACTACCACAATACATTGACTATATTGAGTTCCTAAAAAGTAACCAGAGATTAACAAATGTTAGTTCTCTCCTCTTTTCCAATTTTTTTATTCTTCCTTCTCAGTTTTCATACTTTTCCTTAATTCTCCAGATAAATAACTTAAGCCTCTTGGCAGTTCTCTTGGAAATGATTCCAAATAAAAACCTGTTCTTTCTTTCTTTCTTTCTGGAGTCCATCATTATTAAAAGTCACCATTTAGCTAATATTTACTTAGTAAAACTGTAAACTCAGTTTGGCCAATTTTATTTCATTTAAGCTGAACAAATCCTTACATGACCTTTTTAAACAGTTGATACTTTTCAATTTATTTTAGAGGAGGGAGTTACTGTTCCAGATCTGTGAGTGAGCGAATGAGCAGGGCTGAGCAAGGACCCATGATAGTGACAGGTGTTCCCATCAGGTCTTTTTTCTTTCTCTTTCTTTCTTTCTTTCTTTCTTTCTTTCTTTCTTTCTTTCCCTTTTTGCGAGTGGGGATCATCTAGGAGTCTTCATATTGAACTATATCCCCAGACCTTTTTATGTCTTATTTTGAGAAAGGTTCTTGCTAAATTGCCCGGCATAGATTCAACTTTGTGATCCTCCTGCCTCAGTCACCCAAATTCAGTCTTAGGATCTCTATGTTAGAATCAGAGATTTTTCCCACTGAATTCTGCCTTTGCCTTGGGCCTTGCTGATAGGAAGTTGTGCTTCCCAGATCCAGATCTCAACTCGTAAGTCCATTTGGCTTGTACTTGGAGCTCATCATCTCTGCTTTTCGGGCTAAGAGTTATTTTCTGTTTTTCTGTTTTTCCTTTTCCCTGTTTTGAAGGCAGCATTAAGATCACCTTCTTTATAAACCCTGTCCTGCTCTTTCTCTCCTCAGCTGCATCCCCTGGAGTCACCTCCTCCTTTTGCCCCTTTCTGTTCCCCACAAACACTCCCACGATTGTGCCCGAAGTGCCTGAGTCCCTCTTGTCTTCCTGATTCCAGATTCTCAGCCCACTAAGAGCACAGAGGATGGCAGGTCCAATTACAGAGCTCTAGCATTCGGTTGTTGCTTAGCAAATACCCCAAGGTGTATGTTAAACAGGAGTTTAAGAGAAAAATCACGGACCCTCAAGTAAAGGAGCATAGAAGGTTGAGATTATCCTAATTGTTAGTTTGGCTTAGAAGTGACAAGAGCAGAGCTGAGCAGAATGGAGATAGGTTTCATCCTTTTCAGTCCGCATCAGCTAGAAATGTGAATCCATTATGAACACAGTACTGAAAAAATTAGGGAGATTATTTGATGTACTTGATTGTGTGATTTCATTACCTCGTGCAGACTGAAGGCGAGAGAATAAACCTTTTCATCACTCAAGAAGTAGCACAAAATTATACACTTTACATAGTTTAATGCAAAAGATAGTAAAGCCTAAGTGTAATAATCAATTATCTTCTTCTTTGTATCATTTTCATTTCGAAGACGCAATCAATTTAGAAATAATGAAGTGACTTCTGAAGTTACGAGTTGGAATTTGGGTTGGCAGATTGTCCTAACAGCTCCTTAAATTACAGATCCCCTGGGACCTTACCGCATCTGTGTTTTGTGTTTGTTGATGACTACTTTTCAGTGTGGTTGAGAGGATTTAATGACCCAGCATATGAATAAATAAACAAATGCTTGATTCATCTCCAAACAACTACAGAAAAACCCAACTGTGGTTTTGTGTGTAATTTTAGCAATCCAAAAAAGACTTAGGGTATTTTAATAGTCGTAGTTGTCCTTGGGTCTAATATCACTGAGGATCAAAAAATGTTAGAAGATGCTAAGTATGTATTTTACAAGCATGTGCACATCAAAACCTCATCATTGTAACTCTCTAGTATCTGCTTTTGATGAAAAAAATCAAGATGAAAGGCATTTTAAAACCCAGTTTGATGTAACTTGAATTTGTAGGAATGCTCTCCACTGAAACTCCAGGGACCTTAGTGCCTTGAAATCACGTCAGACGTAACTACTGATTCTTTAGATTAAGCAAAGAAACTCGTGGAAAAGGAGACCCTGGAGTTCCAGGGGCCGTTTCTTTTGATCATCCCCTCCAGCTCCTGCAATAAGGCCCTGGCAGAAAGACCCTCGCTCAGGAGACTCAGTGGAAACAGGGCTGTGCAGGAAATACGGAGGAAACAGAATGGAGGAGATAGGACACTGATTTGATTTTTAAACATGAAAATTCAATAAAATTGAGTGTTCCTTTATCAGCTCCATGAGTTGAATACAAATCAAGTCCAGTGAAAGAGCCCTTTTTGGAGCCCCAAACCAGATTGTACTTGTCAAGGTGACAAGGACTTTCCAACTCTCCTTTTGTCCCTCCCCCTCCCCACCCTTCCCCCCCTCCCTCCCCTGCCCTACTCCCCTGTTTCACTTCGTTTTTTGTTTTAAGTTCCATAAGAGTTGTGATCTGGAAGTCTGGGATTGTGATTCTTCCAGCTTCACCCCTGTTACTCAGAATTGTTTTAGAGTTTCTGGGTCTTTCCTGGTTCCATATAAAATTATTTCCCCATTTTATTGATATGTATATGTACAAAATTTAAGGTTTAAAATAGAGTTGAGCCTTTTGTGCACACATGTATCTTGTCAAGGTGACAAGGGCTTTCCCACTCTCCTTTTGTCCCTCCCCCAACCCTCCCGTCCCTCCCTCCTCCCCTACCTGACCCCCCTGTTTCACTTTGTTTTTCATTTTAAGTTCCATAGGAGTTGTGCTCTGGGACTCTCATATCAGAGAGACCATTCGATGTTTCACCTTCTGCTTCTGACTCACTTCACTAAGCATGATGTTCTCAAGTTTCTTCCATTTGCCTGTAAAAGCCTCCACATTGTTGGACTTTATTGATGCATAGTGTTCCATTCTGTGTAAATACCACAATTTGTGTATCCACTGGTATGTTGATGGGTATTTTGGTGACTTCCGTATTTTAGTTATTGTTAGTTTTGCTGCTATGAACATGGGTATACAAATATCTCTGTTGTATATGAAGAGCTCTCAAAAGACTAGAAATAAATGTCCCCTTCAATCTAGCGACACCCCTACTGGGAATATATCCACATGAATTTTAAGGTGTTTTTTTCTAATTTTGTGAAGAATGTAATAGGTATTTTCATTGATAGTGCATTGAATCTGTAAAGTAGCTTTGGGAGTATGGCCATTTTGACAATATTCTTCCTATCCAAGAACATGGGATATGTTTCCATTTTCTGAAGTCCTCTTCAATCTCTTTCTTTTGGGGTTTGTAGTTTTCTATGTATAGGTCTTTCACCTCTTTTGTGAAGTTTTCTCCTAATTATTTTTGTTGTCGTTTTTGTTGTTGCTGCTGCTATTGTGAAAGGGATTGTTTTCTTGATTTCTTTTTCTTTGGATTCAGTATTGGTTTATAGGAATGCTATTGATTTGTGGGTATTGATTTTGCAACCTGTTGCTTTGCTGAATTTATTTATTAGTTCCAAGACTCTCTGGAATTTTTGGGGTCTTCTATGTAGAATGTCATGTCGTCTGCAAATAGAGTTACCTTAACCTCTTCCCTTCTGATGCATACTCTTTTTATTTCTTGGTTTTGCCTAATACCTCTTGCCAAGAATTAAAGCACTGTGTTAAAGAGTATGGGTGACAGTGGGCATCCTTATCTTGTTCCTGAATTGAGTGTGAATGTTTTTAGTCTTTCTCCATTTAAGATTACATTAGCTGAAGGGTTGCTGCAAATAGTTTGAATCATACTGAGATAGGGCCCCTCAATTCCCGTTTTCTTCAAAGTCTTCATCATGAATGGGTGTTGAATTTTGCCAAATGATTTTTCTGCATCTATTAAGACAGTCATATAATTTTTATCCTTGCATCTGTTAATGTGGTATACTATATTTATTGATTTGTGTATGTTGAACAATCCCTGCATGTTTGGAATGAAGCCCACTTGGTCAAGGCGTATAATCTTACGATTTGATGCATTCTATTGGCAAGGATTTTGTTAATTGTTTTTGTATCTATATTCATTAGAGATATTGGCCTGTAGGGTTTTTTGTTTGTTTTGTTTATGGTGGTGGTAGTGGGGTCTTGGTCTGGTTTTGGAATTAGAGTAATGCTTCAAGAAATTAGTTGGACAATTTTCCTTCCTTTTCAATTTCCTGAAAAAGGTTGGTGAGCATTGGTATTATTAAATCTTCCCTAAATTTTTATAGAATTCTGCTGGGAGTCCATCATCCTGGGCTATTCTTGGTTGGAAGTGTTGTTATTACTTCCTTGATTTCATAGGTGGATATTGGCCTATTCAGCTGTTTAATTTCTTCTCCATTCAGTTTTAGTGGTTGATATATGTTTGGGAACTTAGCCATTTCTTTTAGTTTTGTAAATTTATTGGAGTACAAGTTCTCAAAGTGACTTCTTATTATCCTTTGAATTTCTTGTTATCTGCTTAAATTTTTCCTTTTTTGCCCCTGATTGTATTGATATAGGTTTTCTTTTTGTGTGAGGTTAGCAAGGGGTTTATCAATCTTGTTTCTTTTCAAAAAACAACTTCTTTGTTTCATTTACCTTATTTTTAAGTTCATATTTCATTGATTTGTGCTCTGATCTTTATAATTTCATTTCTTCTGTTAGGCTTGGGATTGGCTTGCTCTTGTTTTTCCAGTGCCTTGAGTTGTGAGGTTAGATTATGTATTTGGGCTCGCTCAGTTCTTTTTATGTGTGCATTTATGGAAATGAATGTTCCTCTTATCAGTGCCTTCACTATGTCCCAGAGGTTGCAATGTGATTTGCTGCCATTGTCATTTGTCTCTGTGAACTTTTTTTTTCTTCATTCATTTCTTCTGTAACACGATGTTTATTTAGAAGAGTGCTGTGCAGTCTCCAGTGGTGTGAGTTGTATCTTTTGATTGTGTTGTATTGATTTCTAGTTTTATTCTATTATGATCTGACAAGATACATGGGATTATATCAATTTTCTTATATCTGTTTAGCCCCACTCTTTAAATACAAGTGTGTAGATCTGATACTGCCCTCCACAAAACTTGAGTGCATACCTACATACACTATATTTCAACTAAACAAGTTATTTTTTTAAAATCTCAGAATTATTATGTGACTATTTTTCCTATTGAGTATGTTAATCCTTTTAAATACCTACATAATAAACAATGATACAGGTGTGACATGATAGATTTACCCAACTTTCTGTTGGTGGGCCTCTAAGTTGTTTCCATGTGGTGGTGGTTACTATACTGAAGCAGTGAACATTTTAGTGCATGTTGTTACATACACTCATGTATGTCTTCCTAAAGGACCTATTTGTAGAAGCAAAATTGGCAGGAGGGTTCGCAAAGAATGGGAATGGGGAAAGTTATTCTCATAAACTTAAAAAAAGAAAACTACAAATTTTCCCTCTTACAGACAGCTCATTGCAGTTGATTTCTCTAGGTTTATCAACAGGAGGCAAAAATCAATCCCTCTTTTTTATTTTTGATAATTAGGAAGTGAAGTTGTGTTTCTACTTTTGCCATTGCTTTAGTTAAAATTATTTTGCTTATTATTCTTTCTGTATGTTAGCTGGGCAGTGATACTTTTTATTCTACAAATTGGTTATTAATATTTTATCCACTTTGCTTTTGGGTTGCTACTGCTCAAAGAAATTACCGGTAAAATAAGCCATTATAAATTATAACAGACATTAGAGGCTAAAAATACCTTGAGTAGGATCTAAAACTACACTTGTGGAAAATAGAAGTGCGCCCGTATGCTGCTTTTAGAAACATGGCTTTATTCGTCTGTTATTGTTATGTTAGGCTTCCCTTGAAGTCAGTTTTACAGCTAAACACTCTTTCCAACACTTTTCATATTTCTGACATCTTGTGCAATGTGTTCTTGTTCTCATTTCTCTCTTTCTGCTGATATATATGGTGCATGACTTAGTTATCTCAACAATCCAAAAATGAAAAATCCTGTCCCTAGATAAAGTTTTTTTAAAGGAATAAATGGAAAGAAATAAGAACATTGAAAAAACATAAGAATTGCTGCTCATGCTTCTAGATATATAGTGGTCATGAATACGTCATAATTTCCTCCCCAACACAGCTTTTCTCGTCTCTTCCTATAGCTTTTCCTCCGCTTTCTCCTCTTCCGTCTTTTCTCCCCTTTTCCCAGCCTCTACTCCCTCCTTTTATTTCCAGTCCAGGTGGAGCTCTTCCTCTTTAGAGGTAGCTAGAAGCCAATAATTTTTGTCCTCTGGAATTCTAAGTAGAATTTTTTTCCCATAAATTATTACTTTTGCTAGTATGGTTGTGAAACAATGATTGCATTTTACCTGGGAAATTGGTACATATACACATTGCATCTCAGCATTTTCACTTCTCCCTGCCCCCATCTTTCCCCACCCTACATCCCCTGCTACTGCTTTCCCCTCTCCCCAAAGTCTGCTTCCATGCTCCCTATAATCTCTCTTGTATTTTACTCTTTTAATTATTTATCTTGTGGACTTGTCATATAAGAGAAGTCATGCGATGTTTAATCTTCTGCTTCTGACTCATTTCATTTAGCATAATGGTTTCCGTGTGTATGCATTTTCCTACAAATGATTCAGATCAACCCTTCTTTAAGGTAGGAACTCCTATGAACCAGACAGGTGCTGACTGACCGTACCTCTTGGTAGCAAGGCAGGCGGTGCTGCCACTAGTGCAGCAGCGAGTCAAAGATGTCACATTGTCCTACTTGTTTTGTGCTGGAGGTCCTAAGTGCTGCAATCGGAAAAAACAGCAATTATAATCTTAAAACTGGAAAAAAGGGAGGAAAATATATTGGTGATAAAATTATATTTTTAGAAAACCCATGAAAATGAACTTTAAAAACTTTCTAAAAAGAGTAAGCAATTTTAGTGAATAATTTTATTAACAAGTCGGTGTATAAAATGAATACGCACCCAAACAGCACCTTGAGTACAGAAATAATGATAAAAGAATGTGCTAGGATATAATACTCAAGGAATAAAGAGGAACATGATGGGAGAAAACTTTGTGTTAAAAAAAAGAACTTTAACATAAAATAAAACTCTTTAGATAAACTGCTACAGCCATAGGTTCTGTATTTGTGGGTTTTTTCTATATTTGTAAATGTATGTGTATGATACCAATAAAAGTTGCCACCTAGATTTTTAAAATTAAATTCTAATGGTCATTTGTTGTCTGGAGGAATAGCTCAGCAGTTAAAGTGCTTGCCTATAAGTGCTGAGTACCTAAGTTCAATTCCCCAGCACCACATAAGCTGGACACTGTGGCACATGCCTGTGGTCCTAGCACTTGGGAAGCCGAGGCAGGATTGTTGTGAGTTTGAGGCCAGCCTGGGCTAAATAGTGAGCTCAGCACAGCCTCAACTACAGAATGAGACCCTGTCTCAAAAATATAAATAAATAAATAAAGGTCATTTGCACTAACAGTACAAGAATAGATAAGAAATTTTGATAGAATAGTGAGAATAGATTAGTCTTATCATACAATCAAAGATGTATTATAAACTGAAAGTTATTATACCAAGTAAGTTCTTCCAAAGCTGTACTAATGGAATGGAGTGGTAAGGTTAATATTGACCGAAATGCAAATATGTTTGTATGTTGCACAGATACATAAAATCAGTATGTAAAGAAAATAGTACTGCAAACCAAGTGAGGCAAGATTCGTTATGTGTTAATAAAAGTTAGATCCCTACTTTGAATCTTACAAAATAAAATCCCAGATGCATCAAGCATTTAAATGTAAACCATTAAACCTAAAATTGCTGAAAGGAAGAGGAGAATTTTTCCGTGCAATGTTGTTTTTCAGAAGGTGTTTTTGGGATTACATGAAACCATCAATGAAACTAATTAATGATAAGTTTAATCACATAGAACTGAAATTTTCTCTGTGACATTAGATAAAATAAAAAGTTTAGGAGACACATTTTCCAGGCATATCACTGCTCAAAGCTTGATTTTTTTGTATTTAAAGAGCCAGCATAAGTAAAAAAAATCAAAGAGAAAGTATTCTCTTTTCTCTGAAAGTAGCTACAAGAAATCCAGCCCCGTGCTTACCTCTACAAGAAAGGATGCAGGAAACCGCAGGCCCGGCGGTTTCTGCCCTAGTTCATACCGTGGGCAGGTTTTCCCTGCAAGTGTGAAGAACACTTTAGTGCAATTTGGCTTTTGTGACAAGGACATTTTAGGTTCTATGAAGTCCTGTGAACAACAGAAATTTGTATTTCATAGTTCTGAATGCGAAAGGCCAAGTTCAAGGCACCGGCAGGTTCAGTATCTTAAAAGACCTCACTGTGTCCTTTCATGCACAATGGGTGAGGGAGCCCTCTGGGGTCTCCTTTATACAGCGCTATAGTTTGAATGTGTTTCCCAAAAGTGGATGTGTTAGAAAATTAATTCTTAAAAGTGTTTGACATGTGATATTTTCAGATAGGGAATTGTAACATCCTAATTGGAGTTAAGGTTAAGAGAATCCGTGAGAGTAGGACTTCCATGATAGAAGGAGTGGACTTATAAAGAGAGGAAGAAACTTAAAATTGGCATGGTCCTGCTCTCTATAATGCAGCAGGAAGGCCTTCACCAGATGCCACACCTTGGTCTTAAGCTCTCAGCTTCCAGAAATGTGAGAACTAAACTTCCTTTCTTTGTAAATTATGCTGTCCCAGGTGTTCTGTTGTAGTAACACAAAATGGACTAAGATCTAGGGGTTCTGGTTCCAGCCATGACGACTCCACTCTAAAGAGCTAATGAACTTTAAAGTTCTCACATTTTAATAATATCACCTTGAGGGCTAAGATTTCTCATGTGAATGTGGAGTCAAGCTGGGGCACAGTTATTCAGTCTATAACAGATAGTTTCTTAATAGAGAGGAGGCAGATGAGAAAAAATAGATTGACAAATGGTTTTCTAGAAATTGAAAATCTAAAAATCTGTGCTTCTGTTAATTCACCTTACTGTTGTTAACCTACACATGCTGGAAAAGAGAGAGAAGATGGAAACAGATATAGCCACGTCCATCCTGCAACCTATTTTCTTTCTTTTTAAACATATGTTTAGCATTAGAGTTTTACAAGTGGGTTTCTCTGCTAATCCTACCTCTAAAATATGTTTCTTTGGTGGAAAAGAATCTCATATTTCAAACCCAACAGATTTATTTTACTCTTTTTGTGAGTGGTGGGGAGTTTGGTATTGCCACCTCTCACTAGGCATCCACTGTACCTCTTTCTACCATGATTTAAGAATAATCCTGCTTAGATTTTACTTATGGGGAAAAAGTAAAATTCTACAGCACAACAATTTGAACTATTTCGTAATGGTTCAGTGGGTTTTGTAGGATTTTAAAAGTGTCTGACTATTAATTGAGTTTCCATTGGTTGGAAAACTTTCTAAGAAATTTAATGTATGGCTGGTATCATGGAGTAAAAAGTGACAGGACTACTTGCTAATTTCAGCAATCAGCTTGCTTTAGTGAGAGATTGTTTTCTTTCAGTAGGCAGGCAACGTAAAAACTTAGTAGTTTTAATATGTCGACACACCTGTGTTACTTGCACACTCACACAAAAATTTGAGAATAACAGAAGTAATTAGACGTGAGATTACTTTTGCCTCTCAGCTTTCCTCCTGTTCTACAGAGATGTCAACGGTGTGAGATTTTCCAAGCATAAAATTACTGGACAGAATAGTGATACCTAGTAAAGTCTCGCTTTCCAATGTTATCTCCAAAACATGATTACTAAACCTCTAAGTGAGTGTATTAGATGGATTTCCTATTTCTGGGACACAATACCAACATCACTACTTAAAGTAGTTCATGGTCTCAGGGAATGCGGTCCATGGCAAAAATCTCTTGATTGGGAGGGTGTGGCAGAACACGAATGCTTAGTTTATGCCAGCCAGGAAGCAAATGGAAAGAATAGTGCCAAGAGGAAGGTGCCAGGCGTGAGGCAGGGAGCAGATCTCGGCTCCATGCCCCCGTCACTCACCCAGATGCACCCAGAAGTCCGTTTCCCCTGTCTCCTGGTGCAGATCCCAAAAGCCAATTAACTTGACACTCTACCCTAACCACTACAGTGAAATCACCATATATGTTTTCCAAAGGTAAATGGGTCTCTGTAAAAAGTCCCACTTGTCATTTTAAATGCCTTAGCTCTTTTTCCAGGACATTTCAGCTAATTCCTAGTAGTTTTGTAAACTGGGGCCTTCTTGAGCACTAGCTTCCTTATACCAGGTTAAATCACTCTCGTGTCAGGAAATGTAGCCAAGGAGGAATGCGACAGTTATCCTTAAGACTGTGTCCAGATTTGAAGGATTAGAAGGCAGAGAAGGAAGCATGTTTCCACTTGGGGGAAAATAGGCTTCTGATTTCTTCTGTTTGTGCAGAAAACGTCTCCCACCGGGCTCGGCGGGGTGTTCCCTAAGCTCATCATGGATCTGTTGTCTGCCTTTCTGGAGACTTCTATGTTCAGGGCTTCGTGGCTTTTAGTCCTTGGAGAGCAATTTCTCCATGTCATTGTTACACAACTCATAATGGGTTTGAGCCCATATTTCGTAGTTTTCGTATTCTCTCTGAGGACGACCAAGAGAAGAGCTCACAGTGTGCATGAAACTCCTGCCACAGAATTGACATTTTGCAAAATTTCCCGTCATATCCCCCTTCTGGCACTTCTCTGGGCCTCCTACCCCAGGCAGCCAGTTCCTCTTTGTTTTCAGTCTGTTTTATGCCCAAGCGTCCCAATGGCAACAGAATAGTGCTTACAGAATTGAGGAAATTATTCATACATTTGGTCCATTTGCTTTAGTAAGATAAGTAAAAACATTAGAGAAACTGGTTTGGCATTTTTTAACCTTGTTTTTATTTTTGTTACGTTTTTAAAGATGTTTCAGAACATGAAGAAACAGGTTGGATTTAAAAGAAAAGAATGCTTTATTATTTCTACAATGTATCTCCCAATTCTCTCTCATGTATACTCAACTTACAACCATCAAATGATTCAAGCTTCTGCAATATACATTTTACACTCAAGTTTTACTGTTTTCTCTTGGGTTTTTTTTTTTTTTTGTCTTAAAGATTGAGCCTAGAACTGAACTACATCTCCAACACTTACATATTTTCTTACTTATGATATTGATACAGGGTCTTGCTGAGTGGCCCCATTGTCCATGCTGAGCTCAAACTTGGGCTATTCCTGCCTCAGCTTCCTAGAGAGCTGGGATTCCAGGTGTGCACCAGCATTCCCAGCTTTCCACTCAGCTTTTGACTCTAAGTTTCTTTTTTCCCTCCCCAAAGTTACTGTTTTTATTAGTATGTACTTGTGACTATAGTAGTTGCATCTAACTTGAGAAATCGATGCACATATGTGCCCCGCCCACCTCCCATCCACTTCCCCTCCTCATCTCCCGCCCTCCCGTCCTCCCCCATATCCCTTCTCCCTTTCCAGGAATCTATCTCCCTGCTTCCTATAGTCTCCCTTGCTTGGTTCTATTACTCATTTATACTTCGAGTTTCTCATATTAGAGAAATCGTGTGATGTTTAAGCTGCTAGGTCTGATTCACTTCACTAATCATAATGGTCTCAATTTTGGGTCATAACTACCTCTCCATGTATAGCGAGTTACCATGAATTATTGAACTTAATGTACAGAGGACCATCAAAAATAGGGTGCTCACTAGATCAGGCACTCTGCGACTCCTGGCTGTCTCCCACAGCCAAAATGGCCAGGAAAGGTAAACACTTTGAGTCGGTGCAGGCGGTGAAGGCAGCCGCCACGCGTGGGAGGGCCTCCTCCAGCGCTGCTTCGGGAAGTGCCAGAACAGCAAAATGAAGTAAGCGTGTGGCGTGCAGAAGAGAACTTTGAGGAGGGTGAATGACAGAGTGTCTTTTATTATGATCAGTTTTTAAAATTTAAACATTCACCATACTCTTGAGTATGCTGTGTGTGTGTGTGTGGTGCTCAAGATCAAATCCACAGCTTCTCACTTCCGTGTGCTAGCCAAGCTCTCCACCACTGAGCTATGCCCCCAACTAAAACATGTTTTGATTTGCCTGATTTGAGCAATGGAAATGACTCACATGAGCAATGAAGAACTAATAGCTATGGGTTGTTGAGAACCTACATAAGGACACGGGAAATATTTGATACATGAGTTTTAATGTTTGTTCCTGTAAGAAGACCTTACAGTGAGGCATGGTAAGGATATTAATGGCCAGATACAGAACGGTACTTTGCGTTCATTGTCCCTTTACTACAACAAACCTGCAGGCACTATGCTGTCCCCATTTTATAGATGTGACAACTGAGGCTCAAAGAGTTTAATTTCTTAAATATGATCATTAAGTGCAAGGTGTAAGACTCACAGGTCTTCTGCCTCCAGTGTATTGTATATTGGGCACTTAAAAACCTTTTTCCATTGTACAAATGGGAAACTAAAACAAGAAAAGTTTAAAATAACTTCCCCAAGATTTCGTGGCCACTCAATAATGAAGCTACACCCAGGATGCTGTCTTCTGTCTGTTTTAATCCATTATTAAAACCACTGTGCTACATATTGGAAGATTATTGCTAGGCTATTCTTATCTCTTAAACTTTATTTGATGGAAATTTTAGACATCATAAGGATTTTCTCTTTCAACACTGGTTAGGACATAAATTAAAAATGAAATTCTACAAAGTTGAAATGTCTCTGTGAGCAAGAACATTCTAAAGCTGTTGTAGGTTGAACAGAAAACATTTTCATCTGGCACAATTTGTGGGTTCCACATGGAATTTTATATAATGTTTTTGTTTGGTCCTAAAGGTGTAAATTAATTTTTACTTCCTTTGGGTAGAAAATATTGCATTTTGTAAGTTTTTAAATCTCTGGAGTAAGGATAAAAATTCAAATATATAACTAAGACAGTGCCAATTATGTCAAATAGTGGGCACACTTCGAGGGATAAGATGATGAAAAAAACGTAGAGTGAGAGTGATCAGGAATAAGGATGGGTTAGAATCTGTCTGCCGAACACTTTTGGATCGATCCTCCGCTGACTGTCACTGCTTCTTGGAAGCCTCCCCTGCTCCCTCCGGATAGTGTGGGAAAGCATTTGGAGGTGTTCCCATAGCTCTACCCTAACTGGTAGTAAATTTTATTTTTAAATATTTACTTTGACTGCTTTCCCACAAGACTCTACACTTCTTGAAATCAGGGACTGAGTTGTATTCAGTTTGTGTCAGCGGTGTCTCATACGTTTCAGTCATATCCAAGCATCCATCAGGTCAGGTCCTGGCCTGTGGGTACTGACTGAGCATAATCACATTCACAGCATGCTGCCAGGGATTGGCCTTGCAGGAACAACAGTAAACAGAGGGACATGGAGCCGTGAATGGATATCACACTGGAAGTTTGGAAAGTTGAATTTTATCCTATCCTTTCTGCTAGTTCAATGTTTGAGCATATACAACATTCTTAGCCCTTAGTTGGCTTAAACAATTCAAATACTTCTAAATTTTGTCAACTTTGCTAGTCCACTCAGTTATCATTATCTCAAGTGTAACGGTGGAAATGCATAGGAAACCAGGTGTGATGTGTGGCTCACAGTGTGGCCAGAAGAGTAGGTCTGTGTGACCAGATACCCTCAGTGAACAGGCATAAAATTCCAAGAGTGCAAGAATACTAAAAATAGAGATGGATTAGTGCCATCAAAACACTTGAGAATGTGCTTGAGTATATATATGAGGTAGAGGATAAGCTTTTAAAATTATTAGCAAAGTCCCTGAGTCAAAAAGGCTCTCGTGGAGTGTTGAATTGAATTAAAGGGGAACATTAGCACCAAGAGTCAGTTTGCTAATCTTTGAGAGTCTTAGACAGGGTAGACTGGATGAAGAAATTGTGTAATTCTCTCACTTTCCCCATTCCACCTCCCCATTTTATCCTTTATTTCTGAATTACTCTTGAAGCATTTTTCTTCTCTTGTTTTCCATAATTTCTTTCACTGGTAAGCTATTCTTGGCCCTATCTAATCCAATCTGCTTCCTGTGCTTATTCACACAGAAGCCTATCCGCTCCCCTCTCTTTCCCATCTTCTCTTCTCATAGATCCTTCTTAAAATCTTTTCATTTTCCAGCCCCCTTTCCTCTGTCAACCTAGGGAATGGAAAATGGCAGTGCCAGTAGAAAATGTTTTAACAAGCGGTGGAGCACTAGAATTCTGTATGGAATGTAGTTCGCTGTGGTTGCTTTAAAACCAGATAAAAGGCTGTGGCCTTTGCTTACTTTTCTTTCTGAAATCCATCCACTTAGAAATATTTCAGACCAAGTACTCACATTGCCATATGGAAATAACTGGGTTAGATAGCTGATATCTACTCAGTATTTTCTTCAAACATTTGGAATTGGTTTTGGTTCAAGAAAATATATGTTGACATTTTGCTTTATTTTAGCCAAGGCTTGGAAGAGTTTCTAAGCTGTAGCATGCATACTTTGATAAATTTCATGGACTGAAATTATGAGTTACAATTTAGTTTGTTCTTCCAACTTTAAACTATTTTAATCCTAGTTATAATTCCACTGAAGGCTGCATTTACTCACCAGCTTGCTAAGACCGTATATACCATCCACAACCCTGTTACTTAAGCACAATTCAGAAATCATAAATAGGAATTCAAAAGGAGAGTTTGATTTTGCAAGACAGAATCAGATGTCCTCTCAGAAATCTGCCAAAGACCTTGTGTGTCTTAAAATATCTTTTGTTTCCTTACCAACCAAAGTTGGCAGCTTGAGGACACAGAATCAAACAAGACATATTTTACCAACTCACAAAATGTTGTTTTTTGTTTATATTTCTAAATTTTAAAAAGTAGTACAAGGATATGAAGGTATTCCAGCAAATCCTAAGAGAAAGATTGCTCCTTTATTCAGTATTTAAGTAAATATGTCTTGAACACTGGCTATGTTCCAGGTACAATAGTAAATGCTTCTGATAATAAGAATATGAATTAAATGTGTTTGACCACAAGAAGTGGAAGAATTAAGACGTTATACTATGTCAATGCCATAGAGAACTAGCTCAGAGTGCTCTAAAGAAATAGAGCCTGTGTGGGATGAGGGATATGAGTCATTCAGAGAAGATTTCATAAAGGAAGTGGAATATGAGCTGTAATGACTAGTCAAATGTCAACACAGGAAGACTGGGTTAGCAGGAGATGAAATTTGGACAGGAAAGGTGGGATATTCCTAACAATGCCTCAGGAACAGCACAGTGTGAAGTGAGAAACAGGGCTTATTGTTTGGTTTTCAGTTACATGCAAACTAAAACAGAGATAAAGGTAAACTCAATGGGTATCGAACCTCAGCTTAAACTCTGGTAGGTATTAGAGACTACTTCTCTCATTATTCTACTTTTTAAATCATTTTAGAAGTCACAGGATTATTAATCTGCCAACTGCATGTAAGCTTGATAACTTACTGAAAAATCAAAAACAAAATGAAAATAAGCCAGGGATGTAGCTCTGTAAGAAGGCCCTGGATTAAATCCCCAGCACCACACACACACACACACACACACACACACACACACACACACTCACTCACACACACCAAGAAAAAGAGAAAATGGAGATTGGAAGGCTAGTTAGGAGGTTATTTTGGTGGTCAGCTAGGACTTGATAAGACTGGCATTGAGCTGGGAATAGCAGGATTGAAAAAGGAGAGAGGGAAAGTCCTTGTCACCTTGACAAGATACGTAGGTGCACAGGATCCTCAACTTCATTGTAAACCTTGAATCTTGCACTAATACATATCAATAAAATGGGGGAAAAGAAAAGAAAAAGATTTTGTTTTTTAAAAAAAGAAAGAAAAAGAGGGCTAGAACTGAGGGACCCTGTAGTGACAATTTCTCGGAGTTAGAGCCTGTTTGGAAGACAGGAGGCAGTAGTTAGGAAGGAGTTGACGGCGACTGTGAAGAGCCAAGCCTGGGAACAGGCACCAGTAAGAGTCAGACCAGACAAGATGCGCAGCTTTGCGAGTGGCGCATGGATGCACGAGTGTCCCCCAGCGGGCAGTTGCAACTGTGATATTGACACTAAGAATATGACTTCGAACGTGGACTTGGGGCTCATCAGCACACAGGAAGCAGGGGATGGTATAGCAGTGGACCTGAACCCAGAGGAGTTCAGGGAAGAGAGGGAGTCAAGGTCAGGCCTCTCCGGGCAGGTGGTCTACTTTCAGGTGACAGAAGAGAAGCCAAAATGAAAATCATCGGTGAGGTCAGGGTAGAACCAGGATTGAGCGTCATCAAAGACTGAGGAGGAGAGAGATTGAGAAGAGGAGGGGTCAGTAATGTACGTGGGAGCAGAGAGGTAAGGAAAATGAAAAGAGGCCGTCGTGGTCGCAAGTGGCCATTGGGAGTTAATGACTTTCATGGCCTGTATTCCCAAGTGGCTGGAGTGCTTTGTCTTTCTAAGCATGAGGTTTGTGTGTGGCCTGTTAGTTATTCTGCATTTTTCATTTCTTTGAAATAACCCAAATAATGATTGCTTGTGTGTGTGCATGCATGTGTGTGCGTCCGTGTGGGTGTGTGTGAAAGAGATAGAGCCTGAGGCAACAAAGACTTGTGACAGGCTACTGCTTAATATATACCTTGAGCTCACATGTCATCAATACTAGAAACATCCATTCAGCCTTAATAGGAAACTTACAGAAACTTAACTCAAAAGCTCTACCGGAAGTATGTCACTTACAACAGTATTATTCTGCCCCATTTAATCCCAGGAAACAATGGCAACAAAAATCCTATTGTCAGTTATATAGAGGACCCTACCCCAGGAACACACTTAGGTGACCATCTGCTTTCTTTCTTTTCAGGACAGAAGGCCGAGCTATGATTGCCACCGGTGGTGTGATCACCGGCCTGGCCGCCCTGAAGAGGCAGGACTCGGCCAGGTCGCAGCCGCAAGTCAGCCTCAGCCCATCCCCAGCTGCTCAGGAGAAGAAGTCCATCAGGCGCAGGCCGCGGGCGGATGTCGTGGTTGTTCGTGGCAAAATCCGACTCTCTTCCCCATCTGGCTTTTTTCTCATTTTAGGAGTGCTGATCTCCATTGTAGGAATTGCAATGGCCGTCCTGGGTTACTGGCCCCAGAAAGAGCATTTCATCGATGCCGAAACAACTTTGTCGACTAACGAAACTCAAGTCATTCGGAACCGGGGCGGTGTCGTGGTCCGCTTCTTTGAGCAGCACTTACACTCTGACAAGATGAAAATGCTTGGCCCCTTCACTATGGGGATCGGCATTTTCATTTTCATTTGTGCTAACGCCATTCTTCACGAGAACCGCGACAAAGAAACCAAAATCATCCACATGCGGGACATCTATTCCACCGTCATCGACATCCACACGCTGAGAATCAAGGAGCAGAAGCAGATGAATGGGGGGTACTCTGGCTTGGTGGGAGAACCGGAAGTGAAACAAAACGGGGGCTCCTGTGCCTCGAAGTTGGCCACAAACCCAGCCGCCTCCTTCTCAGGTCTGCGGAGCAGCTTTCGGGTGGACAGCTCGGTGGAGGAGGATGAGCTGATGCTGAGCGAAAGGAAGAGCTTCGGGCGTCTCGTGGCCCCTCTGCTCTCTGACAGCTCCGTCTCTGTCTTTGGCCTGTATCCACCTCCTTCCAAGGCAGCCGAGGAGACGAGCGGCGGCCCTAAGAAATGCGAAACCAAGTCAATCGTGTCGTCGTCCATCAGTGCGTTTACCCTGCCTGTGATCAAGCTTAATAACTGCGTCATTGACGAGCCCGGCGTAGATAACATCACCGAAGATGCTGACAACCTGAAAAGCAGGTCAAGGAACTTGTCCATGGATTCCCTCACGGTCCCTTTGCCCCACGCAAGTGAACCGTTCCAGGCGGTCAGCACGCTGCTTCCGCGGAATAATTCCGTTGGGGAGTCACTGTCCACTCAGTACAAGTCTTCTGAGGCTCTTGGCCCCAGTGCCGGACAGCTTTTGTCACCTGGCGCTGCCAGAAGACAGTTTGGATCCAACACGTCTTCGCTTCTGCTCTCATCGCACTCGAAATCCTTAGACTTAGAGCGGAGACCATCTACCCTCACTGTTCAGGCAGAGCAGCGGAAGCATCCCAGTTGGCCCCGGTTGGATCGCAGCAACAGCAAAGGCTACGTGAAACTAGAGAACAAAGAGGACCCGATGGACAGGCTGCTGGTGCCCCAAGCCACAATCAAAAAAGACTTCACCAATAAGGAGAAGCTTCTTATGATTTCAAGATCTCATAATAACTTGAGTTTTGAACATGATGAGTTCTTGAGTAACAACCTAAAGCGAGGAACCTCTGAAACAAGGTTTTAATGACTAAAACGATGTCATTTTCCAAGAGTATATATTTTAAAAAAATTTTCATTAGTGTTTCCTTCTTAAAGCATTGATTACAAGCTTTTAAAAATAAATACTCTGTAGTGTGTTAGAACTGGCCGCCTAATTTTGTAACAGAGATGGCTGTATGTTTGGGTTTCTCATGACTGCAGTACTCTAGGTTGTCAATTTTTTCCCATTTCTTTGAAGCATGATCTTTTTCATTTATCTGAATACAAAATACTCACATCAAAGTTAAAACTTTGCTTACTTTCAGGCTCATTCATTGATTGCCATGGTCATGAAATGGAGTGTCCAATGAGGGCAACAGGGGTAGCAAGATGCGGACTAGAAGAACCAAATCCGGGCCCAACACTCAGTATATGTTTGTAAATGAGTAGGAGTGAAAACCTTGGCATGCTATTTTCTGAATAATTGCTTTCATATAGAGCCAATCAAATGACTTTAAAAAATTAGATCTGTGCAAACTAAACATCAATTGACTGAATTGGTTTAGTCTTGTATGAATTCAATAATGTGAATTGTTTATGTTGGCTGCAGCTCTCACTCTGAGTCCTAGGTAGATAGTACTTTCTTCAAGATGCATTTTGTTTTAGTGATGGTTTATCCACACACCCTATGTTCACGAACCATGCCATAGAACGCCAGATATATTGATATTTAAAGCATAAATATTCAAAGATCCATTAGATATAAATTTAGATGTTCAACATCAAAATTTATTTGCAAACTGACTTGAAAAATGAATGAACTAACATAGTTTGTAGAAATGCTGTCTTGAAGTAGTTATATATAAAAGAAAATGTTCACCAAGGATGAGGATATGTTCTGTGCTAGTTGATGCCAGCAAGTTTCAATTCTTTTTCCCAGCCATCTGTTACTGCCCAATATTCCACATTCATTCCCACATGATCTTTTCTTCCAATACCTACAGCCAACCTTGACACGTCTTTTTATCTCCACATGTCCTCAGTTTGGTGGCTTAAGAAACAGTAGTCATTGATAAATTGCCTTGAAATTGATCATGTGCTGAAAAGCCTTATGCTAACTCCAAGGACTTTCGTGTGGTGTGATAAAATCCTGGATTGTGGTTCACAGTTATTAAAGACACTGCACACCAAGATGGATGTTCCCATCAGAACAGTTCATGTTTCCATTAAGATAACATAGTTTTGAGAAGTGTTGAATGAAATACTCAGGAAATTTTACAGGTTTTCTTTCTTCCCCAATGCCTATATTTCTCTGAACATCAATATTGCAGTGGTGGAAAAGCGGAAGGAAAAGAAGTTTATAAATTTAATTCCCAAGGTCCGTCTTGTGTGCTCATTCCATTTCCTTAGTTACCTGTGCTACTTATTAGAACATCAAGCCTGTGCATTGTAATAGAGTGGGCTTAATATTTTGCTACAAAGCATTTAATAAAACCTCTTAATAGAACTCTCTGTTCTTCATCTGTTTCCTATTATTTTAAAATAAAGTGCACATCTCTGCTTATAATACTGGGGTTTTTTCCAGCCTTTCAGATAACACTCTATTGAGGACACTTGATGACTGACACCCTAGTACATGTAATAGGTGTCTTGGCACTTTTATTATGATTGCATGGGGGTGAAATAGCTAGGTACAGCCACCTATTATATTCTCTATTTTTAAATCTTGTTATTTTCAGATCATTTTTACTTAAAATTTTACTGACTCTCAGGAAAATAACCAAATGCTATATTCGGCACATGTCAGCAAAACTCCCAAATTTGAAAGCAATGTCTCTCAGCACCCATGGGGTGACACATTACTAAAGCCATGTAATTTTTCCAGTTTACCCCAGAAGAGTTCTAGAATTTTAAAGAGGACTAAGTAGCATGGGTCTCAGAAGATCCAAAGAAAGGAAATGATGACCTCGAGCCCTCGTTCTCACTCAGTTTCTCTTCATCAAAAAGACTGAGTCCTTCTTATAATCAAGCAAGTCAACTGTATTAAGTAATAAATAATTTTCTCATTTTTAATTAGTCGAAAGTATATGATGTTAAATAAGCTTCATAGTAATATGAGGTAGCTTATGCTATAATACTGACTTGTTGTACTTCTACCTAAGGACAAAACCCATTGAAATCTGGAATTTTAGCTAGAACGTGTTTGTATACTTCTCTCAGGCTTCTATGAATACCAAAAATTATTTAGAAGCTTCATTTTTCTTTCTGGAAAGCTCAGGAATCTGGTCTGTGGACTAGCTGTGTCTCGTCAAAGTAGTTTCTAAGGCCTGTAGCTTCTATGGGATGTATTGTTTTACTAGAACTACAGTAACAAAATACCATAGACTGGGTGGTCTAAACCACAGAAATGTTTTTCTCCACAGTTTTGGAGGCTACAAGACCCAGATCAAGATGTCATGAGGACTGGTTTCTCATGGGACCTCCCCTTGGCTTGCAGAGTGCTACTTTATCATTCTGTTTTCACACTGTCTTTCCTCCATGTGTGCACACCTCTTTGTGTTCTCTCTTTTTGTAGGACACCAGTTATGTTGGATTATACGAATGTTGGTAGAGGGGAACTCAGCCCTGACGTAGTGTGTGGAAAGTGGCTATTTGTAGCCTAAAGTAGGTGGAGTAAAACACAAACGTTCTCAATGGCTTTGTCGTCCCATTTATGTAGCTTTGAGCCTATCATTTAATCTCTAAATTTCAAGTTTTTAATATCAAGGCAGACCTTTGGTTTCTCATGGTGAAATGAGATGAATAACAACATAAGCTCTCAAGTCCTTCCTAAGTCTAAAGGTCCAGATTTCTTGGTGCCTTCAGACCCACTGCCTATCAGTGAACCTGCAGAGGAAAGACCATGTAGAAACACAATGATAACGCAGCAGTCATGGAGGCTACAGGCTTCAGACACTGCTTGAGCTGGAGACTGCTTTGGCCGCCTGTCAGTGGATCTGACGGTTTGCTTCTCAAACGGTGACGGGGTGGAGAACAGAGTGACAGCAAAGCCAGGCTACATGGATACAAATCCCAGCTCTGCCACTTCGTGCCTGAGTGGCCTTGGGTGTGAGCAATGCCCTGCCAGACATGCTGAGGGCTGCTGAGGCAAACTCGCTGGGGTGTCCAATGTGTTTCCACCCTGTTCCCAAGAGTCTTAAGATTCAATGTGTTGACACTTGTAGAGTCCATAATGGTGCCATGGCAGACGCGTAGTGTGTATTGCCACGTCGAGGCTGTTACTATCTGAAAATAGGCCTGAGAGCTTCTCCAGCCTGTACTCCACCCCCACCCACCCACCCATACATCACTTTTAGTAGGGTGAATAACAACTCCCCTAGAGGCCATGTCTCAATCTTTAGAACACGCGAATGTTGTCTTGTGTGGCAAAGGAGACTTGCAGCCATGCAGGATGAGTGCCTGCAGCATTGTGGATGCTAGGGATCTTAGATGAAATGACGATCTTGTATTTCCTCAGTTAAAGCTAATGTACTTACAAGGGCACTGGTAAGAGGGGAATGAGACTTGACTACAAAGAAGGGGTGGCATGATCGAAGGAGACATGGAAGGTCTGCAGCCCCAGCTTTGCAGAGGGAGGATGGGGCCTTGAGCTAAAGGTAAGCTGTGTAAACTGGAGACAGTAAGGAAACAAATTCTTCCCCCAGAACCTCTAGAGAAGCCAGCTGAGCTGATGTTTTGACTTTAAAACAGTGAAACAATTTTGGATTTCTGGTCTTCCAGAACTGTGAGAAAGTTCAATGCGGACTGCTTTGATCTGTTAAACTTGTAGTAATTTGTTATGGCAGCCATGAGAAACTAACACATTTCCCCCCGACTAGAGGAGCTTCTTTACAATCCTGAACTGTCAGTGGGGTCAAAGACATCCACAAGAGCCTCAAGGACAATATTTGTTCAACTTCGATTGTATTTTTGTACTGATTTCTTCTTTTTTTAGCAATGATCATCTTAATGTAAGTGTAATTTTTTAAAAAAGCAACAGCTTCTTGAAAAGAGGACGTTTTGATTTTTGAGAGAGGATGAAATAAATAAAACCCCATAGTTACTATCAATTGTAAAAGCTCTAAGGCTCAAGTATGTGTTTCCATTTACATAATCTTAGGAGAAACAATGGCTAAAAAAAAGGCTTGTTAGCGCAAGTTTATATCCAGATGAGTTTACTAGCACTTAACAATTTACTATGTAAAGATAAATTTTAAATTACTTATTTTAACAATTCAAATATAACCCTTTATATGTACTATAGAACCATACCATAGATTACTAAAAGAAACAAAACACATTTTAAAAAGAAACAACCTGTTAGTTTATCAGTGCTTTCTCTATAACACTTAAATATTACCAAGGCAAAGGGATTGCAAATTTGAGCCATGCTTGGACAACTCATCGACATCAGTAGATAAAACTGTCTCAAAATAAAAATAAAAAATAATAACAAAGGAAAGAAAAGCCAGAAGATGTAGCTCAGTGCCACCTCCCTGGGTTCAACCGTTTGCCCCATGGGAAAAAAAAGGAATGAATGAATGAAAAAATAAATATCGGAGCCTTGAGATCTTAACTGCTCATTACCTAGCATTATAAGTGGCATGTGGGTTTTCCTATCTCTTGTAGTAAATTTTCATGGTACCCTTCTTCTTGTACCATATGATCTTATTTTAGGCCTTATCTCAAGATTTTAGAGAGTATAATCTTAATATTCAATTATTTGAAAACTTTGCATTTAATTCTCTATTGGATGATCAAAATTCTTCATGATTTGAATTCGAAATGAAGTAATTCATTGATTTCTCTCGACTAGCTGCTACTTCCATCATAGTTGCATACACACAAAATAACTCACGTCATGGAAGTACATTTCACTCAAGAATGTTGTCATAGGCTTTCATGAATGTTGAAATTTATTTAGAAATATTATTTTTCTTCTAGGAACTCTAGGACTCCGACAACGAGCTGGCTACTTCTAGCCCAAGCATCTTTAAAACCTATAAACTTTCTGGGCTACATTACTTTGCTATATCAAAATACCAGAAATGGGTGACTTACCAGAATATACTTCTCATGGCTGCGAAGTCTGGAAGTTCAGCATCAGCGTGGCCACTGCTTTGGTCCCTCCAGAAGCATCTCCTCTGGGCTTGCAGAGGCCACATGGTCATCTGTGTCTGCACATTAGTAACTCCCTGTGGTTCCAAATTTCCTCCTCTCAGAGGATACCAGTCAGATTGCGCTAAAGCCCATCTTAAGTTAACTTTGGCTTAATCACTTCACCGATCTCCAAAAACAGTCACATTCAACACAGGTTTCAACATACAGATTTGGAGTGAGGTACACGATCTTGTAATATAAAAGTCATATTTAAAAAGCCCAAGAACAGGACTTATGAGAGCGACTGGATTGGGACAGTCGGTCCTATCCATGGCAGCAGCAGCAGATCCTTCTCCTTGAAGCACAATCCAAGTAAGCCAATGTGCATTTATAGCTCATGTTCTTACTATGTGCACATGAGGAAAGCATATAATTGAGAGGATTTAGGAAAACTGTGTAGATCTTGTCAGTCCACCACCTAAAGGTGGTTCTCAGCACACTCAGCAGAATGCATAATCTTCAGTTTGATGTATTCCCTTTTTATTGCCTCTCTACTACCGATTGGTTCACTAGTTGTTTTATTACAGAAATGACTAAAAAACCGCTTTCATTTTGTCTCCTTCATTGTTAATTCACAATTTAGTAATAATTTTGTAGTTCAGGCTTTCATGCAGAAAACATAGCCTAGAAAGTTTTAGTGTATCTTCAAAATCAGAGTCTGGAGGCCAGGGATGTGGCTCAGTGGGAGAGCACTTGCTTCGCGCGCTCAGGACTTCAGGTTTGGCCCTCAGCAAACAGCTGAAAAAAAAAAAAAAGAAATATCAGGAGCTTAAAGAGGAATGGATGCTAGAACCTAGTTTTAGAAAAGACACAAAACTAAGAATGGGAATTTTTAAAATCCATTTTATGCCTTGAGACTTGTGTTTTAATACATGAACTATCTGATAGAGCCATGAAAATTTTGCCCTGAAGCCCTCCCACAAAACAGACATGTTATCTTTCAACAGAATTAAAGTGAGATGTTCTTATCCATATTCAACATACTACACGCATGAAAGGAAGCCAGGAAGACGAGGAGTGTGGGACTGGGAGATAGGGAGCTGGAGAGAACACCATATGGTTTCCTGGTCATTGAAAACCTATGCACAGCAAAACGCATTCCATTTATACTTTATTTTGGAATAAAACCATGCTCATAATTTTTAATCACTGAGGTATGAGAAAACAGACTTAGTAGATTTTAAAATACATTTTAGTAGGCCTTAACACTCTATACTTGGAGTGAGTCACCCTAAAGGTTGGTAATATTAATTTGAACTTGTGAAGGAATGAGTCTTCAATAATTAAAGCTGCTCAGACACTATTTTAAAACAATAAAATCACTTTTTTGGCACTCTTCTATTTTTTATGTTTATTTGGTATATTTTTTCTTAAAACATCACCAAATTCCGAATACGTTACCTGTGCCATCATTTATAAGATTAATAAGCTGAGAAGCCACATTAATTGTCAATCAGCTGAAGAATTAGAAATATCTTTCAAAGACTGTTGATTATGAGTTAGAATAGATATTACTGTTTCAGGGTCTTAAGTAGGTCCAATATAAATTAGCAAAATAATGGGAGGATATTTATTATCAGGATAATATTCAGTACATAATTATGTATTGAATATTTACTGTGTTGCATGCTTATCATTTTTAAGTATAACAAAAGTCTAGCATGAAATAATGTAAATGCATTGTGTTGGGGATGTGAACACTGCATTGTTTTATATTGACTAGCAAGACATTTAGCACTTACAAGGTAAATTTGATATAATCTGTTCATTTTTTACCCTAGACTTCTTCTGACAATAATATACACTAAAAATTTCAGACACAGAGTCAGTTTATTGTCATAAAATTCTACCAGAAAGGTCTGGTTCTCGAAGAGACCCTTCCCTCAAAATACCGAATACGTAGTACTTCCCCTGTGTCATCCAGATTTCCCTCTTTCAATTCCAACTATTATTTGTTTTTGTTGACTCCGACTTTTCGTTTAAGAAGGGCGAGGTCCACTAAGTGTTGGCCGTTCTGTGCAGATGTCCAATGGAAGGAGGAGAAGGGCGAGAAGGGGAGGAGCGTGCCTACGGTGCAACTGCGCAGCTTCCGCTTTTGTTTTCTCACCCCTGTGGCCATACTCAACCTGAATGTGACTCATCGGGCAAAGTAGAAGTAACTGTCAAAGTGGATATGTCCTGAATTATGTGCTTCCGGGGAAGTCCAGAAAATTCTGCAATTGATTGTAATACGTCGCAGTCTTACAAAGCACTGGTATTATATTGGGCTTCTAGTGAATGTTTGTGATTGCCTTTTTTTCTTTTTCTTTTTTCTTTTTCTTTTCTTTTCTTTTCTTTTCTTTTCTTTTCTTTTCTTTTCTTTTTTTGAGACAAGGTTTCACTCTGTAGTCCAGGCAGTGAGGACCTCTGCTTGACATTGAACTCAGTAGCCAGAATGCTGAGATTACAAATTTGCACCACCATGCGAGGTTCATGTGGGGCTGGGAAATAGAGCTCAGGGCCTTGAGCTTGCTAGGCCAGCACGGTCTTTTGCTTTTTTCTTACTGTGGCCAAATGTTGTTACTGTGTATTTATGGGACAATCTGCCGAAGACTCTGATCAAACAAAGAGGGAGAATGTGAGTCAAGGTGGCAATGATGTAGGATTGCTTAGTCAGAGGCTCCCCGTGAATTTAGATAGAAGACTGATATTTCGGAAATTCCTTAGGCTTAACTTAGCAAAACAGAGGACCAACTGGACCCAAAAGACAGTCAACACATATCAATAAAATGGGGTTGGGGAGTGGAGAGTGGGGGTAAGCAGCCAAAGGACCGGCAGAAAACCTGGCTTCACCGATAAGGAAAGGGCCTTGAGCCAGGCCAGGCGGCACAGCATGCGGAGGAAGCTGTGCCCAGCCAGCCTTGGGATCACCAGCAGTGAAAGCCTGGGGAGAATTTCAGCCAGGATGGCAGCCTACAAGGTGCCAAACAGTCCTGCGGCTGTGTGCAAGAGAACAAAAGAGCCCTCGGCCAGAGTGGGCTAAAGCCTGTTTGGCTGAGGGAACAGAGGGGCCCCTTCGGCCACAAGGACTCTGAGCTGAAGGACCAGGCAGAAGGGCTGGACCATCACAGGGGGGCACACCCAGCTAGCCCTTGGATGGCAAGCGATTTATGTCTGGGAGAATTTCAGCCAGGATAGCAGCCTAGAAGTGCCACAGAATCTGACGGCTGTGGAGGACAACCACAAAGGGCCCTAGGCGGCGGTGTGCCAGGGCCCATTCAGTTGCGGAAACATGGAGGGCCTTAGAGCTGCAAGGCCTCTGAGCTTGAGCACTATGATCTGCAGGCACAGGGCAGGAGTCACAGCCAGCCAGCCTTCTAGGTAGGTCTGAGCTCTCCCAGGAAATAGTCTATCCACAGGGCACATTCCAGTGAATTCAGGGAAGAGCATCAGCAACAGAGAAGGGGGAAAAAAACTGATTCTGAAAGATTTGAGCCCAAGAAGAGCAAGTGTCAGAAAACATAGGGCTCATGCCCCCGTCTCCACAGCAAGGGGATTGTGAGGACCACCTCAGAGCAGAAAATCTGTGCAAACTGGGACACAGAAGGAAACAGAACTGGTCCCACCCTCCCTGTCAGTAGGCAAGATTCATGGCCTTAGATGAAGAGATTTCCCATTCAAATTACAAGGACTTTTTTTCTTGGCTTTGATCTCACTTCAAAAGTTTTTTGAGGCATATGGAAATGGTCTTTTTTCTAGGATTGATTTGTTATTGTTTTCTTTTTGTTATTTCTTAGTTTTTGCATTTCTTTCTTCAGTTGTTCTTTAGTCTTGTTTTGAAAAGCCTTTCTGTGAATTCTGGAGACATAAGTCTGTTTCACTCATAACTCTCGTGTTTCTTTTTGGTTTTGTCTCTGCTGCTCAACTATATTTGCACTCTTCTCATCGGGGCTTTGAGCTCTGTCTTGCCTTTCCCTACCCCATATCCACTCTTCTGTTCTCCATCACACTTCCCAAAGCTCAACCTCTGGCTCCACCCACTCTCCTCATGGGCCACCTCCAGCTAATAGCACTGGGAAGTACTGATAACTCACAGTCATGTGACTTGGCATTTTGGGAATCAATAACTTTTTACTATTTATTTAGACATAGATCATTAAGGTAGACTTTTTCCTATATTATCAATAATAGTTTAGTTTTAAGTTTAATAGACTCTTCTAATAAGTTACTAGACAACTGTATAGACACCTTCATTAATAGTACAGGTCACATTTCTAATGTTAACAATGGAATGGTTGTATGAGCTGATGATAACTTATGGTATGTCAATAGCCTATCTATAATGAGTTTGGTCATTGACATTGAGATCCATCCCAATGTGAAAGAGGGTATAACAGCTGGATCCCATTAAGAATTAATGGTGATTTGTTTTAGCATAGTAAGCAAAATAAAGGCCTATTTATTATTTATGATGATGCAGGACTCACATTGGTGGCACCTTTGATAAATTAATATGAGGCTTATTTAGATAGATATATTGGTGATCTAGACTGTGCCTTTTAATGTTAGGGGAGAATAGCTATAGTATTAAACTGCTTATTAGGTTATGCCAATAATTTGTTAGTCCTAGATTATAATATTATTGTAGATTTTCATTCACGTGGTGGTTAGTGGTATAAATGTTGATCCTGATTTCCAATATATGCCAATAATTAGCTTGTTCTTAGACCACATACAATTTTATAATCTATTTCTCCTTCACTGAAAAGGAAGATCAGGTAACCAGCAGAAGTTTGGTTATTGAGAAGATTTCCCAAGTTAATAGCTTAATAAGCTAAAAATGAGAATAAATATTAAAAGCTCAACAAATTCAAGGAAGTTACAAAGAAAGAAATAATCTAGAGAAAGATATTTACACAGTAGAGACAAAGTCCGTAGAAACAACCTGACCTACAACCCACAGCAATAGAACCAGAAGAAAAAGAGAGACTAAGTCACGTGCAAAAATGCCTGATTTCCCAGAAGGTGATACCCCGTGATACCGGAAGTAACGGAACCTATTAAAAAAAAAAGAGCAGAAACACTCACACACACACAAACACAAGTGGACCTGGTGTCTAATCACGTCACACAAGATATTCTTAAAGAAATGCAAGAGATGCTCAGTGAGTTCAAAGAGCAATTACTCAAACAAATAAAACTCATTATAGATTTTTAAAAACTTATTTAAGATGTAGAAGACATAAATAAAAGATTAAACTAGGTAATGAAGGAAATGAAAGAGCATTTCAGTACAGAAATAAAAAGACTGAAATGACTTCAAGCCAAACTCCAAGTTATGAAAAATTGACATGAAAACATGGGAAATCAGGAAATCAGTTCTAGCATTATGAGGACAGATTATTAAATCTTGAATATAAGTTCAGCAAATTGGACCATATGGTCAGTGATGATGGAAAAAAAAATCAAGAAAATCACCAGATGCAATAGTAGATGGGAAACTCGAACAGAAACGACCTCAGTATTATGAGATAAAATGAAGACAAGCACAAAAGATATAAGGAACACATTCAATGAAATTATGGCAGAAAACTTCCCAAATCTAGGAAAAGAAATTGACATTGAGCTACTGTGGGCAAATAGAACTCCCAGTAGTCTTGAGCAGAAAAGGACCTCTCCATGACACATCGTATTCAAAACCCCAGATGCTCAACACAAAGACTATGGATTTCTCAACACAATCCTTAAATACCCGAAGGTTATGGAGGAAAATCATTGAAGTACTAAAGTAAAGTAAGTTGGCACTTACTTAAATTAGCCCATATTTTTATACTCAACAAAAATATCCTTTAAAATAGAGGAAGTTAAAACCTTTCAAGATAAAGAAATTGTAAAGAAATCCATGACCACCACACCAGCATTTCAGAAAATAGTTGAAGGACTTGGACAGAGATAGAGAGATCAAAGGCACAAAGGATCCAAGAGAAAAAAAACCCACAGAAACTATATAAATACATGGAGACTAAGTAACATATTACTTAACAAACAATGGGTCACAGAAGTAACCAAGAAAGAAGTCTAAAACTTTCTAGAATCAAGTGATAGTTAAAAATCACATCATACCAGAACCTCTGAAACACAATGAAAGCAGTCTGGAGGAAAATTTATAATGATAATATAAATAAATATATAAAAAAGAAACAGAACAATTCTAAATAAAAAATTTTGTGATGCACCCCAAAATCCTAGGGAAACAAGAAAAATTCAAATGCAAAAATAATAGAAGAAGAGAGAATATGAATATCAGAGCAGAAATTAAAGAAATTCAAACTAAAAATTAATGTACCACAAATGAATCAAAGAATTGGCTCTTCAAATGAATAAATAAGACTGATGAGCCTCAAGTCACACTAACCAAAAGAAGGAAAGATAAAAACCAACAGATTAACGCAACTAGAAATGAAGAAGATGAAATTATAGCAAATAGTGCTTAAATTTGGATAATTATAAACAACAAATTTGAAAATTTATACTCCAACAAATTGAAGAATTTGGAGGAAAAGTATAAATTCCTAAACACATACAAGATACCATAATTGAATCGAGAAGATATAAAGGCCCTTATTCGATCCATAACAAATTTAGATAATAATAAAATCTCTACCTACAAAAATGGTCTAGATCTTTATGGATTCACTGCAAAATTCTACCAGTACTTCAGAGAAGAGCTATCACCAATATTTCTCAAGCTGTTCCATGAAATTAAAAGAGAAAGAATATTGTCAAAATTTTTTCTGGAAGTTAACATTACCTGACACCAAAACCATACAAAGACTTAACTATGAAAGAAATCTATAGGCCGATTTCCTTAATGGACACAGACATAAAATCCTCTATAAGATGCAGAAAAGGAACTCTCCACGACACACCATAAGCAAACAGATTTCAACAAATCATTAAAAAATACACTTTGATTAAATGACTACATCTAAAGAGTGCAGGGATGATTCAACATGCATAAACCAATTAATCTAATACACCACGTAAATAAAAGCAAGGGCAGAATTCATATGATCATCTCAATAGATGCATAAAAAGCCTTTGGCGAAATCCAGCATTCATTCATGATCCAAAAACCTATGAAAAAATAGGCATAGAAGAACCTTACCTCAAACCTACAGAAGCCACTTATGCCCAACCTATTGCCAATACTATAGTAAACAGGAAATATCTGAAGGCATTTCTCCATAAGTCAGCAACATGACACGGCTGTCCATTCTCACCATGTCTATTCAAGATGTTACAGTGCTTGAAATACTAGCAGAGCGAGCAGGCAAGAAAATAAAATAAAGGATATGCATGTTGGAAAGGAAGGAGTTTATTTCTTATTTGAAGATCATACAATTCTCTACATAAAACCCCAAACACTCCATCAGAAGACTCCTAGAAATATTTAAAATTTCAGCCATGTTGCAAGATAGAAAATTAATACAAGAAATCAATAGCATTCTTCTGCACTATCAAGAAACTCAGTGAGAAAGAACTAAGAAGATTAATATCATCTTAATCACACTCCAAAATTATATGCCTAGGAATAACCTGACCAAGGAAATGAAGGTCTGCTACAATGAAAGCTACATTATGCGAAAAAAAGAAATTGAAGAGAACTTTAGAAAAATAGAAAGGGAGCCCACAGGGAGCCCATTGTGTGGTCTTCCTCTTCTCAGGGACGTCATCCAACATTTCGACTGCTGAGACTTGCGTCCCTGTTCACTGCCACCACCACTAACTCTAGACTGTTTCACCCTCGCATCTGATCTTTCCACTAGTTGCCGCCTGTCCCCGTGTGCCTCAGCCATGGTTACGTTTCCCTTTTGATGTGAAAGCCAAGCTACTGCTTCACATTTGCCTTCAGCGCTTATTTAAATTGTTATAAATGTAGTTAATTTTACTTGCGTAATTTTACTGGTTATAAGAAGACTGATACACATCACTCTATAAAAAGTTTGTGAGAACAAATTGGAACTGTGCCACTTAGACAGTGAAATGCCCCTCCCGTTCCTACAGTCACAACCACCTTAGCAGTCCGCTGTTCACCAGGCATTGCGAAAGATGCTGCCCAAAGAAATCCAGGTAAGACGTTTCTGTATCCTTTGAAGATGTAAATAACAATTCTTCGTTATTATATGAAATAATATTGTTTCATGGTCTTTACCTCATGCCCCACTCTGAACCCTAACCATCCGCTCAGGCCTCTGTGGGCTGCTCTGGCCCTGTTGGTACAGAGAACCCCCATGCTGACAACGTGAGGCACACGGAGGTAAAAACAAGGAATGCAGACTGGAGAGCCTCGATCAGGCAGGCAGGCAGTTTTCAACAGACTTTCTGAGATAATCTGGCAACTCAAAATGTATTAAATCATGTCACCTCTAAATGAATGGACTTGAGTATATTTCAAGTTTTTTTCCCTCTCTGTGGAAAATCTGAAACCTAAAATTATTATTGCAACACACACACACACACACACACACACACACACACCACACGCACGCACGCACGCACGCACGCACACAACAAGAAGGGAGGAAGAAAGAAAAGGAGAGAAGTAGAAAAGGTGCCCCAAACCTGAGAAGAAAGCTGGTGTGTATCCTCAGCTACATTTGCAAGAGTACGCAGGCAAGGAAGAGGACATGACCCAGCCTAGAGGAAGACGTCCCAAGAAGATGCTAGCACACATTTGCTTCCTCCACAGCCATCTCTACGCTCCTCCTCATGTCTCATCTTGGTTCTTTGACAGCGGACTTCCTCCAGTCCCTTAGCTTCTAGGAGAAAAGATCCAAGATCATTTGTGCACGCTAATTGACTGTATGTTGATTTTAGGCCTTTGGTCTCTAGTACGGAATCGATGCCTTTGGTCCACAGTAAATGATCACAGGCTTTGTGGTAAGGGATCAGGGGATTTACACTTCTTCGGGTTCTACTTTGTTTCTCAAGAATAGTACCCCAAGAATTGTTTTCAGGAACCACTGGGAATGGAAGAGCCCAAGCCCTTATTGGCGTAGATGTCCCATTCTCTGTATACGCTCCCCTTTCCTCAACCCCTCCTCCTTCCCTCTGCTTAAACTGGGATTCTGGTCTTTTTTTTTTTTTAGCACTTTAATCTGCCTCCAGTTTTCTAGCCCTGTGTTCCAAATCTCCACGATATCCACTTTATTGATGTCATTAAGGGTATAAACTGATAGACACCACTTTGGCCACAATGATTGAGCACTAATAGTTTCAGACGGGTGTAACAAGTCCTTATCTTGCTAATAAATTCTGTTAAATCGAGTGGGAGGCCATTGATTGGATTGAGTTCTTGCACTAGTCATAAATAAAACAAACCAAAAATGCAGTCTTGCTAGAGTTCCACATCACATAAATGAAACCAAGTTATTTATCTGACCTTCTGAGAAATCAAGAGATAGAGATAAATACCCAGGCTGGGTCTGAGTTCACTGTGTATCCAAGGCTGGCCTGGAACTCACAGCAATCCTCCTGCCTCAGCCTCCCAAGTGCTGGGACAGCAGGTGTACGCCAGCGCTCCCGGCCTAGTCCCTCTACTTTTAACCTATTGGGAAAGTGACTTGGAAGTGATCAACTGTTTACTATTCTCTGTTTCTGATCTCTTCAGCCCTTTTATGCCTATAAAATCAACCTCTCTACTCAGCCTGTGGGATAAACTAGTACAAATGTTTAGAAGAGGTGCTATCCTAATTCATGAATATCAAGTAAAAACAGTTAAATCATTTAAATGTTTCAATTTGTTCTTTTCACATTCATAATGGAGACAAAGCTCCTATCAAGTTATGTGACAATATAGACATTTTATTCACAGTATAGACAATTGATTAAAAAATAGGATAAAGAAGTTTGTTCCATCTGCTTGACGAAATCATAGTTCTAAAAACAAAGTATGTATCCCTATTATGCGTTCTATAGCATTGTTACTTCAGGCAGACATGAGAACCTGAAACAGTAGTTTTCAAACCTACTAGTCTCTAGAACTCCTTACATTCTTCAAGCTCATTGACAACACCAAAAAGATTATATGTTTTTATATCTATATATATTTAATGTATTGAAAAAGAAACTATGATTTTTAAAAATAAAAACACAAATATCACTAGTCACCAGAGGAATGATCTTTTCCTATGTTACATGTTAATCTATGGAAGACTTCCTTGAAGGCTCATGAAAGAATGGGACAAACACGAACATAACTTCAGTATTGTTAGAAAGCTAATCTTGATGTCATAGACACCTTTCGGATCCTGGTGGGTTCCCAGAGGTCACTAAACCCTACCCAACAGAATCACTAATCTATACTCAGACTTCATTTATTGAAAACTATCAGAGGAAACTGAAACCCTCTGAGCCACCATCAGTACATAGAATTCTAAGAATAAAACTTCAGACACTATTCCTCAAGGTGAAAAATAAAATCAAAGAGACTCCCGGACTTTTAAACCTGGGCATGCAAATGGAGAGAAATGCCAAAACATTTGGCCAATCCATTTGTCTTGAATAAGCTAGATGTCACCAGTGGAAAATGATCTCTTGTGTCTAGTTTGCTTTTAAAAAGGACCAATTTTAACACAAAAAGTCACTTACTGTAGCATTGTGTTAATTAGCAAAGTCTCCACTACTGAGAATAGATGTTTCCAAAAAGTGAAAGTCCTCACTTTCACTACTGCACACTGGATTTGTTTGGAATTAATCCAACTCACACCATTTCATTCAAAAATAGCTCAACATTTGTCTCTTAAGGAGTCACCTTTTATTTTAATTTAAATACAATATTCTTACCCAATGAAAAAATAACATCAATTTCTCAGTACTGAAGTAAACATATTAGAATTTCCCATTTGTTTCAAAATTTTTTTTGTTGTTGATTTCTTCATATCAGCACCCAAATATGGTGCACGGATTACAATTTGTTAATATTACTCTTAAAGACTCCTTTGGTTTCCTCCTCCTCCTTTTTTTTTTTTTTTTTTTTTTGAATCTTTCGATTACTTTGTTTAAGAAACCAGACTACTTGTCCTGTATGATTTTCACGTTCTGTCTTTAGCTGATGGCATTCCTCTGGCGTTGTTTGGCAAGTTCCTCTGTCCTATATGTTCTGCATGTGGGTCACTGCATTAGTGAGTTTGTTTTGCAAAAACATTTGTAAATGGTATTGTGTAGTTCTATTATCAGATCTTATGAAGTCTAAGATACCAGTATGGCCTGCTTTTTAAAAATCCTCTTTCATTGAATGACAAGGCATCACCTGGGCTGTATATGAGATATGTAATATGATTAATTCACATAAGTAACAAAACTTCCTTTTTCCATCTTATTGTATTTTTTTATTTGAGCCAAGACCAGTGGTTTGTTTCTGTTTATTCATTTATTTTCTACAAGTGTGTCCTGTGCCACCATGCTCAGCCCATGTGGTGCTGGAGAATTGAACTCAAGCTCCCCAGTCACTAGGCAAGTGGTCTTAACTGCTAAGTGAATCCTCCAAGTCCCTATTGTAACATTATTTAAAACAGGGCAAAAGTAGGGCAATCCACAGGTGAGACATGATTGGTCATTACATCTAGTGGCTTTGTGATGCTAAGAGTTATAAGTGGGGTGTTAAAATGGATTGCAATTAAATTTGGAAATAGTCGTTATTAAATTAACCCCTAATATTTCCAGGATTTTTCTGTTACAGTAGCCAAACTACTCATGTTTACTAATACAACATAGTGACATCATTTTTCCCAGGTGGAAGTGTTGCAAAGTAAATTACGGGCATCAAATCCATCTAGGATATTGTTCTATGTTAATAATGTGTTTATAACATAATCCTTGTTCATTTAAAAGCTATATCTATTATTACTTCTTCCCTTAATATTAAATGTTCTGTGGGAAGTATTGATTGAAACAGCCTTTGTTTATAATGATTTTATCTTTTTTTTAAACCGAGACTGCCTAATTTCCACCCAACAGTGCCACATAACAAAGAATTTTTCTCTATGTTTGAAAATGAAATCTCTCTATAAACACAAACAATTATCTTTTGTCCAATGCTAGATGTTACTGTTAATTGTACCATGTGTTCAAAAGTTTGGCATCATTCTCTCAGGCAATATCTTCCAAAGCCACAAATATTTGAAACTTCAAAGATTTTAATAACCTAGAGTCACAAAATATTCAACTGACGAATATGTAGAAGAGGACAATAATAGAAATATTTTTAAATGCTTGTAAGTTGTGAAGTCAAACTTCCATACCAAAATTTGCTCACTCCATCCTGAATAAAAAAGAGACATTCAAGACCTCTAAAAATGATACAGTAAAAAATTGTTTAGTAATTGAAAATGTTAACAAATTACTAGAATCCCCAACTCACAGAGCACAACTTTGGTAGCAATTCTAAACCATACGGATAGAAGACTCTTGTTCTTATGTTTTTGTTGTTGTTCTCGTTGTTTTGTTTTTTAAAGAAAATGTTTGCTGCTTTTCGTTTGGTCCTGAATGATTTGGGCAGAAACACATGCTTGCGACCTCCACTGTCAGCCTTACCGGTATTAATCTTCTTAAAGGTTATTTTTGGTTTCTATGGCAACTGTAATATTTATTTTTGTACTATAACACTGGCTAGTCTGTAATGGGCAGAATAATCCTGAAACATTAAGTTGCAGTCCAAAACTCTCATATCCCATTTCACCAGTTCCTAGTACTGATATTCACCTACATTCAGACAGATTACAAAGGTATCGTAGTCAACCCTGCCCGTCGGTTCTAGCTTACTGGGCTTTAAATTCCAAAGGACTTTCACTGACTGCAGAAGCTCTTACTGTTCCCATCCAAATATTCATAATAACTTTAAACATACATAATGCATCACCATCATATTTATATGGAAATAGAATGAGAAAGTCTAACTCCTCCAAGAAAAAGAAATAAATATTAGATACAACTTTACATATTCTTTAAATCAAAGATATCAATCAAGCTCAACTGATATTAAGATAATTTTCTGAATTTCATTAAAATTTATAAAATTCAACAGTGAGTTAAAAATGAGAAGTCTCTGATCTTTCCTGTCCTTATTAGAAGTAATAAATATTACAGAAGATATCAAGATTTTCCTAGAAAGAGTCTCTGAAAGAATGATGGAGAGTAGGCTGGGGAGAAAGTCATTTCTGGAAAAAAATAAATGGCCGCTAGCATCCTGACCCTCTGAATTGATACTATTTCTAACCCTGTCATGTTCCTCTGGCTTATTCTTGTCCTCTATGTCCTTTAAAATATCTAATTGACCTATTAGACTGATAAACTTTAAAAAGCTAGCACTCTTAAGCCTTTAAAAAAAAACAAACCTCATGCCATTTATAGATGGTACCCTTACACTATTGGTTCCTTTGCTGTGCATATGCTTTTTAGTTTGATATAACTGTTTGATTTTTGGTACTATTCCTTGTGCTATTGAGGTTCTGTTCCGGAAGTCCTTGACTGTTCCTATAACTTCAAGTGTTTCCCCTATCTTATCTTCCAGCCGTTTCAAATTTTTTGTTTTTTATATAGAGATCATTGATCCATTTTGCTTTGATTTTAGTACAGGATAAGAGATATGAGCCTAGCTTGCCTTTTGCTAGCTATTCATCTGATGGAAGACTAATATCTGAAATATATACAAATGTTCAAAAATTAATCCTTTCAAAAATGACTCAATCAGAAAATGTGTTAATGAACTGAATAGAGACTTCTCAAAAGAAATACATAGCTAATAAGTACATAAAAACCACATGAAGAGTTCATCATCTGTAGCCATTAGAAAAATTTAAAACAATAAATCAGAACAAATCTGAGACTGCATTTCACTCCAATCAGAATTCAGAATGGCCATCATCAAGAACACACACACACACACACAACACACACACACACACACACACACACACACACACGTACTGACTGGCAAGGATGTGCTGAAAAACAAACTCTTTTTCTTGTAAACTAGTATAACCACTATGAAAATCAGTATGGAGATTTTACAGAACAGATCCTTAGAGTTCCTCTAAAAAACTAAAAATGGACATTTTATTTGGCCTAGCTATACATCTCTTACCATGCCATAGTGATACATAGTGTGTAGTAGTGCAACTTAAAATAGCTAAGCTCTGGAAACAGCCTAAATGACCATTGATAAATAGATGAAGAAAAGGCAGTACATATAACCAACAAAATATTATTCAGTAATAAATAAGAATGAAATTATGTCATTTGCAGGAAAACAGATGGATATTGAGGCCTTAATGTTAGTGAAATAAGTTAAATATTGCATGGTTTCTCCTCTATGGAAACCCAAAATACAAATAAAAACAGTAAAATAAAGGAGACCTGGTGGGAATCAGGAGGCAGACTTTCTGAAAAAGGAAAAAGAATCCATAGGAATGGATGTGTGAGGAGGGGTCCACGGAGTTCAGGGGGAGCAATTGCAGTGTTCCAGGATCGGTTTCTCCATAGTTTGCCACGAATTTGGAGAGTAGTCAAAGGTAGTAACTAATTGGGCTTCTCTCTTGACCAGAAGTCTCCTGCCTTACATCAGGAGGAGGAGTTTTTGAGCTTATTTGGGCTTAATTAGAAGAGCATGACTGCCAAAACCCACTAAAAGATTCAAAACTGAAATTCAAATATTAAAATGACAATGGAATTGCCCTTGTTTACTCTGAAGCAACTAGAATGCAGAGTCCTTGGGCTCAAACCTGAGGTCAAGGGCTGTGATAAGGGCTGGAGCATGTACTTTAGGCTCATGTCAAGATGTTAGGAAATACGGTGAGGGCAGGGTGCTGTAGAGGCCTTCAAGAGCCAGCAGCATGTGTCTGGTGTGAGCCCAAGGTCAGGACGTTTCCCACCTCGCACCAAGTAGCAGCTTTCCTTCTGCCCGTGAACAAATTGGCCTCAGATTGGCCTCTTGTCAAAGACTGAAATGGCACCCCAAATGTCACGAAACCTGTTCATACGATCCCTGGGATGGGAAGCAGAGAAAAGTACGAGCAGCAGCAGAGAGGGGAACAAAGATGACAGTAAGCAAGGTCACCAACGCTTGCCTGGCCACTGGTAGGATCACACAGCCATGGGCATTGTGGGACCTCCACTCTGTGACTTTTGTGAGATGCCCCCTTCCCCACTGAGTTCTTGATCAGTTACATGTGGTGCCAGTTACTTAAACAGGATAAGTGTAAGGAAGCCAAACAGACGGAAAAGGCCTTTATCTACTATATGCTTAGAGTACACACCGTAAGGAGATGAGACACAAACCCAAGTGAAATGTCATCTTCTCGTCCAAGAGCAGAACTCGAAACAAGGAGAAATCGCCTAGGTCGCTCACATCTGAACTGTGAACTTTTTGACTTCATTCCTTAACACAGAGGCAGTAGGTATCTATGAAATAAAATTTTGAACCTATAGAATGAATCTCAAACCAAGTCCCTGTTTTTTCCTCTAAAACTTAAAACTCTACACCGTTGTTCTATTTTTATACTAAAAGCAATAAGCTTTCAGTATAAAATAAGGGAGGAGGCAACATTTGGGATAAAAATTGCATTCGCTTCTTTGTCGTGTCCTACCTAGGAAAATCCCCATAGAATCTCAAACTGATTTCAAAGTTCATTGTCGTCAGGATGAAAGGAATCACTCAAATGAGACGTGAATGTTATTAGCTCGGTTCTCTAAAAGGACTCGCTTCACCTTTGAGGCAGCTGTTCAGAGAGTGGACGTTCCCATAGGGAAGACTTTGAAGCAGACAAGAGTGATGTTGATTCTTTAAAGCTAAGTTCTTATATGAAAGCATGCTAGAGTCTGAGTTTCCAGTGGTAGCTGATTGCACAGAAATTTGGGGGTTTTCCTTTCCGTTTTTTTTTTTTTCTTAAAATATGAGTCCTTTTGGATGGAAACAAAGGGCCTTCTGCTTCCTTTCCTACCCTTCAGCTTTGAGCGTTTTTCTTATTATAGTAGATATTTCTCTTCCTCAATCCAGGTAATCACCACAAACACACTTAACAGTTGCAGCATAGTGTTCGAAAGCACAGGACTCGGTTGTTGGCGTGGAAGCTTCCCTATTGAGGTGTGCCCTGCACAGGTAGTTGAGTGGCTCACTTAGAGCCCAAAATTCCGAGAAAAAGAATGGTAGTCCAACTTTAAACTTACCTAGAGAAATACTAATCTAAGAATGAGTGTTAGTGTGCTAACCTGAAACAGCAAGGAATCCCAAGGCAACTACATGGAAAACTGGAATCCCGGAGTGTTCGATTTGCTGTTACTTTAGAGAGGACTTTGTGTAGAGGGAGCACCTAAGCGTGTGTGAAGCTGGGAAGGTGGCAGAAGTGGCCTTCTCCAAGGACATGACACCTTTTAAACACCGGCTATAGGTTGGATTTACATTTCAGTCGACCTTTGTTACGTGACTTGGAGACCGTGAATTTTGGAGGATTGCAAGTAGTACACGGTGTACTGCAGTGTCTTGGTAACTACTAAGGTCACCTTGATCTTCCTTGGGGACTGTTTCTGGAGGCACTGTGGGCTCCAGACCAGGTGAGCATGGAGAGGAAAAGCCAAGGAAGGAAAATATTTCTAGCATGACGGAATCATGAAAGCACAGGGCAGACTGACGCAAGGAAACCTGAACGTTAGCACACTTGATTGGACACTAAGATGGTGTGGTCCAGTCAGAGCCCTGTGTGCTTCTTCTTCTTTCTCTCTCTTCCTCTCCCTCTTCTCTCTGTTTCTCTCCTCAGACACTCAGCTCTGAAGCCACTTTCCTCTCAGTCCTGACCTTCTGTTCCCATGTAACTGATGGTCTTCTCTAGGGTCTCTTCTGAGAGCCGAGGCTTTCTGAGTAGGAAGGCAGAGCAGGAAGATGCCACTTTGAATAGTCCCCTTCCGGTTCCTTTTGTTATAAATGAACAAAAGCAGGTGAACGGGAAAGTCTTAGAGAAGGTAGCCAGAGGCAGTATTAAGAAAGAAAGCAACAGAGTGGCTACAAACTGTTCAAAAGGTTCTGGTCTCTTTGCGTTAGTGGGAGAACTAGCCCTGTTCCTGTCTCTGCTCTCCCTAGGGTGCCAGCTGCCTGCCCTCCTGCTGGGTTCCCAGTGTGGGGTGGGGTCAGGGTGGTCGTGCTGAGTCCATCCTAGTTTCTTTTAGTCTTTACCTCAGTGGGGATGGATACCCTGCTCCTTTACATTACAGCCCGCCAAGACAGTGGTTGGCAGACAGGACACTGACATAGCAGAAGTTTAAAGTGTGAATTAATCAAAAGCCATTTTCACGGAGTAGATGGAGTGCTACATTGATGGAAGCCTGTATGAGCCTTTGCTCCCTACAGGGTGTTTTGCAAGTGCAGCTCTTTGAAACCCAAGCAGCCGCATTTTTGTAAGAGAATGGGTCAGAGAAGAGAGGACCATGTTTAGCTGGGGCTCTGACAGAGGAGCAGAGTCTTCCCCAGGCCGTGGGGAGCAATCAGGGCAGTGCTAGGGCAGCAGAGAGGACTGGATGAGATCGTCCTCATCAGGCATCTCCTAAGTACATCACTAATACTAGCTCCTGTATCGGAAGACTCAGCTTTAAGCCAAATTCCAAGGCAGATTCTGATAAACAGTACAGCTCTTTTGTTTTCCTTTCACTCCTTCAATCTCCAGAGATTTGTTGTCAGTATCCACCTGGCCTTCTGACACCACTGAGATCCTGTCCCAAATCCGCCAAACACCTAGCACCTATGAATCACGCAGTCTATGAATCAGAAAATGTTAAAAATGAAGATGCTTCCACAGAAATATCCTTAAGAGGTTGTCTGGCTAAAAACAACTTGCCTTATATTTAAAACCCAGACACAGTCTCATCCTTCATCTAAATTTAAACGTCTACTTACCATTCCTATATGTACTGTGCTAGGACTAACCTTAAAATTAAGAGGCACCAAAGTGTAAAGTGTTTCTTCTACCAGTAATGGCTGTCATCACCCAAGTTTGCATGAATGATGAGTGCTAGGACTGGCAATCTGCACTGGACAACTGAGATTGAAGGGGCATTGATTAGCGCAGAAAGACATCCAGTGCCATGTAGATATCTCTACTTTATTTTGGAAAATACTGTATGAAGTGTTTATGCAAGGTTAATTATGATTTCAACAAGCCCAAACTTCAGGAAATAGTTTTTAAAAAATTCTATATTTAAATTCATTAAAATACAGATTTATACTTACAAATGTGATAACCATGTAAACAAGAGCAAAAAGAAAAATCGCTATCCCAAATGTTAGGGAAGACCGTGGACTGCAAGCTTCACGACAGCAAAGGCCAGTAACTCCCACATGTCAAAGGAAAGAACGCGGATTAAAATGCAAATGCTAGGATCTTAGTGACTGGGGGGTGGCCCCTAGGACCCTGCGTTTTCATAATCATACTAGGTGCTTATCATTAAGAATAATGTTTTGGGTAAAGCTACTGTACATGCAGTCTGTGTAGCAGTAGTTATCAATTGGGAAGAAATCTCCCATTGGGATTTATTTGGCAGCATCTGGAGATGTTTTCGGTCCTCACAACTTGGATGAAGCGTGTTGCTACTGGCATCTAGTAGAGGGAGGCCAAGGGCGCTTGAGGCACACGCACAAGACCATGTTTGCAACAACTCTGACTGAAGATGTCAAGGTGCTGAGGTTGGCAAAACCTGTCCAGTTTCCACAATGACCTACTCAGATCCAGGTCTAACCCAGAACTTGTCACCTTTAGTTTCCAGGTCCCCATTGGTCAGGACTGTAAACAGAGCCAGATGATCTGTCATCCCAACTTCCCTTGATTTAGTCCCAGACGTTACTATAGAACATTGTAACAACTTTGGTTCAGAGACTTAGGCTGGAAAATGCCAACTTATATCTAAGTCTTCAGAGGCAATTAGACTCCCAGGCTTGAAGGATGATTGGCTGCTGAGAGAGAACTTCTGAGTCACCACTGTCTTTGGCAGACACTGATGCTGGAGAGATTCTCTGTGGATTTCCATCCTGCTTGCAGTTCTGAAACAGTGATATTGGAATCAAGAAGATGATAGAAAATCATGGTGAAACTAGAAAGCTGTGGAAGCTTTGCTGACCAATTATGTCAGCTGATTTCAACCAAACAATTCAACAAACAGTTCTGCGCCAGGCAAAGCGGAAGGCATAAGGAAGGAGAGATTCAAGATCCAACAAGGCCGTCCCTTCTTCCAGAAATCCCAGCCTCAGCTGCCCCACACCTTTCTTCTTTCTGCTCTGTGCTTTCTTCTACAATGATTTATTTCTATTTATTGGCTGCTTATGACCTGCAAAGCTAAAAGGACCGAAAGAAGCCAATCCAGGACCTGCAGAAAAGGCAACAGAACAATGCTCCTTTTCACAGGAAAGTCTTGCCAACTTATCATTCACAGAGTTAAAAGTCTTCAGTGGAGCTATTGAATACTGGATTTGGGCTGGAGGAATTGCGCAGCAATTAGAGCACTTGCCTAGAAAGTAGAAGGCCATGGATTTGATTTCCTGGCACCACATAAGACAGGGGTCAGGGTGCATACCTAAAATCCCAAAAGCTGGGAGACTGAGGCAGAAGAATTGCCAAGAGTTCAAGGCCAACCTGGGCTACCTAAGGAGCTCAGGACCAACCTAGACTTCAGAGTGAGACCCTGCCTATAAGTAAGTAAGTAAGTAAATACTGATTTCTACATACAAAAACTATCTCAGTGTATGCCCCTAATTCGTAGAATATGCCCTCTGGCAGATCAAGTTACTTTACCAGGTTAGTTTAGTCTTTAATGTAAAGGCATTGAGGAGTAACATACCAGAGTCATAAGAGCAATGACAAGCCAGGCAAGGCAGCACATGCCTGTGAGTAACGCCAGCACTTGGTAGGCTAAGGCAGGCAGTATGCTGTGATTTTAAGGCCAGAGTGGGCACATAGAGAGTTCTGGTCTACAGAGCTAGGCCTTGTCTCAAAAATAAATAAATAAATAAATAAAGAGCAAAGACCTTGTCAGTGTACTCTACAGATCCTGACACATCCCGAGACCACTGCAGCATGAAGACAGAGGTCGTGGGATAATGTGCAGAAATCCATGAAGTCTGCCTTGAAGAAAAGTTGCTTGGTGAAATCCCATCCATCTTTCTTTCCTTCATGCCGCATTTTCTCTTTCACATATTTTAAAAAGAAACCTCAACTCCGTGGGCTCCAAGTTCAGAATAAGAAACGTAGCCAGCAGGGAAGAGGAGGAACGGGACATGAACAGCAGGCAATAGTCATTTTCTTAAGCCAGGTGGGGTCTAAGGGCATTGGATGAATTCACAATGCTTTAACATTTAAATGTATGTTACACATATTCCCTGAGCTGTATAAAAATTGTATGATAATGCAAGCGATAAAAGCTCCCCAGGTAATGCTTACAGTTAACCAAATTGCACATGCAATGTTGTTTCATTGTTCCTCCGTGGCACTTTCAAAGCCCATTCCTTTGTGATACCATCTCTCCTAGACCAGATCTCTTCCCCCACTCCCCTCTCCTCTCTGCACCCTCTTTCCCCGCCCTGCATTTCCACCTGCTACTTCCTCCCACAGCCTCCCCTTCCCTTCTGGCTCGGTGGCCCATTTCTGCAAAGCCTCCTACTCTTTCCTCCCACGGCTTGGGCATCTGTGAGGAGGGGAGGGCGGGGCTGGTGTGAGCCAGCAATCAGGTTAATTCTAGACCAAATTTTCACTTTGAGATTGTCCACATGGTCCCCGAATCTTCAGATGTTTTCATAACGACTTCACTTTAAAAGTGCTGTTACCTAACTGACTGCTCTGTGGATTTCGGGCTGTTTCCAACGGGGTGTAGAAGAGAGAAGGATGGAATATCAATCAGCCAAGAGAACAAGAGCAAAGTTCCCGCTACTTTGCTGGACAGCATTTGTATTAAATTGTTCTGTTTTCAGTATAACTAAACTTGAAGTTCATTTCCTAGAATCCTCAGCCTTGGGAAGTTCCAGGTAAGATGTTGGCAAAAGAGTACCTTGTGCGGCATTTGGGAGGTGGAATCAAGCAGAAGTCCTCTCCTCTAAAGGTCAATTTTTTTTTTCCTCTACTTGTCTTCCAGCCATTGTTCCTGACCTCTGACTCTGCTAAACAATTGCTCCAACATCCTTGGCCGTAGATCCACAGATCCCAGGTGTGGAATTCTCCACCATTTCCCCCTTTACAACCCACTTCTTCTGTGGCTGGAGGTGTTTTGGTTTTCAGATTAATTGGCTAGGAACTGCCTTGATTGTCCAGTTCCCTTTTCAGACCATCAATTCCCCAATGTCCCTTTCCTCCCACAACTGTAATTCTTAGGGGTTCAGCTTCCTGGATTGGTACAGTGACAACAGTTTTAAGGATCAAAAACATGACACAAACCAGACGTTCTCTTTGAAGATCACTAACAGAGATGACCTTTATGCACACCTCAATTTACAGATGATGAAACGGAAGGGCAGAGACAGGACACCCAGGTGGTTATGAAGGTCACATGTCTAATGTTTTACTTAACAATCACTATAGCTCTATTTTAAAGCACTGACTTTTAAATTAGTTTACTTAATAAAGCTATGTCAAAGCAGCAATTATTACTTTGACACTGCTTGGATCTTGTTTTGGAAGATAGAGAACTGTTATGATTATTTTGCATATGGGATATTAGACAGGCTCCGATTTTTACTTCCTTTAAAAAATTAAAAGCAAAAGTTGTTTGAATAAGAAAATAGGCTTATAAAGAACCTCAAAGTCAAGCCTGAATTAGAAGTTACTATGACAACCATAAAACCGTAATTGTATTATTAATTTCACAGTTCACTGAAGATATTAGCATTTTCAGTTTTTTAAAATAAACATTCTTCTCAAGATGTTCCTATTTATAACAAGTAGATATATAGACTATGGAGTATATTTTAGCTGTCATTAAGACAGACACATAAACACAGGAATTTCCTCACCTCCAGCTGAGAAATTTTTCTTCTTAAAATCAAGCTTGCATTTATAAAATATAAATAGAATACGTGTTGATTGAAACAGACATAGTTGAATAAAATTATTTTCTGAGTGTGAAAGAAAAGACGATTCCTCCAGCTTTGCCCTTGTTACTCAGAATTGCTTTAAGATTCTGGTTCTTTTCTGGTTCCATATAAACTTTAAGATTGTTTTTTTCTAGTTCTGTGAAGAATATAGTTGGTATATTGACTAGAATTGCATTGAACCTGTAAAGTAGCTTTTGGGAGTATGGCCATTTTGACAATATTAGTTGTTTCTATCCAAGAAAGTGGGAATGTCTTTCGATTTTCTAAAGTCCTCTTCGGTCTCTTTCTTCAGGGCTTTGTAGTTTTCTTCGTATAGGTCTCTCACCTCTTTGGCAAGGTTTGCTCCTAAGTATTTCATTTTTGTTGTTGTTGCTATTGTGAAGGGGGTTGTTTTCTTGATTTCTTTCTCTTTGGATTTGTTATTGGTGTATAGGAAGGTTATTGATTTGTGGGCGCTGATTTTATAACTTGCTACTTCACTGAATTTTAGTTCTAAGAGTCTTTGGGTGGAATTTCTCAGGCTTCTACGCAGAGTATCATGGCATCTGCAAATAAGGATATCTTTAGTCCTTCCCTTCCAATGCATATCCCTTTTATTCCTTAGTCTTACCTGATGGCTCTTGCCAAGATTTAAAGCACCAAGGTGAATAGTAAGGCTGAGAGTGGGCACTCTCATCTTGTCCCTGAATGTAGTGTGAATGCTTTCAGTCTTTCTCCATTTAGGATTATATTGGCTGATAGGTTGTTATAAATAGCTGGAATCATGCTGAGGTGGGGTCCTTCTATTCCTATTTTATTCAGAGTCTTTGTCATGTATGGGTGTTGAATTTTGTCAAGTTATTTTTCTGCATCTATTGGGATAATTATATGATTTTATCTTTGCATCTGTTAATGTGGTATATTATAATCCCAGATCTCAAAGCAAGAGTGATTAAATCTGCATGATACTGGTATAAGACCTTTCAAGAGGATCAGTGGAACAGAATTGAGAAGGCCAAAACAAACCCAAGTACCCTTAGTCAACTGATCTTTGACAAAAGGACTAAAAGGACCATTGGAGAAACAACAGCATCTTCAACAAATGGTGCTGGGAAAACTGGATTTCCACATGCCAGAGAATGAAACTAAATCAATATCTGTCTCCACACACTAAAATCATATCAAAATGGATCAAATAACTGGACATCAAAACAGAAACCCTGAACTTCTTGGAAGATGAAATAGGTAAAACCCTAGGAGACATAGAGACAGGAAAGGATTTTTTGAACAGATCACCAACTGCACAAGAAATCTCAGCAAAAATCAACAAATGGGACTACATTAAATTGAAAAGCTTTTGCACAGCAAAAGTATCAGCAAGATGAAGAGACAACCCACAGAGTTGGAAAAGATCTTCTCCAGGAACACTTCAGACAAAGGATCAATATCTAGAATGTACAAGGAACTGAAAACATAAAACCCTCTAAAACAAATAGTCCTATCAAGAAGTGGACAGCTGAAATGAAAAGAAACTTCTCAGAAGGAGAAGTACAAATGGCCAACGAGCGCATGGAAAAGTGCTCTTCGTCACTGGCCATCAGAGAAATGCAAATAAAAACAACGTTGAGGTTTCACCTCTCTCCAGTGAGAATGGCCTACGTCAAGAACTCAAAAAACTACAATTGCTGGCCAGGGTACAGAAAAAAAGGAGGTCTACTCCACTGCTGGTGGGAATGCAATCTGGTACAACCATTATGGAAAGCAGTGTGAACGTTCCTTAGAGAGCTGAGAAAGGAAATTCCGTTTGACCCAGCTACTGCCCTACTGGGCATAGTCCCAAAAGAAATAAAATCAACATACCGAAAGGACACGTGCATATCCATGTTTATAGCAGCACAATTTATACCAGCCACATCGTGGAAACAGCCTACCTGCCCATCCATACAGGAATGGTAAAAGAAGATGGGGTGCCTAGACACAGTGGAATATTGTGCAGCCGTAAAGGAAGACAGATACGAAGCATTTGAATAAAAATCGGGTCATCTAGATTCAATAATTTCCAGTGAAATGGATCAAGCACAGAAGACTGACTATAGATGGGTGTCCCTCTTATGAAATGTACAAAAATAATGACATAAAAAGGCCCAATCGTGAATGGCAGAGTAGAAAGAGAGGCAAAGGTCAGATAGGAAAGTGGTGAACCCCTGGAAAAGGGATGGACACAGACACTAACTCCCCAGGCCCCACGGCTCTAATGTGGTACAGAATTTGGAATTCATGTATCTACAACAAAAATAAATTTTATGCCATGTGACTTTTAAAATCATGAATAAGGAAATAAATTTTACTTACAAAAATTAAATAAAATAAATATTGATGAAAAAAGAAAAGAGGAGCTAGATTATGTCAAGTTGTCTGTGTCGCTTTGGGGCAGGAACCCAGGGAGGTGTACGGAGCCTGGCAGCGCCGTTGCTGGTGTTAGGGACTGCCCCTCGGGAAAGCCCACTGAGCCGCATAGTAACTGTAAAACCGATCGCATCTTGTCACCCCCTCTGGTTTTCTTCTTCATCTGTAAAATCAGAGTAAATATGGCTACATTCCACAAAAGGTACTTTCCTGTTCTTTTATTTTTCGGTAGCACCAAAACATAAAATAATGATACAAAGAAAGTGTGTTAGGGAGATTTTCCTAGTATAAAAATATTCTATTTTCCCTAACTCATTAAATTGTAATTCTGACAAATTTTCCAAATACTGTGGCAATCATCAGCGAACCTAACTTTTGAGAATGCCTGTGACATGGGCAGGACTCACCTTCCGAGCCAGGCAAATCTGGCTGATTCAGACAAAAAGGCTTTGTCCGTGTGGTACCTAAGGTTCTCTGTCAGACTTTCCTAGAGCACAGTGAAGTGGGCATGGTGGCCTGGCTACTCAGAACCATCCCAAACCCCCTCTGCCCTGTTTTCCTCTACCACATCTATCCCAAAGGCTGAAACACTCCATTGCCGCAAGCTTTCTTGTTTCTGGACAGGGACAGACCTAGTTCTACCCAATGAAGCTCAGGCAAATGTCACTGAAAACATACCATAAAGACAGACAACCAGCCCTTCTGCCGTTTGGCGCCCCTGCCTTCCACCTAGGACGTGAACTCCAAGCTGAGGGATAGAGTAGAGCTCCCGACACTGCGAGGCCAAGCCACACCCTGTGGGAAGAGGGGGCAGCTGGCAGGAGTCTGGGCACTGAGAGGATGTCTGAATTGCTGTCTGGCCAAACACAACGCAGACTTAGCTGCAGAGGATAATCCCCTCCCTGGCTTAAGCTTGGAGACTTCTACGGCAGGGAGGCACGCTCACTCTCAACTCACATCTGTGTCCCCTGTGAGCTGTGTCAAAATAGGGCTGCAGCTGGAACAGCTTAAGAGCAGAAAAAGGAATGAACTTCCCCTCTGCCTCAGTGCCATCGACAAAACCATGGACTTTGTACAGATACAGTGACAGCAAGAACGCTCACAAATAGGACAACTGCAGGATTCCGCTGCCTTGCAGAAGAGTCAAAGAGCAAAGCACAGAGCCATGGAAGGACAAGTGCCGGGGGGAAGGGGCGGAGGAGGAAGGGGAGGGTCCGAGTAGGGGTGGGAACAGTGACCAGAGTTGTACTGAGGGACACGGGAAGGAACATCCTCTCCTACCTCCTTCCTATATGAATTGTATCCAAAATTAGAGTAACCAGAGAAGTGTGCGCTCTTAAAATTGTTGGCTAAAAGCAAATATAAGTTTTTGAACTTTTCTCATAAGAATCTCTATCACCTTTATTACACAGAGTATTGAGTACCATGTATTGAGTAGAACAAGACAGTTCTCATGTCTCACACTCTCAACAACACAGAATATTTTCAGCCTTTATGATCATTGCCAGTGAGTGAGAAGTTTGGATCTGTACCCACTCAGACGTTTCCTGATTGTGGTAGTGAAGTAATGGCCTCTCAAACACGCCTACATCCCAATCCTAGAAACTTGTGAATGGGGTCCCTTACGAGACACAAAGAACTTTGTAGATATGACTAAGTTAAGGGTCTTGAGATGGGAGAAGATAGTCTGTGTGGTTCAGTGCGATCAAAAAGGTCTTTATAGGAGAGAAATAAGTAAAGCCTGGTAGTACAGGCCTGTGATCCCAGAGGACGGGGAGGCTGAGACAGGAGGATCCCAATTTGAGGATTTCAGAAGGATTTGAGCCCAACCTGGATAATTTACTGTCTTAGGGAGACCCTGCCTCAAAATCAGAAATAAAAAATGCGCTGTAGATGTAGGTCATCATGGAGACCCTGGGTTGGATTCTCAGGGCCACAGTGGGGGCTGGGAGGGGTGAGAAGGAAAGAAAAAACAAAGAGGGAAACTGGATAGTCAAAGTGAGGGGGAAAAGTGATATAATGACAGATCAGAAAAAGAAAACGGAAGCTGCTACACTGCTAGCTTGGAGGACAAAAGGCAAAGCCAAGAGCCGAGTAACTCAGGCCGCCTTTAGACACCAGGAAGGGCAAGCAAGTGTGCCCTCTCCTCAGAACGCCCATAAGAAAACACAGCTCTGCAAACACTTTGGTTTTAGATGTTTTACTTTGGGAAGCATGAGATAATACGTGTGTGCTGTTATAATCAGCTAAGTTTGTGAGATTTTTTTTTCTCCCCCCACAAGGGAAGTAGAAAAGTAGTACATTGAGGTTTTTTACCTCAAAAAAATTTATCTAGACCATGTCAAGTTGGCAGTACTAAGCTCGGCCTGGCACTACCTCAGGTGGTGTTAAAGTAAGAGCCAGGCAACCTGCCACAGAGGATACCTCACCCTCTCTGGGCAGGTGTTTCAGAGGCTTTTGCCCATCTCTTTCCTTCACCTACATTCTTGACCTTATTTCCTCTAGAATATGGAATTTTCCTTGTGCATCTCCAGGTTTTAAATGAGTGCATCAATATTAAAAGAAAAAGTGTGTAGGAGTCCAGGCTTTGGATTTGGACAGCTAGGACTCTGCTACATAATACCCTCTGTGGCCTTATGCAAATCAAGTCAAGCAAAATAATTGGTTTCCTCACTTGGGAAATAGGGATAACAGTGAAGATTTTATAGAAAAGGGATTTAGATTTGAATATTTGCAATGTGTAGCCATCACCACACAGTAACAATAAACATTAATAGCAAACGCTGATGGCTTGGTGTTATTTCATTTAAGTCATTTGGAATTTTAAAAGAACTTTTGCAAAATGCCACCGTAACACAAATCACTTCGGGTGATATTGGGGCCAAGATCTACCTTGGCCCTCCCTAGCAGTCATTCAGTCACTGGATGCAGTGATCCTGTAGATCATAGGGCAGAATGAATGCGTGAGCGCATGCAAAGGGCCATGGATGAAGAAGAAAGGGTTTATTTCTTCTGAAATCTAATTATGGCACAAATATCGAAGCTTCTGTCTTTGGGACCAGCCGACCAGGTGAGATCTAGTGCCCTAGGTGGGCTTTAAGTACTTGCAAGAGTGGGAAAGAGATGGTTCTGATATCATGGGCAGCAGTGAGACTACTGGAAAACAAAATAACCTATAGTATTAGAGAACCAGGCGATAGGAATGGAGCTGGCTCTGTTCTGTACAGGTCAGCTTCATCTGTTACCTACTATGGAACCACAAAGGGATGCTTTAGATGCTCTTAAGTAGCCACTTCCCACAAAAGCATGTGGTTTTGGAGGTCCATAGTATAATTACCTATGTTCTTAGTCTGTGATACTCTTTCTATTGCTAACTTAGTTTTCCAGTACTAAATATCTTAGGTTTTAGTCCAACCAATGTTATTGGTCATAGGGGATAAGTTCGGGGTGGAATTAAGAACTATGAATCAAAAGCAGGACCGTTTCCACTGACATCAAACTGAGTGACAAATAGGTAATTGAGGCCCATATGTGTCTAATTAAAACTCTAACCACGTCAAGATTTTCTGACCCAAATAGCAAATCACAAGTCCTACTGCTACTAAATGAAAGCCACATTCTTACCAATAGATGCTCAACTCTATTGCTCATTCATTTATAGAAAGGTCAATTGCCACATAATATCCACTGCTGATTGCCACCCACAGGAAAAGTGGTGGGAGGCAAAATACTCAGTTACTCTTCTCTAGTTTTCCAGCTTTTCTCAATGCCTGTGTCTGGTGATGACTCCGCCAGCAGGCCTTGATTACAGCCTGTTTTTGTGTAATAGATCAGAAAAGACGTCTCTTTTTACGTGTTGTAATATAACATTGGCTTGTACCTACAGGACAGCATGTCCTTTTGTTTGTTGTTATTATCATCGCGGTTAGTCATAGAGTCCAGAAGCACATTCAGTTCAGTGTCTTAAAACGCCCCCGTTACTCACTGGAAAAGCATTGTCAAATATGATTCGTGTTCCCACCTGTCAAATATTCAATCCTTTTTTTCAAACATTGTGGAACAAGATAACATATCATGAAACCAAATCAGAAAAAGAACTAATATCTCTAAGAAACCAGAAGCCAAATCATGCTTGCCTAATTTTCATGCTAGAGCTTTCAGCAGCCCTGCTCAGCAGTCTGACCATGAGCAGAAAACCGATACCAAACACCCCGAGAGAGGAGGGTAGCCCTGTGGAGCACAATGCAAGCAGGTGTCTTCTAACAAGAAAAAAGCCAATACCGAGTAACCGTCGGTAGAACAAGTTTGGTAATCAGATGGCATGCCTGTGCTTTGAGGCAAGCTCCAAACATCGGCGGGGGGGGGGGGGGGGGGGGGGCGAATATTTAAAAGCGCTTTTCTGAAAAGCAAAAGGAAAGCTGCGCAGGTACAAACATGTGTGCCTGGGAACTAGAATTAAGTAGGATTCTTGGTTGAAGGGAGGTAATTCGAGGCCTCTCCAAGACACCGAGGTTTTTGACGTGGTGAACTCATTGTGGAACGCCAGCCTGCAGGCTCACAGCCGGTGGAAGGACTGAGTGTTACGTTTTCACCTGGCTCTATGGAACTCCGATTTCGTTTTCTATCTGGAATCCACTCAGAGCAAATCAGCTCTCAGCTCGGTGCCTCTCTCTTCACAGCTCCTATCTTTTCATGATTTTATAATATGGAAACTTTCTTATCCAAGATTCACTCTGTTCCATTTCTCTAAATGCATACTCTCATACTGCTAATTCAATGAGTCTATTTTGCCTAACGTGTTCAGGGTCTCTAATTTCTTTGTAGTTTCACATGCCAACCCTTGTCCCCACTTCCATGAGGTTACCCACGGAAAGCTGAAAACAAGCTTGGAGTTTTCCCTGAACGGCATCTGAATGTCACTGTATCTTCCAACAGAATCTGGCTATAGATCGTCCCATGAGCAGACACTGTTCCCTCTAGAGTTTATACCAGTGTCAGATGGGACTACTGAGATGACCACAGACACCCCTGCCCTGAATACCCGCAGTGAGCAAGAGGATCACGTGACTGAGCTGCCCACAGTCGACCTCTTTATATCTCATGGCCGCAGCTACACTGGGTTGAGGACCATAGACTAGAAGAGCGGTCATAGCTGCAGGCCAACAAAGATTTCAAATCCTTGCTCAGACTGTGATGGTATAGACTTGCATATCTATAAGTGAGTTCTATTTTCTTTCATGTCCCTTTAAATATTATAAAGAATTTTAAGAAGGCATTGTTGTTCTTTGTTAAAAGCCAGAGTGAGCTTTCAAAAACGAAAACGTGAATCTGATCCTATCGCTATGTGACTTAAAACTCATCAACACCTTTCATTCTCTTTGAACAGAGGCCAGATCGCTAATGCGTGCTGGGAGCCGCTGTCTGGTCTGGCCCCAACCCTTCTCCCAGACTCTTTCTCTCTGCTTTGTCCTTTCTTAGTGTCTTCCTGCTCCCTGCTGTTGTTTAAACTGTATAGACTTCAGTCAGGATTCTTGCAATATGTGTCAAGACTATCACAACAGGGGAGAGACACTGAGCCCAACCCCAAATACAACAGGGGTAAGTGGCAATTTACAGCCAACGAGCAGAGTGAAGGGGTCAATAGTGGGAAATTACTAATGGCGGGCATTAAGAGTGCAAGGATTCTTCCTGAAGAATGTGCAAGGTAAAGGATTTTTTTCAAAAAAGACATAGTAGAATACTTTCTAAAACTGGCCTAGACAGGCCAAAGGGACAATGAATCCAAGATCAGGGGTCTAAGGAAGAGGGCTCGGAGGAGCCCGGCTTTAGCCCAGGAACAGTCTGTCACCCCCTAGCATCTAGCTCCTTTTGAGTCATCATGCTTCTCGTTCCCCTCCTCGGAGGAAACATCTTCCACAAACTGTCCCCCAAAGTGCCTCCTCTACACTTAGCTCTACCAGTAGGGAAGCCCCTCCTCTTAGATAACTTCCATGGTCCCACAAATCCCAGACTAGATCTTCCCAAGTAAGGTACCAGGTATCAGAAAGTTTCCTTGCCAGCAGGACATAGGATGACAGCTCTTTATTATGTACTCAGCCTGTTTGTCATGCAATGTCTAGAAGCAGTGTGGATAGACCATACAGAAAAATACGACGTAAGATTCCTAGAAGCCTAATTGAGTAGTTGCCTAAAAATCAAAATCACTTAATGAAAACTACTTTCTGTATTAGTTTTCAAGTTAAAGATACACTTAAAATGATAGAACAGACTCAAATCTTTTGATAAAATTCAACACAAAGTTGGTGGGTAGCGTTGAGCTTCCAATTCTCTTTTTGGCTGCTAAGTGTGCCAAGTCAGCATAAAAACGTAGGACTCAAGAGTTGTTCTCCTCGTGTCACACAGAAGACAGAGTTTAAGCACTTTCTCTCTCTCTGTATGTTTTTAACAGTAAATAGTCCAAAATAATTTTAAGGCACATCATAGTGTTTTCTATGAAAAATACTATTTCATCTGTATTTAATGATATACTCATGTGATGATACTTCTCTAAATTATATCCTTCTAGAGACATCTGCCAGCAAACCACTCACAGCTCGTTCTAGGACACACATGATCCAGTTTAGTCTCCAAATTTTTTTCTGATGTTGGCTCAATTTCTGAGCCTTTTTAATAAACAACTGGTGACATCAAAAAGGCCTATATTGGGTGATAATAGGATCATAAATATTTTAACATGGATGATTCTATTACTAAGTTAAAGGGACTGCTTGATATCATTAATTTGTCCTTCTGTTACAGGCCCTAATTTACAATCCTTACTTTGAAAACATTGAGTTATTCTGACTCACAGGACACATTTCCTATCCAAGCCCCAAGATGACACATGGATGATTATGGTTAAATATCTTCAAGTTCTAAAATGGCTATTATTCTAATTTGTTGAAGTATCATGACTTGCATATTTTGCTCAGTATGAAAACCATCTAATTCCAAACTCACAGTAATGCCCAGAAATGCCCAATCACCTTACCGAGCCTTAGCTACCAACTCCTAGGGTACAGAAAGCACAGGGTGTCATTTTGGCATGCTAACTGCCTTTGTATTACAAGTGATTGGAAGATCCTAAAAGTCACCACAAAAACAAGGAATTTTTAACGTCTTCTGTCTGGGAAAGGCTTTCTCTGGAATTCACTGCTGTGACTGATGAAGGGCTGAGGATGTAGTTCAGTGGTATACAGCTTGCCGAGCACGTGAGAGGCCCCAGTTTCAATATCAGCACTGTCAAAAAAAAAAGGAGGAGGAGGAGGAGGAGGAGGAGGAGAAGTAGAGGAGCCCATGGAGCCCACTCCACTCCTGGGAATGGCATCTAGAGGTACCGGCATCGGCTTCATCTGCAAAGCAGCTGTGGCCGGAAATTGCAGAGACAAAGCCCTGGGAGTCTGCTGTTTGCCTCTGGAATGTCCAAAACCCCGCCCTTCGGTGGTGAGGCTATTGCTGTCACTGGGTATTTTATTGCTATTGCATGGAATATTTTGTGTAGCCTTGGGGGCTATGCGCTTGCTCATACGTTTGTGTTTATTCCTCAATCTCAAAAGCCCCCCGAGATTCTCAGCCTTCACCTGACCTCACCTCTCATGACTCCTCTGAATCTGTGTTTTCCCTTATCACAACACCTGATCTGGGAACATTTCCGCCTTCCACCAGAACTCCCTCGACCCTCCCCTGCCCTACATTAGAGCCAACATAGAGGGAGTTAGAGAAGTTTGGATAGATGGACATCATGTGAATTAAATGACCTCCCTTTTGCAATAAGACTACGCAGAGCGGGCCCTCCCTGGCATCTCATGACCCAGCAGGCAAAAGACGCCGTTAAGAAACAACGGAACGGTTACTACAGTAGAATGCCCATCTGCAAACATTGTCTTTTAAGAAAATATGCCTTGCTGAATGTTTACCACGTAGCTTTGCTTTAAGATTCAAAACATACTATGTTTTGAGAAAACTTTCCTAACACCTTGACCTCATTGTGACTTGTCATGACTGATTAATGTAACCGAAATTGGCTGCCACTCTAGGCACTGCCTGACCACAATGTCTGGTGCCAGTCTTGATACAATATGCTTGCTATAAGACTTATTAGAAATAAGTTTAATGGCATGGGTAGTTGGTCTCTGTAATAGATGAGAATGGGGTGGGAAGCACATATCCAGATGATTACTGAGAATAAATTCATGTATTCTGCTGAGTAACTAGTCTCTGCTTTCACCCCCTGTGAACAAGGAAACTGAAAATCGTGTAAGAAAGGTGTATGAATAAACACAGCCACCGCTGATCACCTGATTTGCTGCATTCGATGGTCCAGGGTCATTTCTTTCACTGATGCTGCACCTCCTTCAGGTACCCTGGCACTCCCCAGGGTGGGACCCCAGCAGAGAAGGAGGGAAGAAATGCAATTGTCCTAAGTTTCCCCCTCTCCAGAAACGTCATTAATTTAGCAGGACATTTTCACTCATGAGAGAAGAGACTTGGGCACTACCTCTTAGTTGTTCTGCGCGTGGCCGTTGTCAGAGAGACTTGGTGATGCAGTCCCGCCTCCACTCTTCCATGCATATTCACGAGCTGTTTTCCGATCTGTCTCACGTGGGTTCCGAAGACCATCCTTTTCCAGCTGTTGCTCCTGGGTTGGGGCTATGCAGTTCCCTCCAAACATCACTTGCTGGTCCATCTTGCCTCGTTCTCTGCGCAGCAAGGTATCTAGGCACCAGAACCCCCTGGCTACACCTCAGTCTGATGCCTCAGTGCACGTGAATGACTTTTTAAACTTTCTTCCTGTGAATAGGCCCGCTATTAATTCATTTCAGGAAACCTTCCGAAGGTGAAATGGAATTTCCTCTCTCCCTTTCTCCCACACAGATTCAACTTACATCGTCGTTGATAGACTCATTTTTCAAGACCCAAGCTATAACGTAACTGTGCAGGGTGTTGTCGCTATTCATTGTCACGACTGAGACGACATGATCTTCAAGTCATCATTAAATAAAAACAATATAATTTAATGGAGCAGCCACTGTGGTTGGTGCCACCTGTGGTTGGTAGTCCTCAGTGAGATACCGCAATCACAGAAATAGCTACCTTTCACTGTGCATGTACCATATGACAGGTGCTGGGCTAAGCTAAGCATTTTACCTTTTTTTCTCATGCAATCCACTAGGGTAGTAATTATTAGATGATGGGGAAATTACCAGCACAACAATTATATTTTTTCAAAACACACTTAATACAATAATTACTTTGATTTCTTTATTAGTTGTGATTGTGATAATTCATTACTTTTGGAATACAATGTTGGATTTTTTTCCTCAAAAATAAGTATGTCTTAAAGAAATTGAGAAACATTATTTGGAGGCAGAAAATAATGCAAATAGCTGCAATATAAGGCCGAATAAGATGAATGTCAGCAAGTGTCTGGACAGAAGGTCTCAGTCGATTCAAGATGGACAAGGTGGTGGTCAGGAAAAAATGTTAATGAGAGAGGTCATAGCTGAAGAAGCTACGTGACGAGATTGCCCCTTTGTTGAAATATTACCGTTGACTTTGTGTTATCAAACTACACAAAAGAAGAAAATTGAAGTATCTCACCAGGTCTGTCATCGCAAAAAGGTCTGGTACTTCAACACGATTACTTCCTACTTTAATTCTGTTTTCCATTCAGATATACTCATTCTCTATTTTAATTTCTAAAAATGCATTAAGTGCTTTATGCTGTACTGGATCAGTTATCGCCATTGATAAGCTTCTGGTTTAGAGAAGTTGAATTCGACCACTGCCATTACTTCCTCAGAAGAAACGTCCAGTGGATAACAGCAGCAGGGCTTTATGGCTGACGTTCAATTTTCCAATTTGCGTGTAAGGGGTTCATACTGTGTAGCTCATTTCTTACTCTCACTGTATAGTTTCTCTTTTATAAGCAACATCCTGGATCCAGAAAGGAAAAACGAGAGTCCTGAAGCTGGGGTGGATGTGAAGTGTAGGGGAGAGAAGCAGCCACAGTTCTTTATAGAAGAAATGACCTCCATGTCTTATTCTTTCTTCCTTTTTTCTCTCTCCTTGCTATGTTTTGGATCGGGACCGTCCCCCAAAAGCCTCCTGTATCTGGATGTAGGGGGATAACTTCGGCACTGTCTGTTATTGGGAACAGGGGCCCGGCTGGGAGGCCCAGACGCTTGCGCTTTGACCTGGAAAGATTGTGTTAACTTGTTGAGACTGGCCAGTACCCAGGGTGGAGCTTGTCTGTTACCCACCTGTGGGCCAGGAAGTGGGGGAGAGGCACCCTCTCTGGGCACGAGGGCCCAACTAGCAGCTCTGACTAAATGGAGAAGGAAGAACAAACCCCGTTGCAGCTTTTTCCTGGGAAGGCTCTGGCCGTGCCTGAGTCTGCAGACTTTACTTTTTCTCCTTCCTTGTTGGCTTCTGTCTGGGATGGGGTGAGCAGCTCCCCACCCTCTGCCATGTGCCTTCGCTGCTGCCAGCTGTCCATGAACAAACTGTGTGAAACCTCCCGAAGCTGTGAGCCACATCAGTCTTTCCTTCCTTAAATTGTAGACGTCAGATATACAGTCCCAGCAATGAATAAACAACGAAGAGACCCTTCGTCTCTGTGGTCTGAATTAAGGTGTGATCCAACATGGTTTGGGAGCACCAGAAGACAGAGCATAGCTAAGAAGAGTTTCATATTATAACCAGATGAAATTTGCATTCCAAATCTCTGATATTTGCCAACTAATTAGATATAATCAATTAATAAGGACTAGGGAAAAATTTCTGCGAGATTTACACAAACTAATTTTATGGAGTATTATTTTTGTTTATTTCTAAGTAGCTCAGTTGGTCCAAAGGTTGTGGGTTACTGTTAAGTTGATACAACAAGGAGCTCTAGTTTTTAAACTGTTATAATAAATATACTCCCTTGCTCTTTTAAGCGGTTACCCTACCATTATATTAAAAAAAAAAAAAAACCTCTCTCCCCTGTGCGAAGTTCCCTCTCTTGTACACCCCCCACATATTTGCACTGCCCCCATAAATCTCAAGGATATCTGTAGGCTTTCTGTCCAAATCGCAAGCTCGCCTTCCCTGCCTGCCTCTGCCAACACTTGCTTTCTCCTCTCTGCGTCCCACCTCAGTACCGTCGCCAAGTGCTTACCTATTATCCTTCAGTCCAAACTCAGAAATGATCTCAAAGAGCTCCTCTTCCTTCTCTCGATCCTCAACACCCATGTCCTGGCAATTTCTGTAATTCATAACTTTTTGTTCAATCCCAGCTTATGTGGTGCTGGGGAATCAAACTCGGGTACTTAGTGCTTGATGTCGTGCTTGCTAGGTAAGCGCTTTAACTGCTGAGCCATTCCTTCAACCCTCATATGTCAGATTTTGATCTGAAGCCTACCACCAGTTGTATCAGGATGACCCCTGGCCTCTCTTGGAAAGGGTTTTGCTGTAAGTCTAGAAGCAGAGCTCAGGTTCACCTCATCCTTGACCTATGACGAGTCGCCAGTCCCCCTTTAAAGACAGGCAAGTAAAATATACACTTGAACTCACTACTAAAGCACATTTGACTGCTTGTAAGATAAAGGGCTCCACTTCATAACATGGCATGCCCTAGGCTTCCTCTCAATGGTCTTTCTCTTACGTTTATACAACTAGGACTAAACATGAGTGAGCTCTGTGGTTGGCGAATTCTCTTCCCCGGAGACCCTACCACCTAGTTGTTAAATGCTAATCTAGATACCGCTGTGAAGGGACTCTGCAGATGTAATTAAGGTTATGAATCAGCTGACCTGAAAATACAGTGAGTTGCCTGAATTAACCCAATGGAATCACATGAGTCCCTTAAAGCACAGTGCATTCTCCAGATGGGGGGTCAGATGAGGCAGAGCTTCAAATGAGAAGCATTTGACACATGTTAATAGTATCAGGGGGCTGGAGGAATGGCATTTCGGCTAAAGCACTTGCTTTGCAAGCACAAAGTTTGATTCCCGGCACCACATAAAGCTGGTCATGGTGGATCACGCCTGTAAGCCCAGCATTCAGGAAGCTGAGGCAGGCAGACTGTCCTGAGTCCAAGGCCAGCCTGGGATACACAGTGAGTTCAAGACCAGCCTGGGCTACAGAGCAAGACCCTGTCTCAAAAAAAGAAAAAAACTTCAGTATCACAGGAACGATGAACCAGGTAATAAAGGCTGAGAACTATCCCTTCAAAAGCCAGAGAGGAACCAGGGACCAATGGCAGAACTGAATTTTGCCAACAACACAAAAAAGAACCGGAAGCAAGAACTGCCCCAAAATCTCCGGAGAAGAACCCTGGCTGTCCGATACCTTGATTTCAGCCTCGCAAGACATGCAGCACAGAAATAATATATGCCCACCCTGCGGAACAACAAGCTTGCGTTACTTTAAGATGGTAAGTACGTTTATGCAAGCATCTTCAGTTTGCTCATGTTTTGAGTTCTTATTGGTTGCCAAGCGTCATGCTAGAGCTGATGTGTGTATGTCTCTGTCTGTCTGTCTGTGTCATAATAACCACACACACATTTGTGTGTGTGTGTGTGTGTGTGTGTGTGTGTGTGTGTGTATACGACCTTACACAATTTTTAGGATCTGAGCAAATAATCTAAATAAAACTGTTGTTCTCTTGTCCGTGCTAAAGTTTGAAGACGGTGGGGCAAATAGATGGGAAAGAGCAGGGATGCGTGAATTGGTGGGAAGGCAAGATGACCCACAGCCCAGAAGCACAGGCTGAAGACCATAATCCACTGGAAACCACACTGCTTGCTCACCACCTTGGGGACTTTTCTTGATGACTTGTTCTCTTATGACAAAGCCCAACACGCACACACCTGGGCTAGGGGTGAGAGCAGCCAAAGGAGAGGACAGCGGGAGCTGGGCAGCTACAGCGTATTGCCGCCCAAGGCTCACCGCTGAGATCACAGTTAATAAATCATGGGCGTGCAGAGGCGCAACAGCACCTGATGCCTCCGCACCTACTGCCTGAGCACTACAGGAATATTGTCCCCTCTGCATTCTAGATCTTGTGCAAAATGTCTCTATTAACTATGCTAGGAAAGTTGTGCTGGGAAATGTAGTTTCAGCTTAGCTAGACTGACAAATCCCCTGCGTTCCACCCATGTTCAATTCTATGTCCACTTTCTGTAAGTATACGGGAAGACAGACAAGAAAGGCATACTCAAAGCACTTGATCTGCTTTGCTGTAACTCAGTATATGGTCACAGGAAATAAATTACCATCTTCCACAGATATTTCTATTGTCATAGCCGTGAATCTTTGCCTGATAGAGATACTACACCTATACTTCTGAAGACTTTGGGCCATGAGAAGTCCCATCTATGTCGGTTCCATGTAGCTTTCTACTGACTTAGTCACAGAATGTGAAAAAACTTAAGATATGCTGTATAGCAGCAGTTCCCAACCTTTATGGCACTGGGCACCAGTATTATGGGGGATACACACACACACACACACACACACACACACACACACACACACCAGGGATGGTTTCTGCATGATTCAAACCTAGGTAGTCTTCAGAGAGTCTGTGGTACTCTCAGGCCAGCTACTTCATGATAGAGAACATAATCACACGGTGAACTCCATGAGCGCATCACTGGACTCCATTAGCTGTTATTATGGAAAGAAGGTCATTGATGACTTTAAGTCTAGTCACATCAGAGAAGTGATTCCAGATAACAAAGTCAATTCAATGTATATTTATCGTGCACTTCACTTTAATGATTATTATATGTTAATATATAATGAAATAATCATACAACTCACTATAATGCAGAATCAATGGGAGTGAGGTTTTCTTTTCTTCTCTTTCTATTTTTTTTTTTTTTGAGACAGGGTTTCACTCGTAGCCCAGGCTGGTCCTAAACTCACCATGGAACCCAGGCTGGCTTTGGACTCACAGCAATCCTTCTGCCTCAGCCTCCCGAGTGCTGGGATTACAGGTGTGCACCACCATGCTCAGTTTATGTGGTGCTGAGGAATCAAACTCAGGTACTTAGTGCTTGATGTTGTGCTTGCTAGGTAAGCACTTTAACTGCTGAGCCATTCCTGCAGCCCTCATATGTCAGATTTTGATCCAAAGCCTGCCACCAGTTGTATCAGGATGACCAATGGCCTCTCTTGGAAAGGGTTTTGGTGTAAGTCTAGAAGCAATTACGGCTTCTGTGCCCTCAGACCTCCCTGCTAATGTTAATCCATATTTGCAGCCACTGTCCAGCACTAGCATCACCGCCTGAGCTCTACCTGAGATCTTTATGAGATGATGGAGACACTGGAGTCTCATAAGGAATACACAACCTAGATCCCTCTCATGTACAGTCCGTAGCGCTCCTAGGAGAATCTAATGCCACAGCTGATCTGGCATGGGAACAGAGCTCAGGCTGCCATGTTGGAAGTGGTGAATGGTTGTAAAGAAAATTAAGTTTCACTCACTTGCTCATCTAATACCTCCTTCTGTGTAACCATGTTCCCGACTGGCCTTAGACTGGTCTTGGAAATGGGGGACTCATGGGACCCTGTATATTCTAGGTATTCTTCCTATTTTTGTTGTGCAGCCAGAGTCCAATCTCCCCTGATATCTGGATCACTCAACCCAGACGATGTGGTAGTCCTTCTGTGCCTGATGACCTGCCCATACCAGATGCCCAAAAGGCAGGTGGCAGCTCAGCCTTCAGCTGTGAAACCAGCGCTGCACGTTTGGGTGGAAGAATTACTCACCTGGAAATGAGAAGGTCTAGATCACCGAAGTCTGAATTTTGAGTACAAGGGGAAAAAGATTCACTAGTTGATATTTAGTGAGGAGACATACATTAAACCCCTTGGTTTTTAAATCTGCAATTCTAGCTGTGAAAATAGTAGCACTACTCACTGGTCACCGAGGTGGAATACACACTATGTTCTGGAGTATCTGACTGCAGCCCTGGCCCTGCCACTTGTCACTAAGTCTTCAGATAATCTACCATTCTTTCAGGCAACTACTGCAGAATGGAAAGAATGTAATTCTACAGTTAATTCCACGAGTACATCCCTGAACTTCACAAGCTGCTATCATGAAAAAGGGTCATTAATGATTCTACATGTAATCACATCAGAGAACAGATTTCGCATAACATAAACTAGTTCAAAGAACCTGAAAGATTCTTTCCTTGTAGATTCACTTCCAATACTCAAATTTTCACAGATCAGCCAAGTTCCAATCACAAATAGAGCCAATGGGCTTTTTTTAAAAAAAGAATTTGACCTTTGTGGAATTTTTAAGAAATATCTGTGTAAGATTTTTCACGTCTGGACTGAAACTTGAGATCACAGGGGAGGGAAAATTTGTGTCAAGAAGAAAGAGTAAAAGTCTGAAGAAAAGACCCAAAATTGTGTTGGTCTTTCGTTGGCTCCAAGCCTCCAATTCTGAGGATGGCAGTGTCCCAACAGCAGCCGCACGTGCACTGATCCAGAACTCAGAGAAGCTCAATGGGGGTCTAGTAGGAGCTGGAGCAGAGTCCAGCCAGCTGCATCTGCCGCACGTGAGCTAGGCTAGCCAGCAAGTCCTGATTGCTGCAACAATCCTCGGCTCATCAAATGCCAAGCAAGAAAGGCTCTAGGTCCGGCCTTCCCTGGCCTTCCAAATCTCACAGTCCTTGACAGCATCGCATGTCCAAGACAAGAATTGTAAGAAATACTGTTTAATTTTAATTAAGCTGAAGTAAAACAAAACCACCAGAATATATAAACTTCGCAGGTAACATCCAGAATTGAAACAAGTCCCACTAACAACACAACAGTCTTCTGATTCTGATTCTGATTCTGATTTGAGATAGCAGTGGGTGTGAGTTGCCATCTTTTCTGCTGTTAGATGCTTTTTCGTCCTATAGATATTCAGTGAAGTGAATTTTAGAACTGTTGCTGCTCATAATCAAAACCCGTATTAAGCAACCCAGTATCTATTGCTTATGGTGTACTATGCTGAACAGACAGAAAGTGTGATATGTTCTGAACAGAACGTGGAGGTAAATTGGACTATGACCAGATGGCTTTCCATGTAAATATAGTTTAATACAGAAAGGATCTGTTTCTTGTTAAAAGCTTTTATACCTGGCTCTCTAAACAGACTTTTTTCCTCCAGTTTTATTTTCAAATCGCATATAGTGGTAAATTTACCTCTCCAGAGTCACTTTTGCATACTGAAGGTTTAGCACCAGTAAAGGGATAAAAGTGATGAGTGTTAGGGTCGTGTTGACACCAAGCAGAAGACCTTCCCCCGAGTGGAGGCGTCTGGGGGCACAAGGAGGCAACCCTGTTCCTTTCCAGATTCTAGCAAAATAGACAGTAGGCTTACGTGCTGCCAGCTTCATCAGATGCTGATCACTCCAAGAATTCAAGATGTCTACAAACTGAGGGGGTCATGTAGACTAGACTAATGGAAGCTTCTTCTCCCCAAGTCTTGAGGACTCGTTTTAGGACAGCTGCATTTTGGGGACAGATATTAAATACATTTGTCTATTCCAACTTGCTGTCAGATGAATAGACTGGGCTCGTGTACCGGGTCCCAGGTACACAGAGCATGACTAAAATGAGTCTGTACACATAGGAAGAACAGTTTAGGTTGCCCTCGCAGAATGTCAAGACGTCAGGAAGAGGAATGAAGGAATGAACACGACCCTCACCTGCATTCATGGAGGTTTGTACGGGCAAAAGCCCTGCCGTGATCGAACCCTGAGCACTCCACTCACTGAAGACCTGGGCCAAACCTCCTTTCTGTGAAGAGGAAGAATCACATGCCAGAAGAGTTTTCTACCCCCTACTGCTTGTGGACACGGGAGCAGAAGCCCCTAATTATTCAAATAAAGCAGAAGAGACAGTTCTACAATTTCCATATAAGTATCGCAGCTAGTCCCTATGATCGGTTTGTGAAGAAAACTGTTACCCAAAACAAGTATACTTTATCAACAAATAGAAGCTACTTCCTAAAAATAGAGGGGGTTAGAAGATTAGCCCAATGCTACACAAATGTTTCTATTAAAACTGAGACATAAATGAGGTCTTCAGAACACCAATACACTGGAATCTTAGAGATCATCCTGCCCAAACTTCAGAAAGCAAACCTCAGGCGAAAGGGCACCTTATATGGCTCTGTTAGAGAGTGCAGTCTCAGGAGAGCAAGGTAAGTGGAAAGAAAACTTAGAAGCAGAGTGCTAGCTGGGCCTGGCGTGAAGGCCTGTAATCCCAGCACTCTGGGAAGCTGAGGCAGGAAGACTGCAAGTTTGAGCACAGTCTGGGCAATTTAATGACTTGGAGAGACTCTGTCTCAAAATCAAATAAAAGTGGCTGGGCATATAGCTCAGTGTGAAGGCCTCGGGCTCATTCCCCGGTACCACACACACACACAAACACACACACGTGCACACACACACACACACACACGTGCGCACACACACACACACACACACACACACACACACACACACTCAGAGGAAAGCTGAAGAAGCATCGCTTTTGAGCAAGCTAGTGGGTAATGAGTACATATTCTTCGTTAGACACTGTTCTAGGACTTGACATGTAATATTCTGCTTACCTCCCGCAACATCACTATTAGATACGTACTATGAAATCCTCTTTGTAAGTACATAGGGAAACTGAGGTACAGAGAGGCAAAGTAGCTAAGCTCCTGCCCAGGATCACTCAGGAAACACAATTCTGGGCTTTGAAACTGCAGCTACCTCCAGAAGCTGTGCACCTTATTTTTGCCCCTGGCTGCTCAGGAATGGTCCTGTTGCATAGACAGCAATGGAGGGACTACCCTCTCAAAAGTCTAAAGTATTGATTAGCATGTATGTAAAATTATACACCACTCAGCCTTGAACAAAACTGCCTTAGGGCAGAAACTGTTGGATTTGAATCTGCTCTATGACAGCTACCTAATCACTAGCAGAAGCAGGAATTTCTACTGTAATAAAGGCTGTTTTTTTTTTAAATATCACTTAGACAAACATTGGGGTGCTTTCATGTTTAAGAGAAATTCTTATGCAAGTGGCCTATTTGACCAAAGTTCTTAGATGATCCCAAGACCTTCAATTTCCAGCTTTTAGCCCGCTTCCTTCTCCTGGCATTTCATGGAAAATTAAGAAGTAAACAAGATAAAACAAGAACCATGGAACTCTCTTAATGCTGAGTGGAGCAGCAGTGCACAGTCCCTGATCACCTGCTATGAATTGATGAATGTGGTTCTGGAGTAATTCCACGGAGTAGGTATACTTTCACTAACATTAACCACTGTGTAGTCAGTGTTTCAGAAATGTCCAATCATAAAATTCATTGAGTAACCAATTTAGAGTCTCCCAGGAGGAGACAGTACTCAAAATGGAAAATATTCATTGCATGAGTTCAGAAAATACACCCTCGACTTCATGCCTAAAGGGCTTCCTCAGAGATTTTGTAAATCTGTAAGGACCCCTGCGGCCTGCGTTAAGAGGAGCTACGAGACCACACAGGGTTGTCACACGTAAAAGTGTCCTGAATACTACTTCATTTTCTTAGAGTTTTAACTTTGACTCACTTTGTGTAAGGAACACATAGGGATAACAGTGAGCAGTCCTTGAATTTTTGAAATGTAGTAATTTGTGGAAAGTAGTAGGAGGTATGATCAAAATATATAATGACTTAAAAATTTAAAAATTTATTATAGTAAAAAACATATTACCCTTAGACCTCCTCAAAACATTTCCTCTCATCCCAGTAACACTTATCCCATCATTTCTGCCACACGCAAGCAGTTCCAAAAGCCTTTTTGCAGTTGTCTTATAAGGTGTCTTGAAAAATAAATACAGTGAATACCACTAAGTGCTATCCAGAGGAAAGGGGGCTTGTAAAAAAAAAAAGCATTACATTGTGTCCTCCTCCACCTTATTCATTAGATCTGGCACTATGAACCTTCTGGCTTTTCCCCAAAGTCAAAATAATCATAAAAGGTAACGGTCTTACACCAGTTCAGAAATCCAGGGAGCCGCGGCAGTGACGCGGAAGGCACGGCAGGGAGTTTCCAGAGCTGCTTCGGAAGGTGGCACTGCTCTGGGACAAGGGTGTTTGAGGTGGGGAGGAGGGTCTTTTGGATGGACTAGTGGTGATGTGTGTTGTAATAAATGTTTTCCATTTAAACATGTACTGTATTCTTAAATCACACTAATAACATAAAATAAAATTTTTAGAACAACTCCATGTAAACTGGGTTCAGAATTTTTAAAATATTCTGTCAAAACCAGAGATGACATTTTTATGTACGATTGTATTTCTGATGCCTACAACATCTACCCAGTAGGAACGTATAATATATATATAATAAATAAATGCAAAATATTCTGAAAGAAATGTTCCCATCTGAAAGCACGCACACGGAGTTAGTGTGTATATTTAGTCTTGTCCATTGGAGAGCCAGCTCCCCGGGCCCAGCTCTGTACTGGGAATTGAACTGGGCGGTCGCGTACTGGTCAGGGGCTATGCCGCTAACCTGCTGCGCTGTACTTCCCAACACGCCTCCCGCCCGCCCCCGGGTGTTGTAGACATAGCAACTCGCTAACCCCCCAGGCTTCGGCCTTGGCCTTCCACGGAGCTGGGGCTACAGGGTGTGCCCTCTCACCTGCCCCAATCTCTGCGAACAGAGTCAAATTATGGTAAAAATTAGGAATTCAGCTAGTTCTTTGTTGCTGATTTATACCAACCATAATATTTAAAATATAAGTTAGCGTTCCAGTTAACTCTTGGGTTTAATGAAAAAAAAAAAAGCTAAATCGCCCTCTAGTCTCTTTCTTTGCTTTCTCTCCTTATTTTTATTTTTATATTTTTGGTAGTACTTAGGATTACGCTCAGGGCTTCACACATGTTAGGCAAGTGCTCAGGGATTCCACATCTCCTGCCCTTTCTTTCCTTTTTTTTTTGTCTTGAGACAGGCTCTGACTAACTTGTTTAGGCTGGCCTGCACCCTGAGATCCTCCCGCCTCAGCCTTCCCGTGCAGGGGTGTATACCACCACACCTGACCCTCTAGTCTTTCTTGTCAGTTTTATGTATTTCTCATTGTATCTTAACAACTTTGAATTCTTTTAATGAAACCAACCTCTGTGGATTTGACTCAATCTGTCTGTCCGTAAAGTTCTATCAATTTTTGGAGGCAACGATAAAAATGACGTTCTACCCTCGCAAAGATGTAGAAAGAACACAGTTGACGGGGGCAGACAGACCTGGCTCTGACCCTTAACTCGAGGGGCCCAATTTGCAAGCACAAGCGGGTGACCAGTTTGCTCCACTTCAGCTTCTGGTTTCCTCATATGTAAGTGTGGACAGTGCGGGCAGCCCACGCGAAGCGTCACAAGGGGCCTCTGGGTGAACCCTAGTCGCCGCAGCAGGTGCTTCCTTTCCTCAGCAAAGGAAACAGATGAGGCGGACTGGTACTCGTTCATCCCCAAAACGTTGCTGCCTGCAGCGTGTTACCAGGAAAGCCTGTAAGTATTTCAGATGGTGCTAGTGCTCTGTCTTCCAAATTAGGATGACCTAAATGTCACAGCAGAGGTTGACTTCAGGTGTCAGCCCCTGCCTGATCTCATTCGGGTAGAGAGGAGCCCCTTCAACCTACAGTCAGCCCCACCTGGATGCTGTCAGCCAATGCTACCAGCAGGCAGATGTGGAAATAGACTCTTTACCCAAAGTCTACTGTGAACTTTGCACGCTACATACCTGTCACTTTGTGGTGAAAGTGAGCTTTGGGCGCCTACCTCTTCTTCCCATCTGAAACTGGAGCCATTTCTCATTTATTCCCCCTTCTCCAATTTGAGATCCCAGACCACCTTAAAGTTGGTACCACAGGAGTAATATTGCTGTATGAACAGATACACTTTACTTCACTTTTCGATATATCTAATGATCAATCCTTTGTCTTAGTTTCATGATGCTGCAACTTTGTTTTTCATATCTGAGTAGGAGAGAGATGATTTATATACACAGAGAGATACAAATATGAAAAGAGACTAACTTTTAAAGTCCTAAGCCATATTGGTTAATATTTGTCAAATGACAAAATTGTAATGAATTTAGAATAGTGGAGTTTTTAAATTCAAGCTGAACATAGATAAAATTCTCTAATTTGTATAATTTATCCAGGGAAAATGATGTATATGATTGATCATAATTTTAGTCAATGCTGGTATCAACTTACCATTAGGTTTCTATTTTTGTACTGCCCTTAAACCTAACTATATATGCTCTCTAAGCCCTAATTATATCTAAGACAGGTGTGAACAGATATTAGAGAAAAACATATGAGACATATACATGGAGAATAAATTCTTTTTAATCCTGTATGATTAGAATGCAGGTACACTTCCGACCTGAGCTAGGTAGCCAGCCTATTCTAGTGAGGCTTTTTTATAATTAACAAGACTGAACTTTAAGAAAAATCATATGAATAGAGATGTAATTTACATAAATACACCTATGTAATGAACAATATCACGATATTTACAAATGCGTGTGAAACCAGCACCACACTGCCATACCAATGTACCATATATACATTCCCCGAACTTATTCTCATTCCCTTTGGCAAGATCTCTTCCCTGACCTTTATAGCCCCAAGCAACAGATTTTTTAAATTCCATTTTTATAAACTGGATTTACCGTTTCTAGATTATCATGTAAATTAAGGTACACATGGGTAGCTTTTGATGCCTGGCTTTTTTCACTGGGTGTGGTGTTTTGGAACTCAGCTGTGCTGCTGCAGATGTCAAGAGTTATTTGCTTTAATTGCTGAGTGTTTCCTGGTTCACAGATGTATTAGCTGTCCAACTGGAAGGACAAAATACCTGACACCTACAACTTCAGGAACGTGGAGCTTCATTTTGCTCATGATATCAAAGGATTCAGTCTTCAGTTGACTGCCTCCGAGGCAGGAACATCAGGGCAGCAGGATGTGTTACAGAAAACCAACTCAGTTCACGGTAGCAGAAAGCAGACCACAGGGGAGGAGCACCCCTGAGAGACATCCCTCCGGAAGTGCGTCCTAAGTTCCCATCTTCGCCTGAGTCCCATCACCTAATAGCATGTGCAGATATGAAGGTCAGTGGGTGAAGCTGCTGATGAGTCCAGCATCCCTACCATCCAGTCTTTCTTCAGGAGTTTCTGAATCCAGTCAAGTGAACAAGATTCATTGGCACAACAGATACAACTTAATTTGTTTCTTCATTCACCCTATTGAGTAGATGTTTAGGTTGATTAGGCTTCAGACCTGTGATGTGTAAAATTGCTATTTATGTATAGGTAGATGTGTTTTTGTAAACTTCAGTTTTATTTACTTTGGGTAAATATTTAGAGGTATAATTTCTAGGTCATGTTGGGAGAGTATATCAACTTATAAAAATGTTAGTTTTCCAACAGTTCATGACTTTTCATATTGCATTAGATATATATAAATTTTTCCATTATATTAATACGTACATGTGCAACACACAAAGTTTAATGTGTCAGACTTACAAACCCTCCCCCTCTTCATTTTTGGCGCTCCCAGGCCCTCGCCTACTTCCCAACTCCCACTATCCCTTTCATCTAGTTCTATGAAATGATTGTATTCTGTGTTTCTCATATTAGAGAAACCGTTCAATATTTAACTTTCTGTGTTTGAGTCACTTCACTGAGCACAGTGGTCTCAGGTTGTACCCATTTACCTACAAAAGCCTCAAAACTATCTTTCTTTATAGGTGAGTAGTACTCTATTGTGTACATATACCGCAATTTTGTATCCATTGGTCTGTTGATGGGTATTTTGATGTCTTCCACATTTTATCTCTTGTTAGTATGCTGCTGTGAACATAAGTATACATATGTCTCTTTTATACAATGCTTTTAACTCTTTTGAAAAGATTCCCAGAAGAGGTATCGCTGGATCAAAGGGGATATTTATTTTCAGCCTTTTGAGGAATTTCCATACTGTCCTCCACAGTGGTTGTACTGGTTTACAATCCCAACAGCAGTGTAAGAGGGTTCAAAAATAAAACCAAAGTGGGTCAAAGGCCTAGATATTAAAACTGAAACACCGAATCTTCTGGAAGACAAATTAGGCAAAAAGTAAAAGACATGTAGGTGTAGGCAAGGACTCTTTTTTTTTTTTTTAATAAGACACCCAGTGCAAAAGAAATAGCCCCAGGAAGGGACTTGAAGAATAACTCAGCGGTTAAGGCACTTGCCTACCAAGATCAAGGCCCTGAGTTCAATTCCCCCGTACCACATAAGCTGGGCATGGTGGTATATACCTGTAATTCCAGGTCTTGGGGAACTGAGGTAGGAGGATCTCTGTGCGTGTTCAAGGCCAACCTGGGCTACATAGTGAGCTCAAGACCAGCCTGGACTGTAGAACAAGACCCTGCCCCCCAGCCAAAGAAAAGAAATCACCCCAAGAATCAAAAAATTAGATTATATCAAATTAAAAAGTTTTGGCACAGCAAAGGAAATTATCAACAGACTAAAGAGAACCTGGAAGAATAGGAAATAATTCCCACAACCTATACCTTAGATGGGAGGCTAATAACTAGAATATACAAGAACTGAAGAAATGGACCCCTCAAATTTAAAAACCCAATTTAAAAAATGTGCAATTGAAATGAATAGGCAAATCTCAGATGAGAACATTTAAATTCTTTAGTTGTACTACATTCTTGACAAATTTTAATTTTAGACAATTTTGACTGGACATATAGAAGTACGTTTTGGTTTTACCTTGTATTTCAAGTTTGGCTGAGATTATGAATAGAATAATTTGAAGAGAATTGATATCTAATTATATTAAACTAGTCAAAGAATATCTCAATGAATATGTCACCTAATTTTTCTCAGCAATATATCATAGCTTTTACTATATATTTTACCTATGTTTCCTTAAATTTATTTTTAACTATTTTATGTTTTTGATATTTTAAAAAATGTCTCAAAATTTAATTATTCATATTTATTTGTTTTAGTACATAAAACCATAGCAGATTTTAAAATATATGCCACATATCCTTTTACCATGTTCAACAAACTTTATTTATGATAGTTTTCGATTATCATAGTTTGATTAAGATTTTCTGCAAGAAGACCATGTCATCTATGAATGATGTAGCTTTAATTCTTCTTTAACAAACAGTTTGCCTTTTACTTTCTTCCTTTTTGGTACAGGCCATTCGAGCATGAGGTCCTCTCTCACAACTTCCTCCCAGCACAGAACGCAATAGACTTTCAGCTCCCCACGTTCATACATGTTCAAAGAAACCTCTCAGCTAGGCAATCAAATGACACCCCTCAGCAACAGAACCAGAGGAAGGCCGGGCACTAGGGCACAGGCAGAAAATCCTCATTCCTCAGAAGCTAATCTCATGGGCTGTGAAATGCAGAGCGCATAGGAAAGAAAGTAGAAAGCCAACTAGATCAGTTGATTTATGTGAACTGTCAGTCCAAGCAAGACATTCTTAAATAAATGCAAGTAATAATCAGCAGATGAAAGAAGAATTTACTAAATAATGGTCTAATGAAGAAAAAGCTTACTGAACATAGAGAAGACACAAACAAAAAGCTGGCTGAGGTAAATAAGGCAACGTAAGACATGAAGGAACATTTTGATCGAGAAGTAGAAAATGTGAAAAAGAAATCCAGCTCAAATGCAGAACATGAAAAACTCATTTCAAAGCAGGGAAAGTCAGCTTGAACATCGTGAGGGAAGAATTTAAGACCTTGGAGACATGGTTGAGGAAATTAATGTCATATTCAGTCATGGCCCCAAATTAGAAGCAGGCAAAGTAGCTGGATACAAGAGCTGATGGGCGGATCAGTACCAACTTCAGAGTAATAGGTGTGGGAGAAAGAGCAAAAGATAGCACAAAAGAATTTATTCACTGAAATCATGACAGAAAAGTTCCCAAATCTAAGCAAATAAAATTAGTATTCAGGTACAAGAAGTTAATAGAACACCAAGTAACCATGACCAGAAAAGAAACTTTCCATGACCCATCATAATAAATTCTCAAGAGACCACAATTATGAACATAGATGCACCTAATGAAGGCACACCTAATTACATAAAACAGAAACTACTGGACTTGAACTGCCGAATAGACCTCAACTAGGAGACTTCAATACCCAACTCGCACATATAGACAAAACAAAAAGTCAATAAAGGAACACAGAGCTAAATTACACCATGGAACAAATGTTCTTATATACCTACAGGGTCAACAGAACACACCTTTTTCTCAGCAGCACATGGGTCTTTTTTCACATCAACCATATCATTGGACATAAGACATACTTAAAGAAATACAAAAGAGTTGAAACAATTCCCTGCACACTTTCAGATCATAGTGGAATGAAACTAGAAATCATCAGCAGGGAAGGTCTTGTTACCTTGACAATATATGTATGTGCACAAAATGCTCAAGATAAATGTAAACCTTAAATTTTCCACTTACTCATATCAATAAAATGGAAAAAAATTTTTAAAAAGCTTTCAAAACAAAAGAAATCCGCAGCAAAAAAAGAAAGACCCTACAGATACTATACAAATACATGGAGATTAAGTAATACATTATGGAACAAGCAATGGTCACAGAAGAAACTAGGAAAGAAATAAAAAACTTCCTAAAGTCAAATGATAACGAAAGCACATCATACCAGAATCTATAGGACACAAGTAGAGCAGTTCTAAGAGGAAAATTTACAAATACGAATGCACATAAGGAAAAAAGCAATTTCAAATAAATAATCTAATGATGCATCTAAAAGTCCTAGAGAAACAAGAACAAGCTATATTCAAAAGTAGTAGAAGACAGGAAATTATAAGAATCAGAGCAGAAATCAATGAAATTTAAATGAAAAAATCAATGGATCAGAGTTGATTCTTTGAAAGGAATAATAAAATTTACAAACCTCTAACCAAAGCCAACAAAAGAACGAAAGGAAAAATTTATTGAATGTAATTAGAAATGAAAAATAGTGAAATCATAGCAAACACTGTTGATATCCAAAGGATTATAAAAGAAAATATTTTGAAAACATACATTCCAATAAATTCCAGAGTCTAAAAGAAAATAAAAAATTCCTAGACACATAAGACTTACTGAAATTGAACCAAGGAGATATAAAATCCCTGACCAGCGCAATAATTGTGACGAAATGGAGGCTGTAATAAAGGGCTATACACAAAGAAAAGCTCAGGACCTGATGGATTCACCATAGAATTCTATCAGAACTTCAGGGAAGAGTTAGTGCCAATGGTTATCAAACTCTGCCATGAATCTGAAAGAGAGAGAATACTGCCAATTCCTTCCTGGAAGCGAGTATCATCCTGATCCCCCAACCAGATAAAGGCTCAACAAAGAAGGAAAATTTCCTTAATGAACATCGATGCAAAATCCACAATAAGATACTTCCAAACAGAATGCAACCAATTATGTAATTCACCACAGTAACAAAAGCAAGGACAAAAGCCACACAATCATCTCAATAAATGCAAAAAAAAATCTACAACATGCAACATCCCTTCCTGATCAACACTGATGAAAAAAGTGTGGAAAGATCTTTCCTCAAGCTGACAAAGGCAATTTATGGTAATCCTACTGCCAACATCACCCTAAATAAAGAAAAACTGAAAGCATTATCCCTAAAATCAGGAAAACGACAAGGACGTCCTCTTCTATTCAACTTAGAAATGTTAGCCAGAGCAATCCAGCAAAAGAACGGAATAAAACGAATAGGCAAAGGACAGGAGGAAGTCAAGCTATTCTTATTTTTGGATGACACTGTTCTAACATAGAAGACCTTCAAAACTTTTAAAAATCATGATGCAACGATTAGCACTGTATATTAAACAAAATCAGTATGAAGACCATGCTTATCTTTATACCAATCTCATGGGGAACATTCACTCTTTTAGTAAGTATAATGTTAGTTATAAATTTTTCTTATGAGTATCTGTTAAGCTGAAGAAGTTCCCTTCTACCTCTAGTTTAATAAGAGGATTTTAAAAAAAATCTTGAATGAGTATTGAATTTTGTCCAAAGCCTTTTACATATATATACCTATTGAGATAATATAATGTCTTTTCTATTTTTTGTCAGTGATTGATTAAATATTAAACTAAGCTTTGAGAAATGGTATTATTGTGTTTTTGTCATATTTGTATATATCTAAATTCAAATTGCTAATATTCTATTAAAATTTTGAATGTTAGTAAGCAATCTTGGTTTGTAATTTGTTTTTGTTGTAATGTCTTTATCTTACTTTGATGTCAGAATAAACTACCTTCATTCTACTTTCTGAAAAATAACTGTATAACATTTGCATATTTTTAAAAATACCTAATAAAATTCACAGCAGAATGGTCTCTCTGATATGAGAGTCCCAGATCACAACTCCTATGAAACTTAAAACGAAAAACAAAGTAAAACAAGGGGATAGGGTGGGAGAGGAGGGGAGGGGGAGGGACAAAAGGGGAGTGGGAAAGCCCTTGTCACTTTGACAAGATACGTGTGTGCGTAAAAGGCTCAACTCCATTGTAAACCTTAAATTTTGCACGTATACATATCAATAAAATTCACAGCAGAAACAATCTGGCTTTGGAGTTTTCTTTGTTAAAAGATTCTAAATTATGAAATTAATCTTCCTTTTTTTCTCAAGTCAGTATTGGAGATTTGAATCTTTTAAGAAATTTTTCCAATGTTGTTTAGTTTTATTAATCTTTGCACAATTGTATCTATTTTTCCCCATTTATTGATATGTGTAAGGGCAAAACATAAATTCTGCGTTGATCTTGAGTATTTTGTGTGCATACATATTGTGGCAAAGTTCCAAATCCTTCCTTCTCTCTTTTTGACACCCCCTCAGTCCCCATTATTCCCCACATTAAGTTCTATGAAATAATTGTGATCTGGGTTTCTCGTATCAGAGAAACCATTCAATATTTCACCTTCTGCTTCTGATTCACTTCGCTAAGCATGCTGGCTTCAAGTTGCCTCCATTTACCGATAAAAGGCCGCAACGTACCTGTCTTCATAGATGAGTAGCATTCCATTGTTTATAAATACCGCAACTGATGCATCCACTGGCCTGTTGATGGGTATTTTGGTGTCTTCCACATTTTAGCTATTGTTAGTTGTCCTGTTATGAACATGGGTATATATGTGTCTCTGTTATGTGTTATTTTTAACTGTCTTGAGAATATTCCCGGAAGAGCTATTGTTGAATCGAAGAGGATATTTATTTCCAGTCTTTTGAGAGACTTCCATACTGCTTTCCATGGTGATTGTACCAGTTTACATTCCCACCAGCAGTGCAGAAGGGTTCCTTTTCTTCACGCCTCACCAGCACTGATTGCTGTTTGTGTTCTTGATATATGCCAGTCTCTCTGGAGTTAGATGTTATCTTAGTGATGTTTTGATTGGCATTTCTCTTATGGCTAGAGACGGTGAACATCTTTTCATGTATTTAGTGGCCATTTGAACTTCTTCATCTGAGAACTGCCTATTCATTTCTTTTACCCATTTTTCAGTGGGGTCTTTGATTTGAAGGGCTTCCTTTTCTTTTGTTCCCTGTAGATTCTGGTTATAAGCCTCTTATCTGAGGTATTGGTGGTGAATATTTTTTCCCAGTCTGTGGGTTCTCTTTCTACATTGTTCATAATTTCCTTTGCTGTGCAGAAAATTTTTAGTTTGACATAATCCCACTTGTTAATTCTGGAAGCTATTTCTTTTGCTTTGGGTGTCTTATGAAGAAAGTCTTTAGCTACAGCTGTGTCTTTTAGATATTTGCCTAATTTGTCTTCTAGAAGGTTCAGTGTTTCAGTTTTAATATCTAGGTCTTTGATCCACTTTGATTTGATTTTGGTGCATGGTGACAGGTGTGTGTCTAGATTCATTCTTCTGCATGGGGATGTCCAATATCCCCAGCGCTACGTATTGAACAGGCTGTCCCTTTTCCAGTGCTTGCTTCTGGCTCCTTTATTGAAGATCAGGCAGCTGAGGGCATCTGAGTTTATCTCTGCATCCTCAATTCTGTTCCAATGGTCTGCACAGTTGTCTTTAAAATACTCCCCTAGAATCCTTTTCCTGTGTTTTGGGTCAGTAGAGGCATTTTTCTTTCCTGATACTGGTCATTTTTGCCTTCTATTTATGTAGCTAGGGATTTATCAATTATGTTTTCATTGATTTTTCCATCAAGTCTGCTGTTTGTTTTATTACTATGATTTCCTTACCTTTTATTTCAGTATAATTTCCTTTCTTCCTTTTTTCCCTTGAGCTTTCCAATGGAAATGTAGATCAGGAGTGAGCAACTCATAGCCGTGATTCAAATTCAGCCCATGATCTGTGTGCCTGCAAACTAACAAACATTTTTGCATTTTTATAGTTGTGTAGAAAAGGATAGGAAAACATTGAGAGTTAAGTGTACACATCTTTAATTTATCACAGCCTACTTTCAAATATTATGCCACTTTACATGTATTGTTAAATGTCTGTGCTAACCCTTTGACTTAATATCACCATACATTTTATATCTCAATTTTTGTAAGACACACAATAAATTTTTCATGATTTTTGTTTCCAACACAAAATTATCTTTGAGGTAATTTTTTAAATTGAAAAATAAAAACCTGTGACAGTTGCCCAAATATTTGCCATCGATGGCATCCTTCATTCCTGGGTGAAAGTTTTCATCTGAGCCATTTATTTCCATTTGAGGAATTTCCTTTAACATTTCTTGTGGTGCAGAGTTGCTGTCAGAGAGAGGCACCTGAGCCCGTGGTGTCCCACTCTCTCATTTATACATCTCAGTTACATAAATATATTTCAATTTAAATATTTATATCTAAATATTTGCCATACGAAAAACACATTGGTATAAGAAAACATGGCTTCTTTGACCTGGCAGAATCCCAGGCCTCCCTGCTTTTGTTTTTCGTACAAGATCCTAGAAGATCCAGCTGCTGCGGCTCCACTTAACGTGTTCATTTCTACACTGTTTCTGCTTCATAAAGGTACTTGCCTAATTCTTTAAGCCTGGATATGTATTTTTGACTTTTTTATCTCATCTTTCATTTCTATAAGTTTGGAAAATAAGCTAAAGATATGAATTCATTGATGTTGTCTTGTCCTAAAGCACAGCGGTGACTAGCCATTGACTCCTCAACTGCATTCATATTAATGCGCAGTGGTGAACAGATCTCATTGAACACAAGAAAAATAGCTACCAAATAAAAATCGGTGCAATTCACACACAACAGCTTGCTAATAGTAATGTTAATATTGAAATTTAGTTTGAATTAATTATAATATTCCTATAGGTATCCCATACTTTTAATTAATTTTAGTATATTTATTATGACTCCTGTGCAACTGTGTTTTCTAACACTTAAGGATTTTTACTTAACATAGTGAGTGTGTTATAAGGTGCAAAATATGGTGATTAGTGTACCTTATCAAAATTATTCACAACTGTCTGCCAGGCTTACAAAATATTTTGCTTTTCTTATGCACAGGGAACCTCTAAGTTAACAACTCATGATGCTGATAAACATTCCAAAATATGAAGGCCGCAGTGACGAGTCACCCATCCTTGGCTGGGTAAACAGAGCCTCACAGGTTGACGGCCTGCAAGAGTGAGAGATTATTGCAGCTCCAAATTCCACCTGTATCTCATCACTGTTTCATATTTTAAAGGGGATTGTCTGAAACTGTGCAGGAGGAAATTAGCTCAGTGTTGCAGGATAGCATTTATATAAACACACAAAAATGATAAATGGAGAGCTCTGTCATGTTTCCTTCTCATTTGTATTTTCCTTGGTTCAAGCTACATTCTTAGCTTGGAACAATAACATTACTGGTTAATTATCTCTCCTGCTTACACCCTGATATACTGCACCATCAAGTTCATGTCTGCGTGGCATGGAGAGACTTGGCTCCCTTTCAGTATCCATAATAGGACTGGACAGTCAACCCAGATAATTCAGAACAAATGTTCCGCTGCAGCCCTGAAGCATCTTGCTTGTAATCCATATTAATCACATTAACTACATAATGGCCAAATTCTATTTCATCTTGTGTGGCATTGAAGCAATCTTCATGGTTTATTATGACTGTTTGCAAATTCATTTTTACATGATTAGTTCATCTGCCACAGCACAGAGTAAGCAGCCTTCACTTAGATAGAGAGTTGCCAGGATCAGACGCTGAATATATTTTTCTCGAACATCAGTTCTACATCTTAGGGACTGATAAACAAGTACAGTAAATACGGTGAGTAGAGACCATAATTTCCTGTTGGTTTTATCCTTGTGACTAGATAAATAAAAACAAGAGGATTGAGACATGTTGTACATATTTGCAGTTTTAAAAAGTTCTTCTTCAGTTTAGCTTTTCTTAATCTCCAGCCCACTTGACCTTGTGGCTGGGACACTGTAAGATGTCCAGCAGTACCCGTGGTCTCTGACCCTAGTTGTCAATAAGTGATTCACTTTCCAAATTAGGACCATCACAAAATGTTTCTAAATATTGCCAAATAATCTCTGGGGGTGGGGATTAAAAATCATCACTTGTTGACAAAGATTATTTGAACTGATGGTTTTTCAGAATATTGGGATGCGTTCTACCTTTCAAGACATTCAATTCACAGATACACGGTAAAAACCACCTAAGAATTTGCCTATACAAACCCGGATCCTATAATGTTTTATCTATTTATACACAGATGACAAATGCTAGGAACTAGCCATCTTAGACATTAAGAGCTGCTGTAGCCTACTCTCTGACCTCACCACCAGCCATTCTCAGGCAATGGTGTGAGATCCACCCGCCCGGAAACTAAGCGGGGAATTTTCAACACTCCACGAATATCAGAAAATCTGAACTCTTCAGATATTAAAGCCATCTGCAGAGACACCAGAGACAGCTTGGATTAGCACTTAAACCTCCTTAATGACAAGAATTCATTGATATTGCACGTGAAATAAGCAATAGGAATTTTGCGGCCAGCTTACTGAAGACACTGATATTTCAAGAGCTACTTGAAGTATATAAAATCTCAGAATTGCTAGTGATTTGATGCACAAGTAGTTCACGTAGAACCCTATGATAACTCTTTGCAAATCCAACATTACACAAATGTATTAAATATGAAAGGAATAATTCAAAAGTACAATGTCTTTCTTGACCCTTTGATAGAAATTGATTTAGTTTCTGAAATCAAGTTGATTGCTGTGGATTCCAAATAAATCGACATGCTGCTCTTCTGTATCTGTTTTTTTAGGCTTGTTTTCAAAGATCCTAATACATGGCTCAATTTAACATAATTAGTCCATAATATCCCTAGATTGTCATTGAGACCCTTGACTTCATGCTTTGAGGGAATTTTCCAACGTGCATAGAAATAGTCTATAAATAGTCTATAAGCACCAACAGGGTGGTTAATAGTCCTCCAGCTCTGTGTGTGGATCACAAGTGAACCAGAAACTCTTACACACGGAGTTAAAGGTAAGTCCAAATGAGCACAGCCCTGTGGGACAGTACTCAGACCACAAATACAAGAGAATTTTGTAAGGAAGTAGATATATTAAAATAATACATCTTTAGCCGTATAAGTGAAAAGATATAGTCATTTTTCCAAGTTCAGCTACACATAACTATGCAGTCAGAAATAGAGGAAATGATCATAACAAACATGTGAAGCTATTCTCATTTCCTAATTCTGCCTGTCTAGTTACTTTTCTGAGGTTTGTAGAAAGATAAATTGGTAAAGAAGAGAAAGAGGCAATTTACAAATTAAGAAATACTATTAGTTAACTAATTTTAAAAGATAAACAACCTGGCTAGAAATTACACACATAGAAATTAAATCGATATGCCATTTCTGATTTTCATCTCTTAAATTAGAAAGAATATTGTCAATTCATAATTTGTAAAACTATGATAATAGCTTCTTTCCAATTTGCTGACATTCTTAAGGCATTATTAATTAATTCTTTTGGACAAACAGATGGGGAATTATTTAGAGAGTAATGTATAATACCATCCTGTTTTCAAATGCACAAATAATATAACAGTTTTACAACACTAAACATTAACCTGGTACATACATTCCTAAAAGTAGAATTTCTGAGAGGGAGATATATCTTATTTTAATCTTTCAAAGATTTTTCAACACTCATACAAAAGGATTTTAGCAGTCTGTTCCCCCCTAGTGGAACTGCAGAGGTCAAAGAAGGTAGAAAGAGGGTGTGTGAACACGATTAGCCCGCGATATGTGCGCATACAAAAACATCACGGGGGGGGGGAGGGTATAATTAGCTGCATTTAATAATTAAAATAAAGGACCACATCTAGAAATCGATATTAAGTAAATAAAATTGAAGATAAAGTTGTATGAATGATATAAATCTCAATTGCTTATTGAAAACAACCTGAAAAATGTCAGATTTACTACAATAATGAAACATTTATGTAAACTGCAGCACACACACTTGATGGAATATAATACAGCCATAAAATATCACTGAAAATGTATATCAAATGAGAATTACATATGAAATATAAAATTGCAATCAAAAAAGAACAGAAAGGAATATTTAAAAGAAAAAAATTAGGAAAAATAGAAGTGTGATAATCACAGCAAAATACGGATGTTTTCCCCACGCAGATCACAGATTTGATGCAGATACAAGACAGGGGTGGGGAGGATATCAGCTACTTCGCATTTGAAGGACTCATTTCACAAAGGCAGACTGGTTCATTTTCAGCTGCTTGGCTGAAGATGTTAAGACCAAGGAAGGAATAAGGGGGATGACTCACTCCCCAGAAGGGCGCAACATCGCACTCTGAATGCTCTCCGTCTGGGAATGCGGTCTCCTTTGATCAGCGTCTAGTGTTTTCTCTCATTTTGACCTATCTCGGTAGGGAGAACTGTGGAGGAATTGCAGGTGCACGTATTCTGGACGGTGGATAACGGCCCCGCTGAGGGGCACGGCCGGCAAGGAAGGCAACGCCGGGATGGAAATCATGTTTCTCCAGACCTTATCAAGTGGGTTTCCAACAGCAAAGCAGGAGCCAGCTGGTGAGAGGGTATGGCACAAGGAGAAAACGGTAAGACAGCTTGCGAAGTTCCGAGGGTCTACAAAACTAAGATCTGCTGAGGCAACTATCACAAGGACAGAAAGTACAGGAGAATATTTTTTAAATACATTTGACTTCTTCCAATACTCAATTGTGCTGCTACACAAAAGACATTCAGGTTATCATTACATTGATCAGATTTTTTAGGCTAAACTTGTACAAAGACCAAATCAATGAATCACTACACTCAATGAACTTAAGACTCTATCTCAAAAGTAAAGCAATAAACATAATGACATACATAATCATTTCAGAAGTTTTAAGAGTTCTTTCCCAAAGAGGAGCAGGAAGAAATGAGTAAGATTATTATTACAAATTTGATACTAGCCAAATCTTGGAAGAAGCCAATATGCCCAAGTACAGGTGACTGGATAAAGAAGATGTATACACAACGGAGTACTACTCTGCCATTAACAATGACACATTTGAGTAGTTTTTAGGAAAATGGATGCACATTGAGACCATGATTCTGAGCAAAAGTGAATCAGACCCAGAAAGTTGAATATTATACGGTTTCTCTAATATGAGAAAACAAAAATGTAAAAAATATAAGACTCGTGGAAGAAGGTAAGAAGATAGGCTTGTAGAGAGAGAAAGGGAAAGGGGGTGTGAGAGGGTGAGAAGGAAAAAGAGAGATGATATGTAAAAAAAAACAAATGGGGGTGATAGTGAGAGTTAAGGGGGGGGCGCGGAATATGGGGGGGCCAAACAGAGGGAAGGGAAGGAATTGTAATTTGACCCAATATGCATGTGTACAAAATACTCAAGATCCATGGGAACATCACATATTGCATTTATATGGGGAAAAATAAAAAATATATTCTGAGCCAGGCCCAGCAGCGCAAACCTTTATTTTCTGTTTCCCTACTTGTCTTGTGCAGGGGTGTCGTGTACCACCGCCTCCAGACTATGTGGCGCTGTGGAATTGAAGCCAGGGCCCCGCACTTGCCGGACAAGCACGCTTACCCACTGAACTGCTCTTCTAGCCCCGAGAACATTCTTTTAAAAAGAAAACCCACATGATTGTTCACTGGGGCTGACATATTTAAAAATTGTAAATACACTCACCAATGACCACAGGAGAGATAAAAACAAAGATAACAAGGAGAGGAGTGAGGAGAAAGGGCAATGACGATAGTGAAATTCAGTACTAAAATGAGCGGACCTGGAGGTCGGCTGCAGCAGCGCTACCGCAAAGCCTGAGTGACCGCCGAGAGGGAGCGGGGAGGCTCTCTTTTTTCAGTCACTGGGTATAATTTTAAGATATGGCAGCCAGAAAGTAACACTGATCAACGTTTTTGTTTTGTTTTGGTCTTCTTTGTATAAAAATGTAATTTTTAAACCCCCAAATTTAATAAGAAAGTAACTGGAACCCAAGAACCCAGGCATTATCTCATGGCATATTTACCAAAACACAGAACAGACCAAAGCAAGCACTTTAACCCCTGTGCTACGCCCCCAGCTCCCTATCATCTCTTAACAATGCCCCACTGGAGACCAAGCTTTCAACACATAAATCTGCAGGGGGACAAACCACGTTTTAACTCTACGAAAGGAAACTCATGACTTACAGAATTTCTGCATTTGGCATGATATCTGGCTTAACAGGTGCTTTTGCAGTAATCAATGTTTAAGCACAAATGTTGCAATTACAGAAGCATACTGGCAAGTAATTTTTTATGATTAAAGGACGTTGTCCAAAAGCATTGATAAGTGGATTCATAGCAAACAACAGGGAGGCTTCTACTTCTCCTGTTGGACGTTTTCTCCGGATGAGGACAGAGGGACATTGGCAACTGTGGCTGGGAAGCAGGGCCAGGAAAGCCAGTGAGAGGCTCCGTGCTGTACTCAAAATGTAAAGATAAATAAATAAAGGGAAGAAAGTACAATAAATAGAATGGAAAATAAGTAAATAACTAAAATACATGTTTAAAATATTTGAAAGAAGAACATCAATAGATTTGCCTACGTAAAAGTTAAAACGCAGTGAGTCAGAAGCAGAAGGTGAAACATCGAATGGTCTCTCTGATATGAGAGTCCCAGAGCACAACTAGCCCAGCGAACTTAAAACGAAAGACAAAGTGAACCAGGAGGGGAGGATGGGGAGGAAGGGAGGGGTGGGGAGGGGGAGGGACAAAAGGAGAGTGGGAAAATCCTTGTCACCTTGACAAGATACATATGTGCACAAAATGCTCAACTTCATTGTAAACCTTAAATTTTGCACTTATACACATTAATAAAATGGGAGGGAAAAAGTTCGAAATGTTTATGATCCCTATTGCACTCCAGAGACATCCGGATGGCTGCCAGCGGTTCCCTGCCTCTACCTGGGCCCTCTGGCTCTTAGTCTCCACCAAAGACGTTCAGGTAGCCACCGACATCCCTCTGCCTACGCCTCAGAGTCAGCACAACTGGGCCTTATCCGTTGCTGCTGCCCACTCAAGGCACACAGGCTTCTGAGCCCAGCGCCCTGCCTACACCTTGGAGTTCACGTAATTGGGTCTTCTTAGCAATTGTTGTTGATATGCACAGCACACACAGATCCCTCTACCTGTACCTCAGAGCCCATGCAACTGGGCATGCTCAATACACATTTCTGGTGTACGCAAGAAGCACCCAGTTGGCCATACCCAGATGCTCACCTACACCTTGGAGTCAAAACGGTGGGACCTACTCAGCACCCACTTCTGCTGCACAAGAGAGGCATCCAAGAGGCTGCGCCCAGACCCCTACCTCCACCTCAGAGCCCGCACGGGCAGACCTAATTGCCACCTGCCACTGGAGGCACCCAAAAGCATCCACCCCCTCATGACCTGCCAGAAGGTGAGCGGGTACCAGGACCAGAGGTGTCAACCACAGCAGAACAACCTCTATAAACCAGATCTAGTAGCAACTATCAAGTAGGACAGGACAAACTAGTCGTCTTGTAACAAGGAACTTCACCTCAGTGACACAGACAACATATTACACAGCCATAGAACAACAATCTTCACTGCCAAAAAAAGTAAAGATTGCTCAAAGAGTAACCACAGCAAGCTAAAGGAATACTCTACAACAAGATGAGAAAACACGGAAAAGATGCCCTAGAAGCCCCTTCCTCACCAAGGCACACCCAGATAGAAGCAGTGGTAGAGCCAAAATTTCTCGACTTCAAAAAAAAAAAATTTAACCTCCTGGAAGAACTCAAGGCAGACTCAGACAACAAACTATACAAAACGCTTGAAGAATTCAAAAAAGATTTAACCAAAGAATTCAAGGAAGAAACAAATGCAAAACCGTCAGAATGACAGAAGTCAGCATGACAAGCTCACTAAAGAATTCCAAAAACATGAAAAGATAAAAGAAGCGTATCAAGAGAAGAAAACCTCCATGGAAAGTCTAGGGAACAGAGTGACACAAAATGAGGAGAGAATTTCTGCTATAGAGGACAAGAAAGTAATAATGGCCCAGACTGTTAAGAACCATGAAATAATTCAATGTCAACAGGAAATCTAACACTGTAGATTGTAGAGTAAAGGAGACTTAATCTCAAAATAGATAATACCAAAAAATGAGAATCCATACTAAAGGACTAAGAAACTTATTCACTGAAGTCATAAGAGAAAATTTCCCATACATAGAAAATGAAGTAGACACATGAGTGACAGAGGCATACCATAAACCCACCAGATATGACCAAAACAGAAGCTCCCCTAGGCATATTATAATAAAACTCACTGAAATACAAAGCAAAGAGAGAATTTTAAAGGCTGTAAGGGAAAAAAAAGCAAGGAAAACCTATCAGGATAACAGCAGACTTCTCAACACAAATTCTTGCTGTCGTGTATTCCTTTGGGTTGCTGTGGCTACTCTTTAAGCAATCTTTTTTTTTATAGTGAAGCATATTGCTCTATGGATGTATAATATGCTGTCTGTGTAACTGAAGTAAAGTTTCTCGTTACAAGAAAACTAATCTTTCCTTTCCTGCTCGACAGTTGCTACTAGGTCTCTTTTAGAAAGGGTTTTCTGCTGTAGTTGAAGCCTCTGGTCTTGGCACCCTTCTGCTTTTGGCAGGTTGTGCGGGGGTAGATGCTTCTGGGTGCCTCCAGTGATAAGTGGCAAGATCCAGAAGAACTTGAGGTGAAGTCCTCAAAGACCTAACCGATAGTAACTGTGAGCCAAGACTCCTGTACCCAGCAAAAATATAATTTAAAATTGACAGCTAAAGAAAAACTTTTCATGATAAAGAAACCTTGAATAAATCAAACCAGAACTACAAAAAAAAATTCTGAAAGGTCTGCTGGAGAGAGAAACAGGGCATGATTACAACAAAGAACACAGTGACGGGTTTATCCTCAATAGAGAGAACATCTAAAAAGTAAGAAAAAAAAAAGATTTGAATATTCAAAGGGTTACAAAATGGCAACTCACCAATCAAAAGACACAGATTGGCTAACTGGATTTAAAAAAAATCCAACTGTATGTTTCTTCCAAGAGACACATTTCAAGCATGAAGATAAACATACACTCAAAATGAAAGGCTAAGGTTCTATATTCCACTCAACTGGGGAACAACAGCAACAAAATAGGAGTAGCCACATTTTTTGCTGACAAAGCGGACTTTAAGCCAAAACTGGCCAAAGAGATAAGTAATCTCACTTCATTCTTATAAAGGGAACATCCCCATCCAGGAAGAGGAACTGACAATCATGAACATTGATGCCCCAAAACAATGGTACACCCAACTACATAAAATAGAATCTACTGGACTTCAGAAAAGCCACATAAGCTCCAATGTTATGATAGTGGGTGACTTTAGCACTGCTCTCTCCCAAGAAGACAGGTCAACTGGACACAAAATCAACAAAGACATACCAGATCTGAACTACTTCATAGAAGAAATGGATCTGACAAACATACACAAATTTTTAATCCAGCAAAAACAGAATACACATTTCTCTCAGCCACCCATGGAACATTCTCCAAAAGGGACCACATTGTAGGCCACAAACAAGCTTAAACAGATACAAGAAAATCGATATAATCCCATATACTATGCAAAAGCATAGTAGAATAAAGTTAGAAATCAACTACCACACAAACAAAGGATACAACTCAAACACATGGAAACTGAACATCACTCTTCTAAATAAACATTGGGTTACAAAAGAAATCAAGGAAGAAATAAAAAAGTTCACAGAGATAAAGGCAAAGGCAGCACATCACAACATAAACTCTGGGACACAGTGATGGCTGTGGTAAGAGGGAAACTCATTTCCGTGAATGCATGCATGAAAAGAACTGAGCAAGCCCAAATAAACAATCTAACCTCACGACTCAGGGCACTAGGAAAACAAGAACAAGTAAGCCTCAAACCTAATAGAAGGAAAGAAATTATAAAGATCAGAGCAGAAATTAATGAGGTAGAAGCTAAAAACAAAAAATAGCAAAAAATAAATAAAACATAAAGTTGGTTCTTTCAAAAGATAAACAGATTTATAAACTCCATGCTAAACCCACCAAAAAAAGGAAAGAGAAAACCTGTATCAATACAGTCAAGAATGAAAAAGGGGAAATTACAATAAATAACAAGGAAATCCAAATGATTATAGAAAGAAGTTACTTTGAAAATTTATACTCCAATAAATTAAAAAATCTAAAAGAAATGGATGAGTTCATAAAAATACATCAACCACCAAAACTGAATGATGAGGAAATTAAACACTTGAATAGGCCAATATCCACCTATGAAATTAAGGAAGTAATAAAAACACTCCCAACTAAGAAGAACCCAGGACCTGGATGACTCCCAGAAAAGTTCTATAAAAACTTTAGGAAAGATTTCATGTCAATGCTCCTGAAGCTTTTTAAAGAAATTGAAAAGGAAGGAAAATTGCCCAAATAATTTCTTGAAGCAAACATAACCCTAATTCCAAAAACCAGGCAAAGACCCAAAAAAAGAAAACTACAGGCCAGTAACCCTAATGAATATAGAGTCAAAAATAATAAAATCCTTGCAAATGGAAGGCAGCAAATTATAAAAGAGGTTATACAACATGGCCAAGTGGGCTTCATTCCAACCATACAGGGGTGGTTCAACATATGCAAATCAATACATGTTGTATACCACATTAACAGATGCAAACATAAAAATCATATGATTATCTCAATAGATGCAGAAAAGGTGTTTTACAAAATCCAACACCATTTATGACAAAAACTCTGAAGAAAATAGGAATAGAGGAACCCTACCTCGAAATGATTCAAGCTATTGACAACAATCACTAAGCCAATATAATCTGAAATGGAGAAAGACTGAAAGCATTCGTACTAAATTTAGGCACCAAACAAATATGCTCAGTGTTACCCCTACTATTCAACATAGTGTTTGAAATTTTAACAAGAGCCATCAGGCAAGAGCAAGGAATAAAAGTAATACAAAATGAAAGGGAAGAAGTGAAGCTATCCCTATTTGCAGATGACATGATATTCTACATAGAAGACCCAAAAAATTCCACCCAAAAACTTCTAGAACTAATAAATAAAGTTAGCAAAGAGGCAGGTTACAAAATCAATATCCAGAAACCAATAGCATTCCTATACACCATTAACAAATCCAAAGAGAAACAAATGAAGAAAACAACCCCTTTCACAATAGCAACAGAAAAAGAAAATAATTAGGAGTAAACTTCACCAAAGAGGTGAAAGATCTATACAAAGAAAACTACAAAGCCCTTAAGAGAAAGACGAAGAAGATTTTAGAAAATGGAGCGACATCCCATGTTCCTGAATAGCAAGAACTGATATTGTCAAAATGCCCATACTTCCAAAGCTATTATACAGATTTAATGCAATACTAATCAAAATACTGACTACATTCTTCACAGAATTAGGAAACAACAACTTTAAAAGTTATATGTAACCAGAAAAGACCCAGAATCTCTAAAGCACTTCTAAGTAACAAAGGCAAAGCTAGATGAATCACAATCCCAGACTTCAAAAAATACCACAAAGCAACACTGACCAAATCTACATGGTACTGGTACAAGAACAGACAGGAAGACCAGTGAAACAGAATTGAAGATACGGAAACAAAGTCAAACATCCTTAGTTTTTAAATTCCTGAATCATGTACCCCTCACTGTATTGAAGTCTGAGATTCATTTGAATTTTTGATTATTGTATAATTATTGACTTTTATGCTTGTAAGTCATTGCTGCCTTCTTTGTGGTCTACATTGCTCAAATTATGACTGAAATAATAAAATAGAATTTCAGTGGAAAAAAGTTGATGTCAAAAACTACAAACTATAAAAGCCAATAATAAATAAACAAAAAGTCTAAGAGGAGCATGCCCGACAATATGGTATGGTCCAATGTTCTTATCATTTGAACAGCTCCAAAACAAACACTAAGGGGCTGGAGGAATAGCTCATCAGGTAACGTGCTTAGCTAGCAAACCCAAGGCACTGGGTTTGATCCCCCAGCACCACATAAGCTAGGTGTGGTCGCACACGCCTCTAATCCCAGCACTCGGAAAGTTAAAGGCAGGAGAACTGCTGTGAGTTCCAGGCTAGCCTGGGCTACATAGTGAGTGCAAGACCAGCCTGGACTACAGAGGAAGACCCTGCTTTAAAAAACAAAACAAAAACACTAATACTCAAGTAGAAAATTAGCAGCTGAGAATATAAAGTAGAAATAAGCTAAAAATGGTTCAAATCCTCTAAATTAAAAACTTCTAAATGCAAATTAAAATGAGTACCTTCAGTTTTTCATACATTAAAAAAACAGAAAAATGTAAAAATAGTTAATTTTTTATTATGGGAAAAGAAGAACCAGTACCAAGGAGAACATAAATCCTTTATGATGTTTTGCAGTGAAAACTAGCAATTTTTCAAACTTCTTTAAATCAAGGTTTCATGCTTAAAAATACTGATCATCTTTAGCCTTATAACTCCACTTACAAGTTTTTTTCTGAAGAAATAAGGAGAGATTAAAACAATACACCACAAAGTTCTCACTTTGAAAGAAATAGTGATGCAAGTGAAAAAATCTCTCTCAATAGGCGAATATCTGAAGAGCTCATGGTACATGGATATCATTATATTATGCCAGGCAGATATTTTAATAAATATGTGAATATCCATGTACTTAATACAATAGGATAAAATTCTATGCAATGGTGTCCTATCTGTCCTCTCGAATTTATGTGTTGGAGCCCTATCCCCCAGCATGAGGGTGGTCAGAGAGGAGCCTTTGGGAAGCAGGTGGAGCTGGCTGAGTCTGTGACAGCAGGGCCCATCACGGTAGGCGGGTTTCTACAAGGAGGGAAGAGGACCCAAGTGCTCTTTCTCAGCTACGCGTCAAATTGAAAGGCTGACTGTTCACAAACCAGGGAGTTCCTGCACCTGAGCTGAGCCTGCCCCCAGCAGCTGCCCTCTAATTTTCAGCTTCCAGAAATGAGAGAAAGAAGAGTCTAGAGTCTTCCAGTCAAGATGGCGGCTGAGTAACAGCGCTGCATAATGTCTCCTCATCGACTCACTTAAAAAGTCAAGAATTTAGTTAGAAAAAGCATATTTGGTGTAGCTAGGAAAGAGAGGCGCATCCCCAAAAACTGAAAGGCGACCAGAGGGAAGCCAGAAACTCCCGAGGATCATCAAAAGCTGAGAAAAAAACATCCCCGTGGCCCAGGAAGCCACGGCAGCCGGCTGCAGACGACTGGAGCTGCCGGCAGCTGCTGAGGAAAGCTCACATGAGCCGGGGACATCTGACGGAGCTGGGAGAGGACGGAGCGCACAGCAACAGAGAGGAGGCTGCGGGCGGGTCAGAAATCCTGAAGCCACATCGGAAGAGGAGGAAAGAAGCAGCCGACTGGGCGCGGCCCCAAGCTACCGGTGTCCACAGACCACAGACTGAGGAGGTCCGGAGGCCAGAACCTCAGCCCGAGGTAAGCGCGGATCCGGGTAAGTGGGAAGTGTCAGCAGTGGGCAGCCCCAGCCTCTGAAACACCAACCCGCAGGTTTGTGTACTACAAACGCAGCATGCGCTCCCCCTGAAAAGGTCCCGGGATCCCAGATCAGGAGCAGGGCTCAGCCGCCATCACAGGCGGTGACGTCAGCAGGAGCCATTCTCTTTCAGAGGTAGCAGAACCATGGGGAAATGTGGTAACAAATCTTATACAAAGAGATCTGACTCCCCAGGGGAGGGTGCAAGGGGCGCTGAAATTGCAGAACCCAAAGAAAAGGACAAAAATGATGGTAGCCTCTGGGCCCAGAAATTCAGTGAATTAAAGCAGGAATTAAAGCAGGAAATTAAACAGACAGCAGAAGAGCTACACCAACACATAGCTATGCAAAAAGCAAGCCTTGAAAAGCAACTAGAGCAGACCAAAGAAGAAATAGAACAGAAGACAATGAAGGCAATACAAGAAATTAGAGAAGAACACAACAGAGATATAGAAAAATTGAATGCAGATAATCAGGAAGTGAAAAACACGCAGGAAATAATAAGCAACCACTTTAAACAACTTCAGAATAGAATGTCAGACCTAGAAAATAAAGGGACCAAGCTGCAACATACAGGCCATGAAGAACACAAAGTAAAGAAAGAAAGCAAATCATTACAACGGCTGATAGATGATTTAAGGAGAAACAACCTCAGAATTATGGGAGTCCAGGAGAAGACTGAGGACAAAACAAAAGGCTTAAAGGACATGTTTAATGAAATAATGGAAGAAAATTTCCCAAATCTAAGAAAATAAATGAACATGGAACTATTGCAGGCATATAGAGCACCAAACAACTTTGATCAGAAGAGATCCTCATCACGACACATCGTAATTAAAATTCTAGAAACCCAACACAAAGAGAAAATACTAAAAGCGGTAAGAGAAAAACAGAAGATAAGCCCATCAGGATGACTTCAGACTTCCCAGTCCAAACTCTAAAAGCAAGGAGATCATGGAGCAATGTCATCCAAGCACTAAAAGAGTATAAATGCCAACCAACACTGCTATATCCATCAAAATTATCTTTTAATTTAAAGGGAGAACTTAAAACTTTCCATGACAGAGAAAGCTTAAAGGAATTTGCAGCTGCTGAGCCAGTATTGCAGAGAATACTTAAAGGAAACTTAGAAAGTGAAAGGGGAGGCCAGTGACACCAATGACGCCAGAGGAAAAGCGACAACAGCTAGAGGAGAATGAGCTGAGAAAAAAAGTAGGTTAATAATCAGTGAAATATGAGTAAATAAGTTACGGATGTTAAAAAATTCTGAAATAACTAAATTTGCCTTCATATCTGTCACTTTAAGTATATTTATGTGGTATAGATTTAAGTTCATTTAATGTAATAATGTGATACAGTTTTAACTTTGTTTTATTGTAGCAATTCACTTATTAGGTCACTGATGAAAATTTATCCTGAGGAAACTGATTGATGTAAAGATAACCTTGTGAATGTATAAGTATGCACCTTCCAATATTCAGCTAAAGCATTTGAAATTTAAATTTTTTTCTTCTTTCCCAAATTTACTAGTCTTTTGAACTACATGTTTGTAGTTATTTTCTAATGTGAACTGGTGGGTAAGGCCAGGTTTAACAATAACAACAAAGATATAGCAAAATATGGAAAAAAACTTTTGGTAAATATCCCAATAAAGGGATTGGTTGGATTCAGAGAAGAGGCATCAAGATTTAACTACTGTGAGCCCATTAGAGGAGCAGGAAGCTGAGGTAGAGTGGTGACTTAAGTGAAATGACTTAGGTGTGGAAGATTAATATGTTAAACACTGTGTGGCTTCTCGGACTTGGAAAACCCAGAACTCAGACGTTCTTTGGAACCATACGAAGTGATAGCCGGAGCCAGGGGAAGGGACAGGGAGGGGGTGGGAGGGGAGAAGATGGGAAGGGATTGTGAAGTCGATGTGATACACAGGTGTATGAAACACCCAAATTCATTGTAAATACTATGTATTACATTTGTATATTAATAAACATAGTGGGGAAAAATAAGTCTAGTGATATTTATTATAGCAGGTCAAGCTAGGACAAAAGTGTTTATATATGCAAAAATATAAGAAAGAAGATCTCAGTTTTATAGAGTTTCATTTCTTCTTTAGATAGTTCCCTATTTTTTCAATGAGAATGCCTTCCATAAACAGGAAAAAAAGACTAGCCAAACATAACAATAAAATAGTGACTAATATTTTTTAGCATGTTCTAACAGAGACTGCGGTGCCTTAGATGCATTTCATTTAACGCTGAAAACAATTTTATGTAGTTATTATTATTCCTAGTTTTACGGACTCCTAAACATTCTTCTATAAAGCCGTCATAAAACAAAGTTAACTCTTTTCTTACATCTAGAAGAGCACCCAGCAGAAGTGCTCAGATGGACACATGTGGATCAATTGCACGAAGTTCGGTCGATGACTGACGGATCAGACTTCACAAGTCCAAAAAAGAGAACAAAGGCAGACGGGGCGGGAAGGCCTGGCTTCTCAAGCTTCTATCCTGACTTACCCTCAGATTCCGGGGGCGGAAGGAAGTTCGCTACGTTCGGATGTGTCCTTTGATCAGCTGACAGGAAAGCTGAGAAGATGGAGTTTCCTTGGAGTGGAAAATAGGATTAGTTTGCCTCTGTGGTTTCTTGTATCTTTGAAATCACTTTAAAACTAAGAACTGGAAAAGAGCTCTCGTATTATCTGTAGTCTCACATTGCGAAAACACTCTTAACTTCAGAGCCAAATGCTTTTTCTCTCTTTTGAATTTTTCCACTAAAGGAAGATTTTCTTAGAAGGGGACTAAGAACGTTTAATTCTTTTCCAGGGACAAGAGACACAAAAGCCACTCACTGCCGGATTTTATATCCAGTCCCAAAGCTTTAGCTGTCAAGAGACAGCGAAGACTTTTCCCTCAGTATGCCCAAAGGAAGACAGCGCTGGTCAGCACCTTCTGTTGACTGGAGGAAAAGAACAGTACCTACGGCCGTCGTAGATCTCAAATATACACAGGAAAAGAGGTCCGCCTTGCCATCTCCGTCTCACCTAAATCAACTTCATGCGTGACTCTGAGGCCGCACATTTCAGGGTGGCAGGTGATACACACTTTCTTTTGTGAGGCGTTTTTATAATTTTTATTTTCACTTCTGCAATCCACGCTCTGTGTGTGTGTGTGTGTGTGTGTGTGTGTGTGTGTGTGTGTGTGTGTGTGTGTGTGTGTGTGTGTTCTGGACTGCTGGTGTCCAGGGCAGCACCGAGGCGGTGCACCATGTTGACTGTCCACATGACCCCGTGTCTGTGGCCCCTTTTCTGTGCTGTGCTTCCCGTGAGGATCTCTTCCAGAGCCTGGTAGCCACGTGGAAAACATCAGGTCCCCTTCTGCCAGACCTGCTGTCCAGCTGCCTGCTTGCGCCCAGACCTGCTCCTCAGGCACGCAACGATTTTCTCTCTCCTCTCCCCTGGGTGAAGCGGTTTCCCTCTTAGCGTGGGCTTCAGGGGTGGCGCTTCTTTCCCTCCAGGCTTTCTTCGCAGGATGCTAACACAAGTCGAGGAGTCCTGCAAGCCACGATTCCGCCACCCTTGTCACAGAGAAGGCTCACGTGTCCTCTCAATCATGACAAAAAACCAAGCAGCTAATGCAGAAGGAAGGATTGTTCGTCGATCTTGGGGACTTTATAAACTGAGTGTAATTCTCAGCGTCCCTTCGTGCATGGGGTGGAACGCTGGACATCAACTCAGTGTCTAGGTGGAGGGACTGTGAGATGTCTCAAGGGGCCCAGCAAGCTAATCTAGGCAGGGATTGCTTGTGAAGGTGCAATGTGCGATAACAAGGTACAAATTAACATTTCAAAATAACATTTTAAAGCATGAAAGTAATATAGCTGAGCGGTCGTTACAGCAATTCGACAACATGGAGCGGTTAAAACTGTACTTTCTCCTTATTCCAATTCTGTCTTCCTAAGGTAACTCACCTTAACATTATTTTTGGACATTCAATTACTTTTAGATTTATTGTTTTAATTGCAGAAAGTATTACAGGATAGGTTTCGATTAATTTAATTATGATCTATTGTGTGCTTAGTTTGATTTTTGCTATAGCAACCTATGAATCAATAAACAATGTGGTGTATATGTTACTATATATTTATGTTTTTGTTTTCATCTCAACTATTTACAGAAGCAGGTTACAAGTTATTCACACTCTAAATTTAATAAATTTTGCAAGAACGCTTTCCATAAGGCCAAGCAGTCGTGAGCACGCTCTTTTCCTATGGGCTCCGGAGCGTATCCACGTTCCCAATATCATTGCTAGCTCTAGATTTTTATCAGTCTTTTAAAATTTTTGTGAATTACATGAATTGAAAATAATTTTGCATTCTTAATAAGATTTTTCCTTGACTTCTGGTGTGACAAGTATTGTATATTTTTTCCATTTGAATTTTTTTCTGTAAATTGTTTCATTTATAGTCTTCATCAGATTTTATCTGTTAGTAGAACTTTTTATAATTTTAGAGATAAAAATGCTTTTTCTAAGTTCACGTGAATTTCATTTTAATAAAGATTTAATGATACAGAAATCGTAAAATTTTCTGTGTAATTTGTAAATTTCTATGTAGACAAAATGTATCAATTAATTTCCCTTTCCTTCAGTGGGTTTCTTGTCCGTCTTAGGAAAACCATACCTAACCTAGAATAGCAAAATATTTCTTGTGTTTTTCCAATGCATTTATAGATTTATTTCTACATTTGGCTGTTAATTCACTTGGAAAATTATTTGTATGTGATCTGAGGTAGGGCTCTAGCTTTAATTTCTTCCAAATTATTCCCACATCATTTATTGAGTAGATGAATACATTTCTTTTGGCTTATTTTCACTTGTCATTTGTACTAATAAAGCAGATTTCATAAATTAACTAAACACAAACATGATTTGCTTAGTTCACATTTACTTTCCCTCTCGTTACCTCTCTCTCAAGGCTCTCTTTCCCTCTCTCTTCCTCATTTTCTCTCTCTCTCTCTCTCTCTCTCTCATTTATTTTATTTTTCTTTTGAGTTACCTGAGCCTGGCATCTACTTCCCACTTTCTACTTCTATTGTTCTTTACTAACTTAGAGTGACCACTTCATACCTTTGCTTTACTGGAACATCAGTTTTTACTCTCTCATTTTTTTAAAAAAAGATTTAGCCTTTTAGTTTGTAATTCTTTTTGAATAAGCTACTTATAAAAATTATTTTTATTTCTGTAATTACATTTTTCTTGTATTTTATCAGAAAATGTTCTTACAGTATCTCTCCCTTCAAGAATGTTCTAAGTTTTCTTTTCTAGGTTAGTAATTGGTTTTGTAGATGTTTGAATGGTCAGGAAGACATGTGTTTTGTCTGTAAGATATGAAATTTTATAAATATGTATTTGAATATATTTATCCAAACTCTATAATCACATATATTTTATATAACTTTTCAGATTCTTCAAGACATTACTAAATTTTGTTATTATTTTTAAGTTTTAAGAGAACCTTGAATTTCTGAGCATTCTTACATTATATGCTTCACAGCTTTATTATTTGGTGTATGAAATTTCATGATTGTCATACTTTGTATATTATATTTTTCTATGACTCAGAATACCTATGATTCCTTTATAGTTTTAAGTTAAATTTCAATTGATATAAACATTTGCACTTTTCTTCATTTTACTTGTCTTCATAGGTGTGATTTTGTTGCATAGGCCTGTATTTTTACTTCAAAAATATTTAATGTTATTTTATGTATTAATCATTAGGGGATTTTTTAAATGAAGCTGAAAGTATTTCCTTGGTTTGCTGTTGAAATATTTTAATGAGGTGCAACTGGAAGTCAAAGTACTTCCTCCTGTGCAAAAGAAATCAGTGTGCAAGGATAGCTACTTTTCTGTGCCATTTTTTTTCTTTTCTTCTTCAGTGTTCTATCCAGGATTAGAGTACGTTCTCATGCAAATATTTTGTACGGAAACTATAATTTGCTAAGTTGAATTGGTCAATTGGGGGTGATAATAGATCAGTAGCCATTTCTGTGGCATCCTGGAAGTCAAAAGACAAGCTGTGGAGCAAGAAAGGTCAGCACTTTTCGCTTGGTATCCCGGACACGACCGTTTGGTTACTAGACAACAACGAAGAGTCTGCGTACCAGCTGACAGATGTGTGCCTCCTGGGCGTTTCTCGAGGGCTACACGCTCGTGCCCCTTGTGCGTGGTTATAGAATCTCACACTCACCAAGAACGGAAATGAAAGAGGAGACAAGTGGTAGTGTGAGATAGAAACTACTTGACTGCCTTCAAAGAGCAGCATAGGGAACTTTTTGGTTTGTGGTGTTGGGGTCATGATAATGAAGGGGGTTTTTCCAGTCCTATTTTTATTTCAAATAAATAGGATAACAACTGTGACAAATTCTCAAAGGATAGTACCAATTAATTCAGTTTTGCTCTGCAATAATAGAATGCAATAAAAAGAATCTGACATGGCAAAATCTGCCTAATTAGAACCTGAGGAGGTTCATGTAGGGATAGATTTTCTATTCTATATCTAAGAAGAGTCTCTCTAACCTATTTTTCAAAAGGCGTATTTTATCAGGTTATACTCTCAATCTAATGCTCATGCTGTCTTTTGATATATTCCCAGTTACTACTTCCATCCCAAATTTTCCTATACAGAATGCCCTCTTTGTCCTAACTTTTTAGATAAAACATTTCTGATGAACATCAAAATTACTAAGGTTAATAGCCGAACTAAAAATAACTATAGAAGGGTCTGTGTTTATATCTAATCCAACCCCTCTGTATTGTAAGTGAAGACGGAGGGACATCCAGAAAGGTTACAGTTATATAACTTGTTTGAGGAACTAGCACTACAGAGCGAGTCAGTGTCAGGACTACACTGGTAGCCATGACTCTAGTTACCAAGTACATCAAGTTTATTTTAAGCCTGGCAATGAGGAATGTTTTTCATAATGTAAATATGAATCGTGTTTTCCTTGTGAGTCATGAAGTTATGAGAGGATTTGCTGTGAGAATTGAGTGAAATAATACACATAAATACAGGTGGCACATTTTTCTAGTTCTAATAATGCTCAGTAAAAGTTACTCACATTCATACATCTTCTCTTTAATTAGAAAAGTTATTATGATGCATTCCAGTCATACCCGTAATTTGGTGTAAAAAATAGTGTTGCCAACACGATCGTGAGCACTGATGTCAAACTCTAAGACTCCTTCCATTTCCTACCACACTAATTTTAATTTGGAAACTTTAGTATAGTTCTTCATAATTTTATGATTCCTTAATATACACATATAAAAACATATTGTGCTATTTTTATATGTTAAAAACTTTTAAATCCAATTTTGTCATATGTACTTTAAAAACCACTATTTTTCACTTAATATTAAATTTATGGTTTGTCACTGGAGTATGTCTGTCAGAGAAAGCATCAAACACTGAGTTGGGTAGGACCTGTGGAAAGTGGCACAATGTTCACAAAATCTGTGGGATCTAGTTTCTCTATCTCTAAAGCGATTTTTCTCAGCCAAATGTGACAGCGCATGTCTATAATTCTAGCACTTTGGGAAACTGAGATAGGACAATCTCAACTTTGAGTCAAGCCTAGGCAACCTAGCTAGAATCTATCTCAAAATATAAATAAATAAATAAATGGCTGGAGACATAGCTCGATGCAAAGACCTTGTTTTCAATCCTCAGGGACAAAGAAAAAGACAGAGAGAGACAGAGACAGAGAGGGGCGTGGGGGAGGTTCTCATTGTTTTATTGGCTTATAAGCTTACATACGCAAGACAGCAAAATGATGAAAAAGAAAAAGCTATTTACCAAAAAAGAAATCATTCTTTTTCAACAATGCCTGCACGTATGTAGTCATAGCTAACGAGGGTGAGACGTGGGAAAGGCAGACATGGCAGAGCATGTCCAAAGCCTCAACAGCAGCACTTCCAAGCTGGGATTCAGGAATCTCATTGGAAGCGCACCACTTAGCCTTGATAGGAAGCAGACGTCCTACTATAAAACCTGATGCTTTGAAGGCCACCTCAAATTGGATTAAATATCTGTACATTCCTGTGGTTACGCACTTGGTCCTTGAGACTTTCCTTCCCTAGGAAAAGAACTATTGCATGTTACAGGGCTGATGGAATTGGTGTCATGCAAAATCTGACAGGGGGAAGGTCACTACACAATCCAGGAAGAGGAAGCACTCAGCATGTATGATGTGTCAGAAGATTGTTAATAGCAGAGGTGATCCATGCTTGAAGTCTGTGATGAATTTCACCATGTTGGATGTTCCTGACCACATTATCTATTTAAAGGCCTTCTATTTCTCTCTGCTTGACTAATGTCAGAATTGTTAACAACACCATTCAACAGCTAGTCCTACATTACTCAGAGAGAGAAATGAGAATTCAAGACAACTGAAACTAAAAAGTAATTTTGTCCTCTTTTGAGAGCTAATAAGGTGGGATAATGAGAACTGGAGGGGAGTGGGAGAGAGTGGAAGGGTCGAAAAGAGAGAAGGAAAGGATCCGTAACTTTGCTACGATATGTATGTGCACAAAATACTCAAGATCAATGTAAACTTTATGTGCTGCACTTATACATGTCAATAAAATGGGGAAAGAAACAAGTGAATTACTTATAAAGCATCTAACTTTTATTGCCTCATTTAAAATTTTCATCAAACCTATTCTACGACAACAAGATACACAAGAACTTGCCTGAATTATTGAGTTAATAAGGCAGGGTGAGCTTTTCTACCCATACAACCTTTTTTGACAGAATTTACTCTTGGCCAATAGACTTTGCCATTGTGTGAATTTAAAAGCTTTAAAGAAAGACTTCATGCTACTACCGGGGATTTTTATTCCTGTAATATATCCACTGTACTTGTCTTTACTTTGTGGCAGTAGTGTCAAGTTGTGAATTGTCCTTATAGAAAATTCATCCCAGCAGTCTAAACTCAAACTAGCCAGCCAGTATCTTTGTGCAGTGAGTAAGCAATCTCAATTTTTGTGTGATACTTCACATGTCTGTAGCTCTCCAAGCTCCATCCCATCACATCACTTTCTACACTGCATTGCCGTTTGGAAATGCTTGAGTATTTTCATTCTAGATGCTGGGTACTTTACAGGCAAGAACTGTCATTTTCTCTTCTTTGTATCTCCAGGAATGATCACTGGGCCCAATACATAGTAGTCACAAAATAAATGTTCACAGAACAAATAGAGAGCTATTCCCTGTTGAATTCTTTTAATATTCTTCATTTTGTTTATAAATGAGCAGAAATCATTAAAGTTGATTTGCCAAAGACCGACATTGGTTGTATGGTGGACCTCTTGTGTTCGAATGCTGTACCCAGGGCTCTTTTCACTTGTATGACCAAAGTCTTTGAATGTAAATAGGAGAAAGAAAGAACCTGCCTATAGCGTGAAACGTTCTTGATACACTCTGTTACCTAGAGACATTATAAAAGTGTTTCGTCTAAGTCTCAGTGCTCATGAAAAGAAAGGACGCCATGGTTCATATCTGACTGACATCAGTGCTGGAACAACAAATGGTGTCTTAGCACCTGTGAATCCTGGGTAAGTGTTCCTGTTTTAGAACCACTAATGAGACAATTTGTTAAACCAGCATCCTCCTGAAAACCAAAATCAGGCAAGTAAACTGGCATACTTGAGGGCTTAGGGGGGAAATATGTCAGTAGAAATAGAAATAAGTCTATGATGGGTACTTGTGTCCTACTACGTTTATCTGAAGCACATAGCATGAGTCATCATCAAATAGAAGACCCGGGACCCTCTGCCTATCTTGCTGTAGAAAATGACTGTGAAGGGGCCAACAGGTGGCACAGCTTTCTTTGAGAGGACACTCTACTCACCTGACCTGTTGAGTAATATATGACCAGCAACATTTTCTAAGGAACTGTAAGAAAACCGCACTGCCACTGACCTTTGGCAAGGTATTGCAGTAGGTAAGTAGTTTCCTTAAGATGATGTTCATGTAGTCTAATATCTGACAGCCTCAAACATCTTTGTACCCATAACACTCATCCTACTGAGGCACAAAATCTCCATCTTTTACCTTTACTGTCTGGACCTCTTTCCCCACTTGCACTTATAAAACCTACTCAGAAATACTGGGACTCTGGACCTCATTCTGGCCTTGGTTAGCACAAATCTGGAGTCCAGCATTACCCAATCTGTTCACATTTTCCTTAACCCCTTTCCTTTTGTAACTTTGTGGCATCATCTAGGAAATCTCCGGACCTAGGATCAAACCCAGTGAGACTTCTGGATCTTATGCCTAACAGGGAAGTGAGACCATTGGCCGCATTCAGCTTCCAGAGCCACTCAAAGTGCCTAAGAAATGCATCGTGCTACTGGAGATACAGAGAGGCTCTTGGGTCTTGTCAGGTAGAAGTATGCTGCCGCACATCCCTTTTTTACTTGCTTTATATCTAGTTTGGAAGAATATGCCTGACCACACTATACTACACAGAGCTTCCCAGGCCTCCCACATGAGGGACGCCCCAGCCTCTCCAGGACACACAGGACAGCCAGTGCTGAGGATTTTGTCACCTTCAGTTCTCCTATGCTTTAGAACATCTCTATTATGGTTTGGCTCTGGAATGTCCTCCAACAGTCTCATGTATTTTAGTGTTATAGACTGTCTATGGAACCATGTGCTGTTGGTGGATTGGGGTCTAGTCCGGAGGGGTGGATTACCATTAAGTTAGGATTAAAGGCATGTGAGTTAGGATTAAAGGCGTGTAAATTAGGATCAAAGGCATGTAAGTTAGAATTCACGGCGTGTAGTGGCCACACCTTCCACACCTGGATGCAGGAGAGGCTGATCACTGGGTGGAGACCTGGAAGGATACATAAGCTGCATCCTGCCTTCCTTGAGGGCTAGGATTGGGGACTGGGAATAGTCCCAACTAGTCTCAACTGGCCTTCCTGTTTGTGATGTCGTGAGGAGCTGCCTCCACCTCTCTGCCTCTGCCATGTACTTTGATTGCTGCGGGCTGCCCCTGAATGGACTGTGACCTTCTGAAACTGTGAGCTAAAATAAACCTTTCCTTTCCTAAATTTGTGGATGTCAGATATTGAGTCACAGAAAAAAAAGTAACTAATACAATTTCCATGAGGTGCTCCCTCATACCCAAAACATTCATAGTCATATCCCCCACTTTTGTTTTTTCTTAACCCTACAATTATGAAATCAAAAGTCAAGTTCTGGCTTCCAGGTCTTGGCTTTAATGGGATGATAAATGTGTTAATTAACTAAAAGTTTCCTTTGGTATCTTCTTTTGTAAAAGAAAAAAAGAAAGATTCAGCTTATCCGACAGATGCAGTTAGTATTATATGTGGTCTACTGCGAATGGATCAGGACACTATTGGAACAACAATGATTACTGCAGAAAGATAAGAAACACTTTATGTGTCAGAAAGCCAAAATGCATGAAAGGAAGCCACCACATGATTATGATCCTTAACATTTTTAAAGAGCTTAACAGAGCAGTGTCATATAAACTGTGCTCCTTAAAATATGCATTGTTGTTTTTCCCATTTTCAAAAGAAACAAGGAAACTAAGACCCAAAAAGACTAAATTGCTTAAGACAGTGCATCTCTGCCAGAGACATAAACTGAGGACTTTGGATGCATTTTACTCCTACAATACTACTGTCTCAGGAGAGGTATTGCAGAGAAAGATGTATTAAAGGTACTACGTTTAATACTTTGTTCAAGACAAATATTATGTGCCCTGTGGGCATATATTATGCTCAGATTCCTTTCATAATGTCAAATTATCCTTGAAAATTATTAAAAGACTTTATTCAGATTCATTTATGTGTATGCTGATTAATACCTCCTGCAGAGGTTATTAACTACCAAAAGAATATTTTCATCATTCCACTAGTTAAATGAGCTTCCTCGATACAGAAATACAAGTAAGATGTGGAATTAGATGAAAGCTCTAAAAATTGTAACCAAAACCAAATGTGAAAACATAGAAGTTATATCTAATGGAATAATTTTCTTTTTTTCATTTTTTAGTTTTTATTTTTTCCCATTTTATTGATATGTATAAGCACAAAATTTAAGGTTTACAATGAAGTTGAGCATTTTGTGCACCTATGTGTCTTGTCAAGGTGACAAGGACTTTCCCTCTCTCATTTTGTCCCTCCCCCTACCTATCCCTCCACCCCTGTTTCACTTTGTTTTTTGTTTTAAGTTCCATAAGACTAAATGGAATAATTTTCAAACTAGGTTGCATGACTCATTAGTAGCCTTTTGGTAGCAATATCTTTCTTTGATGATGATTCTTAAAATTTTGAGCTATTGAGGGTTTTATTATTGATTACAAAATTTGAAATGGAACGCTGTGTATATATTATAAAGACATAAAGGTATTTTTGAAACTACTTTTTAACTAATAAAACAAGTTTGGTATTTGAAATAATAAGAACAAGACTGACATCTCTGCTTTGATTACAACATTATAAAATGAATTAGTCATTCATCCCCTATCCCTACAGAAGAGGAAGTACGCGTGAAAACTGTCTGGCAGATGGACACTTTTGAAGGCTGGTAGCAGAAACGGGAGAATAAACATTCACAGAGCCCCCTTCTATGATATAGACAATGTGTTCTAAGGAGATCATCCTGACCGTGTGTCTCATTGCTTTGTGTGGGCCTCAGTAGTTACAAACCAGATTACAGAAGCAGCAGTCAGTCAACCTTAGCGTCTCCCAGACTAGCCACCATTCTTGAGTTTAGAAAAGAACACAAGAAGGGGACAAAACAAGACCCCTTTCAGCCATTTTAGGTTCTATTTCAGAACTTGACAACTGAGAACAATGTCTTTTTTTAACAGTATTTTTCATTGTATTCATCCTGTTTGCTATTTGCTGAATTTCAGATAATTTGATGTCTTGGCAGAGTCTGGTTAATCTGTAGACACTGCTCACCCCACGGATCACGTGTTTCATGTGCAAATCAATCCAGGTACTCTGGCCTTGGTCTTTGACTCACACACTCACACACCAAGCCAGTATTTCTCTGTCCTAAATCATTCTACAGACAGGTATTAAGTGACTAGAGACTACCTGGAACCCAGAGCCCAGCAGAAACTGTAAAACTAGCAGTCCCAAACTGTTTACTGTGCCCTGTCTTGCACTTCTGAGGTTTATTCATTTATTGATTCGTTCGTTTGTTTGTTTGCTTTGTGGTAGCAGTGGTCATTTGTTTGTTTTTATTTTTAGTGACGTTGAGGGTCAAACCCGAAGTCTCTCACACAAGTGCTCCCCCAGTGAGCCGCATCCCCCAGGCTCCGACCCTGTCCTTTTGGTGAACCACAAAAAGCCTTCTGGTTACTCCTGCCCTGCTCCCTCTGACTCCTGACTAACTCTAGCACTGGCTCATGTGGCATGGCAGGAATGCCACATTCTTTTGAGAACTGTGAGTAATAAAGCTTCTCTTCAAATGCAGCTCACTGGGAAAATCCCGCTTGCGGCCCCCTCTCCGTAGCAGAAGCTTTTACCCTCTGTCCTTGGTTTCTAAATAAAGACCCTTTGCATCCCTTGGGAGAGAGGGCGGAGGCAGCAACTTTTTGACTGTCACCTTACCTTATATGATTAAAACAAATTCCAGGTGCAAATCTTGAAACACTCATATGGTTGTTCTGTTGGAATCATAAATAGTATGGGGAAACAAAAAATAGTAAAAAAAAACAACCTTACTTTCCAATTTCCGCTATTTTACAAAATACGCAAGCTTGAGCAAATCTCCAAGACCCAGACACATCAAATGATTTGGAAAGTAAGTGATTTGTGAACACATGGATCGCGTTAAACAATCTCTGCCTCCATTCTGAGTTAACGTTCTATTATTATGTATATGCAAACTTTAAAATGTTTACCGTCTTTCAACAAATATTTTCATTTAAGAAGATATGGCTGAATTCAACTTACCAGCAGATCACCACGCCCACCGAGCAGTGCTTGTTCAGTCCGAAGGTCATCAGTATTATCTGACCAATTGTTGAAATCTCAGCTGTTCTTGCTGACCACCCAGTAGGGACTTGTGGTGGTGGGCGCCGACAGGTTGGCCACTACTGCTTGAACACTGGATCTAAAACGATCGCGTTGCACAACTGCAGCTCTGCAAAGAATTTGGGACCCCATTAAGAGACAAAGAGCTGGATTTTCCAAAGCAAACTACTTAGAAGTTATAGTTGTAGCAGTCCCAGACCTCTGAGATGCAGACTGTCTTAGCTACTTTCTCCTTGCTGTGACATGATACTGACATCCACACCTTCAGAGAGGAAAGTTTTATTTTAGCTCTCAGTTTCAGAAGGTCACAGTCCACTCATGGGTGGCTGCAATTGCGGAAGCACATGGCAGAGGCAGTGCTGCGCACACCGTGGCAGACAGGGAGCGGGTGAGGAAGAAAGGGCAGAGCTAGCACACACCCTTCCAGGTCCCGTCCCAGTAACCGGCCCCTTGCGGGTCAAGTCCGAGAGCTCTGTCCCTCCCAATTAGGCCCCGCCCCTTAGCAGCACATGGTTCCACACGCATTCCCCAGCATCCAAATACAGGAGGCTTTGGGGGACATTCTACATCCAAGACATAAAACAGACTGTTGAGTGATTGTCATAACGGTGAAGGACAGATGGCATGAAACAAGCTATGGCTTTAAATCCAGTATCACAATCACTATATCACCAAACCTATTCACCATATAAATTAGGCCAATGATAACCAAGCACCTACTATGACAAAGGCTCTGTCTTATCATAGGTAGTCATAGCTAATGCGGCTTCTGGTTCTAATATGAGCTCTGCACCATTTCATGCACATCATAAAGATTAGCTTCTTAAAAGCCCAAGAAGGAAACCTATGCAGTAGATACCAATGCTACCTCAATTTTATAGATGAAACAGTGAAGGCCCACAGAGGAGAAGCAACTTGCTGAAGGCCACATGGCCAATAAGTGACAGGACTAAGATTAGAACCCAGGTACCCAGCTCCAAAACATAAGCTCTTCGAACGCTAGGCAGGACTATGTTCAAAATTAGCACTCATTGGACCACCTGGGATTGAGGGCACTGTGTGTATTATCTCACTTTGTCCTCTTAAGGGTTGTGTCATTTTCCCAATGTTATATGGAATACCAAGTTAATCATCGCGGAACTTTAGGACTCTTAGACACATTTAGCAGAAAACTCAACAGTGATGAACTTAAACAAGAAAGGAATATAGTGGCGCAAACGACTGGAAGTCCGGAGACAGGATCAATTACGAGTGCAGTTCGACTCCTCAGAGGTCCTAACTGGCATCATGCGGACCTGTTTTGCTTTGTCTCCACTTTGCCTACACCATGTCGATTCTGTTCTCTGGCCCCCCACAGAGCTTTCTCCAACACCCATCCAATCGGAAAACAAGCTACTCCCCATCAGCTAAAAAAGCAAGTGATTCCCCCCGAGACTCTGTGCCCGCTACTGAAGCAATCACGCAGGATTTGTAAAATACTGACTGGCTTGTCCCGGATGCAGAGGCTCAGTGCCAAAAATAACAGATGCCGCTGCAAAACCAACCCCGACCTAGCCCGCCTCCCTAGAAATAACACGGAGAACATTGATGTGGTTTCTGTTCAAGGGCCCCACGGCCCTCTCTTCCTATGGTCTCTAGAAGATTTCCACTAGAATCCAGGGAAAAAGAACAGGAGGCTCAGTTTCACTTGTGCTGTTACCGAGTTCTCTTCTCTGCCCCACCTGCCCCGGAAGTCCCCTTCCCGCTGGCCCTTGGGAACACCCAGGAGGAGGCTGCCACATACCCTGCAGACACTGTCCCCGAGCATTGCCCAGGGGTCTCTCCTCGGGGGAAAAGAACACGTGTTCTCATCTCCTCTAAGGTCCCAGAATCCTATTTGGGTTTTGGAGTTTCCTCAAGGTCACAGATCCTTTAATCTAGGACCCATCCGAGCCAACCCGATCATTGCTTCTCCCGCATTCTCTGTTAATACTTCACTGAGGGACCTCCGCCAAGGTTCAAGGTTTGGGAGTTGGGGGGACTGAGAAGGAACCTCTGCCCTCCTCACACATCCGACTGTCAGGCACTTTGCACCTCCCAAAAGCCCAGATTTTGGAAAGTAAAGGCCAAGAAGCAATTCCAAACTGCTTCTCCTGTCCCTTCACTCCCATGAGGTATGAAGAGAAAAAGAAAGGCAATATCCATACAAAACCAACAGTTGATACGTCAAAAGTACTGCCCTATCATTCCCTTATCGATCAAATACCTTCAGCTTACCAGGGTATCGACTGAGCACGTAGCACGCCTCTTAGTTTTCACAATGACTTGCTGTGTCGCTAGTGCATGGACGAGGAAACTGAGTCTTGGAGACGTGATTTGTGTAGTGCCGCAGGGCCCGGCCTGGGCTATGTTAGCCCTCAGATCCACGCATCAGCTTATCTTTGCATGGAAAAAGGAGTTCTGCCTTTCCCAGGCTCCACCTGCCTTGTTCTAGAGGGCCATAGTGGGAGATGGGGGGGGGGGGGGGGGG